>WOXC01008209.1:0-469494 GCA_011680675.1 Gymnobelideus leadbeateri | reverse complement strand
AATTGCCCTCCAAAAAAAAAAAAAGAATTAGGGGGCAACCTTAAGAAGGAGAGGGCATGGGCCTGAGGTCCCAATGGGGAAGTAGTGGTTTTGTGTTGTTATAGATATATTATCCTTTGTTTTGCACTTGCCACTCAATATTAAGATCGACAGTCCTTGAAGAAATAACTAGGAGGTCCTTTCCTTCCTAGTATTAAAATTTGCCTCAGAAAATTAATGAAACAGATAATTTGTACACAATTGAACATTGACTATTATTTCATTTATCCTCACAAAATATCTATAATGATATAGACAGAAAATGGAGACAGCCTTATAACACACCCAAAGTCACATCAGAATACTTACTTTGGAATAAAACATAGTTTCTTAAATTCTTTGATGCCCAACTGCCCTTCAGAACCAGATCCCCAGGCAAAGACCTTTCCTGTTTTGCAAACGGCCAAGGAGTGCTCTTTTCCACAGCTGACGGAAACAACTGTCTGAGTTTCCAGTGCCTGAATTGGTGCTTTAGGGAGTGGAGGGGGGGAGTCACAAATTTATTCAATTTAACCACAGGTACATTTCATTTATGATCATTGAAACACTTTTTAAATGCATTCAAGGGAACAGAGGGAAGTTCAGCCAAGCAGGACACTTTTGAAAGTATCATGAGAAATTTTGCAATATATACGAATACATGTTTATATGTGTATATGTGTGTAGGTATATATATATATCTTTATACATAACATATATGAAAATGAATTTCTGGACAAAAATAATTTGGTGTTGGATTTGAAATGCTGTACCTCTCAAAATGACACCATTTTTAAAAATGTGGAGGAACTATAAAGCCATTCCATATAATCACCTGCACATGATGCTAGCAAAGATCATCAGAATAAAATATGTAAAAGAAAGCATGCCTTGTACTATATTACTTGAAGATTAAGGTTGATTTTCTGTATTTACAAAATATTCATAATGTACCTCACTACTTGAGAGTTGGCAATGGTGGTGTATATATACTTCAAGGATATTGGCACATTCTTTGACCAATGCATATGGCAATGCATCTTTTGAGAGAGCGGCTTTCCAGAGCTGCTTGGGCCAAAAAATCATGACCTAGCTGTCAACTATCAGGTTGTTAGTACTGGATGCCTTTCCATTTTGGCAGGACCTGCTAAGGTGTGGACTCTATTCATGTAACCTCCAAAATTTAGGGTGAGCTCCATCACATAATTAAGAGGACTACTTTAGTGGAAAGAGGAGAATGTGGATACATCCTGAAACAATGGGAAGGGGCATCGACTCCCACTTGAGGAGGAAACAAGATCAAGGTTCTGGATTAAGCAGAATTTTATTTTGTTCCCTACTCCCAAAAAGAAAGCTTGCCCTTCAAACCTACCTAGATTATGCTTCACAGCCTTTCCTCCCATTACACTAACAATTTCTGGACCTTACGTGGTATAAAAGTGTCATTTATTTAAGCATCCAATTCGCCCTGGGTCATTATCAATTTACCAAAAAAAAAAAAAAAAAAAAAAAAAACTATTTCAAATATGTAGCATCAATATCTGCAGTCTCTCCTCAACCTATTTGTCTATTCACTTACATCTTCTTAAAATTTTCACAAATAAATCCTTGCCCCATCCCCCAAAAGTCAAGCCTGGGGAAAATTATTTGATGGATGTATTTGGAACTCTGCCCTCGATAATCGGGTTCCTCTCTGTACATAGGCAGAGCTGTCTCCGGAAGGGAAATGATGACATCAGAAAAAAGAAAACGAAAGAACTCCTTCCCTAGTTTTGTTTCTCAGTTTCATTTCGCAGGACCGCGGGAAACTGAAACTAGCCATACTCATCGATGGCAAAAGCTCACCGACGCTCAAAGAAGATGCAGCTGTGGTCCTACTGGTGATGGGAAAGGAGCCCACCTCCGTTAATCTCGCCTTGCTACCAAGAGGATTCAGTTCTCTCCTCAATCTATTTCTTCAAGCTCATCATCATTAACTTTATTTTTTATTCAATTTTCAACATTTTTTAAAAGATTTTGAGTTCCAAATTTTTCTCCCTCCCTCTTTCCCCCCTTCCCAAGACTGTAAGCAATCTGATACAGGTTATACAAAGTCTATACACATATCCTCTTTTCCTCCTCCCCCAAACCACAAGCTATCTAATCTAGGCTATACACATCATTAAGTTTTCATCAAAAATTTCTATCTCCCTAGATTCCCCTAAGGCTCCAAAACTTTACCCAAGTCCGGGCTCTGCCACCCCAAAGCTTTTCCCAGACGCAGCTCCTGGACATTCTTACCTGGCCTCACACAGTTTCGGATTTCCTTCCTGCCCAGCTGCCCACAGACGTTGCTCCCGCAGGACCGGACCGAGCCGTCTGACAGCAGCAGCAGCGAGTGGTGCTCCCCGCAAGCAGCCTGCACTAAATGCTCGCTGCCCAGGCTGGCTCCCGGCCGGCATCTCACCGGTCCAGCCTTGGCTCTCTGCTCTTCCTCGATGCCCAGCTGGCCAGAGGAGTTGTCGCCCCAACAGTAGTACATCCTGCCCCTGCTTCACAAGCCACTGCCAAGGTACTCCGCTACATACTCGGGCTTAAAGGACATTTAGCATCCCAGCTCCACCCCCTCAAGGCGGGGATAGTTACTGAAGACTAAGAATTTTAGACGCTTTCAAACTGCTTGTCAGCCAGTGACCAGAAAAGGGGAGAGCAACCTTCGCCCTTCCCTCACTGACCACGGGCAGCACCATCAGGTTGGGGGTGGGGTGGGGGGGCTCATGGAAAAGAAGGGACTGGAAGGGTCAGGCAGGAAACTTGTGTTCCAATTTCAGATTTATCACTCATTTGGGGTGTGAGCTTGAGTTTAATGAGGGTCTGGATGAGAGTCCTAGCCTGGAAGCACAGGTGGGTAACCCACGAGGATGTTTGCAAAGTCAGCTTGCTTCTGGAACTTCTTGAGAACATGGAATGGAGGGGCTGGCTCTCGACTACTGGACATTCACAGGTAGTTTCCTGTCTACTTACGGCAGGGTGAAGAAAAGACCTCTTGGTTTGCTGCCAAGCTAGAAAAGGCTGTGCACACAAAACGTCCCAAGGGAGAAATTCTCTCCATCCAGCTAAGCTTGTGGTTTCAGAGGACTGAGAGCAGGTGAATGTGGTGTCCATCCCTTCCACCTCTCCTCCTCATCCTGGAATGTCATTTCAGCCTGAAACTCCACCTCAGAAGCACCCTCTTCCTCTCTGATTGGAAGATATTCCCAGAATCTCATTTAAGGAGATAGTCTAGGCCAACATCATTTCCCATGAGGCTACAATACACTTCTCTGGAGTCTTTCTCATTTTACCCCCCTTCCTCCTTTTGACTTTCTTTTGTCCTGCTCTTTCCCAGCTCCTGAAGAGCTGGGCTGTTTCTTTTTAGTTGCATTTGTATTCCCAGTGCTTAACCACAGTATACACAAAATAAATGAAAGGAAAAATTAGCAGCTGGAAAGATCAGAAGACAGTTCCTTCATGTAGGAGGTAGTTTTAGGACTGAACTTTGAAGAAAAGGAGTCAGAAGCAAAGGTGAGGATGGAATGCCTTCCAGGCCAGGGGACAGCACGGATTTTTGTTTGTCCTTCATTCTCCAGGAGGACTCTGGAAAAAGGAAGGTGATGCCATGACTTGAAAGTGTATTGGATTTTAGTGAGAGAGGACTGTGCAAAAGTCACCAGCCTCAATTTCTCCTCCAGGGCCATCTAGGTTCACTGGCCAGATATAGATCAGGAAGACTGGAAATGGCCCACAATGCCATGACTTGCAAGTGAATTGAATTTAAGTGAGGGAGGGCTGTGCAAAGTCACCAGCCTCACTTTCTCCTCTGGAACCATATGGAAGATAGAATGTTCTATCTGAAAGAAAAAACAGCAAAAAAGCCCATCTAGCTAGATGGTAGAGTAGTGTACAAAAAGGCTAAGAAACTAGATTACACCAAGACTATGAAAGGTTTTTAATTCCAGAGCAGTTTACATTTTTTGCTAGGAAACCATTGAACCTAGGAGGTCCATAGGGTCAAGCTTGTGCTTTAAGAAGATGAACTTAGGGGGGGCGGAGCCAAGATGGCGGAGTAGAAACAGCTCGTCCAAGCCTCTCTGCCCCCAGACTCTCCACAAACTATGTAAAAAAGGACTCTGAAAATCTTCTGGAGCCCCAGCACCCACAGAACGACACAGAGAAGCTAACCTCCCGCTGAGGACAGCCCAGCACCCTGCAGGAAGGACCAGCGCAGCGGTCTGGGAGCCGGCAGCGCGCAGAGCGCAGGAGCCGAGCCGAGCCCAGGTCCACGTGAGCCGAGGTTTTAGCCCCAGGGCGGCAGGGCCAGCAGCCGGCTGGAGGAACCCCAGAACACCAGGAACTGTGGAGACACCAGAATTATCAACATAGACTTGCCTAGGACAAAGTAAGAGGTTAGTGTCCTATGGACTTTGGGACCTGTATTTGGGGAATGCGTCAGCTCCCTCCCCTGGGGGCTAGAAGCTGCTGAGGAGACACACCACTGTGTAGTTTTCAAAGGCATTTCCGGCTCCCAGCCTACAAATCGTGGGGAGATCCAGCTATCAGTCTTGGGGGGAATCGCTCTTGCTTTAACCTCCCTGGATCTGGATTGTGATCTAGGGTGGAAGTTGTGGGTGGGTTTACAGCTTGCCAGAAACGGAAGTTGCCCCCCACACGTTCGGGACGAAAATTCCTCTATCTGGCCTTAAAGCCATAGTGTGGCAACAAGCCCAAAAGTCAAGCAATTAAGTGGCAACATGCCAAGGCAAAGGAAACAGAAAAATGCAACCCTAGACTCCTATTTTGGGGGCATGAGGACGGAAAAGGACTGTGAGGTCAGAAGTCCTGCTCCAAAAGCCCCAGGGGAAAACATGAGCGGGTTGCAGGCCATAGAGGACCTTAAGAAGGACTTTAAAAATCAAATAAGAGAAGTGGAGGAAAAATTAGAAAGAGAAATGAGAAGGATGCAGGAAAAGTATGAAATGAGGGTCAACAGCCTGACTGAGGAAAACAACACCTTAAAAAATAGACTAACTCAAATGGCAAAGGAGGCCCAAAAGGGCAATGAGGAGAAGAATGCCTTAAAAAGTCGAATTTGCCAGATGGAAAAGAATCTCAAAAGTTCACTGAGGAGATTCATTCCTTCAGAGTTAGACTGGAGCAAATGGAAGCTAATGACTTTATGAGAAATCAAGATGCTGTTAAGCAGATCCAAACAAATGAAAGATTAGAAGGCAATGTGAAATATCTCATGGGAAAAACCACTGACCTGGAGAATAGATCCAGGAGAGACAATTTAAAAATTATTGGACTACCTGAAAGCCATGATCAAGGAAAGAACCTAGAAATCACCCTTCAAGAAATTCTCAAGGAAAACTGCCCTGATGTTTTAGATCCAGAGGGCAAAATAGAGGTTGAAAGAATCCACGATCACCTCCTGAAAAAGATCCCCAAAAGAAAACTCCCAGGAATATTATAGCCAGGTTCCAGAATCCCCAGATCAAGGAGAAAATACTACAAGCAGCCAGGAAGAAACAATTTCAATATTGTGGAAACACAATCAGAATAGCCCAGGACCTGGCAGCTTCTACACTGAGGGATCGAAGGGCATGGAATATGATATTCCAGAGGGCAAAAGAACTGGGAATGAACCCAAGGGTCACCTACCCAGCAAAACTGAGTATTTTGTTTCAGGGGAAAATATGGTCATTCAGTGGAATAGAGGACTTTCAAGCATTCTTGAGGAAAAAACCAGAATTGAATAGAAAATTTGACATCCAGACACAAGAAGGAAGAGATGCCTGAGAAGGTAATCAGGGAAAAGAAATCAAAAGGAACTTATCAAAGTTGAACTATTTACATTCCTATATGGAAAAGCAATAACTGTGACTGATGATATCTTTCTCACTATGAAAATAATGGAAGAAGGGGGTGTGGTCATATGAATACATATGTGAATGTGTGTGTATATGGTTACAGTTATATATGGATAGAGGGCATAAGTTGAATTTGTTGGGAAGGGAGAATACTCAAGGGATGAAATTATGAGGTGAGAGAGGAAAGTGGCAAGAGGAGATGGGGAGAGACAGGGTAGGGTAAACTATCTCATGTAAGGGGAAGTGGTTGCAAAGGAGGGGGAGAATAAGGAAGGCTAAAAAGGCAAAACCACATTCACATTGAATTTGGTTCAGGGAGAAAATGACATACATACTAAATGGGATATCTCAACCTGCAGCAGGATAGGGGGAAGGGGGATGAGAGGAGGGATGATGGATGGGAGGGCATCCTTGGGGTGAGGGGAGGTTGGAAGTACCCACTATAGAAGAGGGACAGGATCATGTAGGGAATGGACCAGGTGGGGGGTGGGATGAGTGGGAGGGAATTATAAGCAGCCTTGTACAATATATCTACTATGATAATGTTTTGCATAGCTAGACATGTACAACATATACTGAATTACTTATATCCCAAGAAGGAATGGGTGACAAGGGAGGAAGGAAATGGATCTGAAATTCAAGGTCGTAACATTAAATGTTTCAAATATATATATAAATACTATTATTAATACTCTTTTGCCTATAATTGGGAGATAAGATGTGCAGGCATTGGGACACAAAGATTCATCTTCCTCTAATGGAAAAGTCGATGGGGGTATGGGAGAAGGTATGGGAGAGAGCAGATTGGAGGAAGCGATATCTTGTGGGACTGCTATTCTGGGAGGTTGGGTAGGGGAATAATGGGGGGAAAATGATTGTAACTCAAAATCTGGCGGAAATGAATGATGTAAAACAGAAGTTAATAAAGTATTTGTTTAAAAAAAGAAAAAAAAAAGAAGATGAACTTAGGCAGCTAAGAGGCTGAAATAGAGAAAGAAGAGATTTAAGTCAGGGGGACCAATCAGGAAGTTATTGAAATAATTCAAATGACAAAGACTTGAATTAGAGGGTGAAGATTGAGAAAAAAAAGTCATTGGATATGGCAATTAAGACATCAGTAAAAATTTTGGAGAACCCATTACCTCATGTAATATGCCTACTACTCCAAAGTGTTGGGCCTGCATGGACAGAGCTGGGATGTCCCCAAATACCCTTAAGGGTATTGAAGAACTTTGGGAGGAGGGGTGAAAATGTGACATACCTGACCTATAGACAATGGGAAGCAGAGTTACAGTTTCTAAGTTCCTACTTTAACTCCAGGGCAACTAGGTGGCACGGTGGATAGGGAACTCATCTTCATGCATTCAAATCAAGTCCTCAGATGCTTACTGGCAAGTCACTTCACCCTATTTGTCTCAGTTTCCTCTTCTGTAGAATGAGCTGGAGAAGGAAATGTTAAACCACTCCAGTATCTTTGCCCCAAATGGCGTCATGAGTCAGACACGACCAAACAACACTTTGACTCCTATTTGATTCCTTTATATAAATATCAAGCATACCAAATATTTAGAGCATAGTAACTCACACTTAATCCTTCTACACAGGACTATTGCAAACCTAAGTGGGTGTTTTCTACTTTCATAGTGGTACTATTTCATCATTTGTCATCAGTGGTTCATCAGTTAGAAATATTTAGAGCATTCTAACTCTCATTAGGAGTGTAACACAAATTGAAGTCTTTATTCCATGTTTCTCATGTGAATTTTTATTTCTTTGGATAGAATGATATCATTCTCCCTACTGGGGCTATAAAAACATGTTCGAGACAGCTATGTGGATTTGTTATTGTCAAATTTTCTTCTAAATTATGTATTTTTAAAATGTTCATGTTCCAACTTGATTATTTTAGCTAGAATGACGGCAAGAATTAATTTGAAAAGATTTTTTAAGGGCCTATGTGGTTTTAAGCATTTAAGCCTCTGTTTTAAGCATTGGGACTACAAATACAGAAGTGAGATGATTCATGCCCTCAAATAGCTTTTATTTTTTTTTTTTAAAGCAATTGGGGTTAAGTAACTTGCTCAAGGTTACACGGCTAGTCATTATTTATACGTGGGTGCTCATTTTCTGAGGCCGGATCTGATCTCGGGTCATCCAAACTCCGAGGCCGGTGCTCTTACTCACTGCGCCACCTAGCCGCCCCTTTAGGGCAATTGGGGTTAAGTAACTTGCCCAAGGTCACACGGCTAGGTTTTTGTTTGTGCGGATTAAGTGTCGGAGGCCGGCTCCGAACTCAGGTCCTTCTGATTCCAGGGCCGGCGCTCTATTCACTGCGCCACCTAGCCGCCCCAAATAGCTTTTATTTTAGTAAGAAGAAAAAACACATAGTGGTAGTCAAGGAAGATAGTTTGGCTGTAAGGAGTCATTACAGTAAGAACCATAAAGAAGTCTCTTGTCATGCCCTTTTCAGAAGCAATGGTAGTATTAATTTAGTTATTGTTCTCAGAACAAAAGTATGCGTGTAAAAGAGGGAGGGGTGACTTTCAGGGTAAAGGAGGCAGGGGAAATGGCAAAAAGTCAAGGACAGACTTAATTGAAGTATGAAATGAGACTGGTTACATACAGTTGGATTAGGTAAATTTGCATTCTAATCAGGGCAGCTCAGCTCTAAAATAATATTTAAAATTGAATGGCATAACACCTCTGAGTAGGAATCAATGGTCTTTAGAGGTATGGACCTTGATGTTGCTTTAATTTGCATTTCTTTAATAATGATTTAGAATATTTTTGCATATAACTTTTTTTTTTTTTTTTGCTTTTTGGAGGGCAATTGGGGTTAAGTAACTTGCCCAAGGTCACACGGCTAGGTTTTTGTTTGTGTGGGTTAAGTGTCTGAGGCTGGATCCGAACTCAGGTCCTTCTGACTCCAGGGCTGATGCTCTACTCACTGCACCACCTAGCCGCCCCCTGCATATAACTTTTGATAGCTTGCATTTTGCTTTTATATCCTTTTTTTTTAAAAAAAAATTATCAGTTGGAATTCCCTTACTTAGAAATATTTGAATCAGTTTTCTATGCATCTTGGAAAGAAGTCTTTTACCAGAATAAATTACCTGCTTCCTGTCTGATTTTAGTATTGGTTTGTTTATGCAAAAATATTTATTTTTATGTAGTCAATTATCTTTCATGTCTCTATCCTTTGTTTGAACTTGTGCTCTCTATATAGACCTGAAAGTAATTTTCTTCATCATTTTTCTAATTTGTTTATGATCTTACCCTTTTTGTCTAAGTCACATACCCATGGGGTGCTTATCCTGGTAAATACTGTAAGGTTTTATCTATACCCAGTTTCTACAAGATTGCTCTCCAGTTTTCTAAATACTGTTTTGTCAAAAGTGAACTCTTACCCCAATAGCTGGATCTTTGGCTTTATCAAATTCTAGGTTGCTGCAGTTTATTGCCTAACAATAGGGTATATAGGGTATTCAAGAAGGATTAGCACCTCTGGTGTGAGGGCTTGCTGAGCCCTTTTCAGGGCTGCTCGTCATCCACCTGGCATTCAACTGTCACCTGGGGCTCCAAGAAACTATAAAACATGCACAGAAGTCACACCCTAGTAAAACCATCTCAGCCTACAGGTTAACACAGGGTGAGGGCAACTGATAGGCCTCAGACCTGCTGGTGAGAGTTAGGGGATGTCTACCCCAAGCATGTAAAGACATCCCCCAGCAAAATGGGCAGATGAGAACAATTTGTTCCAACAACTATGAAGGTGGCTGAAGTGCTTAGAGCTTGGTCAGACATTAAAGATGTTAAAGTCATCCACTACATTCTTAGACTTTTGGACTTCACTGCCACTGGACTTCAATAACTCTGAAAGAGAGAGTGAGGCTAACAACTTTGTGCAACTCTGCCTTACTTAAATTCAAGTCCTGGGTGAGTCAAGACAACACTCTGTGATATTATTGGTCCTCTTTGAAAACAAAGGAAATGAATGAAAGAAACAGATAGAATGGATTAAAAATAAGAATCCAGCAAAACACTGTTTATAAGAAACACATCTAAGAATAAACACAAAGTTAAAATGAAGTGTTGGAGTAGAATTTATTTTGCTTCAGTTGATGCAAAAAGGCAGGGGTAACAATTATGATCTCAGACAAAGTTATGGCAAAAATAGATTAAATTAAAAGAGATAAACAAGCTAACTACATTTTAATAAAAAGTATCATAGACAATGAGGCAAAGTCAATACTGAAGCTATATGCACCAAATATTATAGCATTTAAATTTTAAAGGAAAAGTTAAATGAATTAGAGGTGGAGATGAATAATAGTACTTTAATAGTAGAGGGCTTTAATATTCCTTTCTCAGAACCAGATAAATCTAACCAATAGATAATTAAGAAAGAGGTTAAGGAAGTGAATAGAATTTTAGATAAGTTAGATATGACATCTATCCAGAGATAATTGAATGGAAATAGACAGGAATATACCTTTTTCTCAGCAGTTTATGGTACCTTTACAAAGACTGACCATAGTTAATACATAAACATTTTATACTTAAGAGCAAAAATATTAAATTAAATTTGTTAAATATTAAATTAAATTTTAAAAGTATCCTGTACATATCATAATGCAACAAAAATTATATTTAATAAGGGACCATGGAAACATATTAAAAACCAATGGGCAATTAACCTAATCTTAAAGAATGACTGGGTTAAAAAATAAATCATATAAACAATCAACAATTTCATTAAAGAGAATGACAATAATGAGACAACATGTGTGTGTGTGTGTCTGTGTGTGTGTGTGTATAAACAATGAGATCTATTATAAAATATTTGCAATTTTCCTGTCATGGTCAGAGAAATTTACTATGAAAAGAGGAAGGACACAGTTCTAACAGTATCAAAACTGTTTCCTCAGGCCTAAGCCTAAAGTCACAGATTGATCTATCATATCTACACTAGGTCAAAATTTCCTTAGCTCTATTTGATTTTGGATAGGAGCCACAGATATCTTTTGGAACAGTCAATCATGGAACAGAATCCCACATTATTCACAAGGTATCATAGCCAGGCTCAGAATAAACTAGGTAAGGAATATTTCTGTTCAAAAAGGAAACAGCACAGTGGGGAAACTGAATCAAAAGGATATTGCCATTACCTTTGTAAGACCATTTTCTCAACTTTCCTAGATACCTACATCCACATGCAGCATTTTCAGATCATACTTCCTTTGAGCAGATAATGACATTTCCCTTGAATAATGGAATACTAGATTAATTAAAAATTGAGAGCAAATCAAATTACATTTACACTGCACACAGTAAGTTCCACTGTTTACAATTTAGAACAGGGTACATTTTTTCTCATGTTGCAGTAACAATTAACAATAAGTAATAGTGAATTAAATCAGCATTTCTCTTCAGAACTTATTGAGTATACAGAATCTCTTCAAAAAGCACTAATTTAACATCTTTCTTTTCTTTTCTAGATTAAACATTTTGATGTAAAAAAAAATTCTTAGACAAGACTTTCATTAGTCATATATTTTTGTAATTATTTCTTTCACACAATTGATAAAATGTTATGAACTTTTCAAAGCTGAAGATCTGGGAACCTGGCAAATCACAAAGAACTTCATAGACAATGAGAATTTACAAGGTAGGGGTTTTTTTTTTGTTGTTGTTGTTTTTTTACTTTTCCCAAACACTAAGTAATTGTTATTATTATTCATTTTAAAACAAAATATACTCAATATTTATGAGTTTTTAAATTATGATGATGAAAGTTTCTAATAATTTCATAGTATTCAAATCAGTAGAGGACCGAATCTCCTAATAATACAAATGCAGTAACTCTAGATATAATTTTCCAAATTAACAGCACTTTTAATATGATGGTTTCTCAAAATCATAATGCAAAATAACAATAAGGGTAATAATAATAACTTGAAACAACATTATGTACTTATAACACAAAATAGAAAATTTGACTGCTGGTCAAATGACATCAACTTAATTGACGATATTTTAAAATTATCTTAAATAGAAAATCATTTTTATCCATAAAGCTTGGAGATAATTAGAAATCTCAAAATTACTATTGACTGAGAAGGAAACAAGTGCCTCTCCAAATAAAATAATTTTATAGCCATGTAAATATTTCTCTTCTCCTCTTATCTAAATGAGATATAAGGAAAAGAGGAAAAGGAGACCATAGCAAGTGAGATAAATTTATTATATAAAATATGAGGCAAAAATCTAGCTGAGAGGGTTGGGGGAAGGGAAACTATGGGACTTTTGAGGAGGAATGAAAAGATTTGCTGAAAGTAAAAAATATTTACCATTTACTGATTTCACTACATTTCCTTAAGAAATTCAGCACTCAAATAATATTAAGTTAAGCTACAGAATAAATTTATGCAATATAACTTCAGCATTTGTAAAATCAAATTATGATATATGTTATGTATCCAAATTCACAACAAACTGAGGAAGCCAAGTCAAGCAGTGTGTGTGTGTGTGTGTGTGTGTGTGTGTGTGTGTGTGTGTGTTTTGAAAGGACACTAACTTTAGTGTCAGAAGACCTTCGGCCTGTCAAATTTGGGGCATCTGGTTTACTAGCTGTGACCTCACTTCACTTCTCTAGGCCTATTTCCTCATATGTAAATGAACATTTATAAAATTACCTTATCTGTAAAACAGTATTCACAGAAATGTGAAAGCTATAAGAGATCTGATAGAAGACATTATAGTTGTAACATCCTAGCAATCTAGAAAACAACAGTGCTCACTGGGGAATGGATCCTAGTGGATCCATTACTGAATGATATGAGTTATGATGGATTCACAGAATTTCAGAGTTGGAAGGGACCTCAGCAGCCATGTAGTCCAAACCATATTTGAAAGTAATCCTCACTATAACATGTTCCATAAATGATCATTTATTCTCTTTATCTAAACCTTCAATGATAAGGTAACAATAATCTCATTCTACTTTTGAATAGTTCTAATTATTAGGAAGTTTTTCCTGACTTCACACCACAACTTCTCTTTTTGAGCCTTCCACCAAGTAATCCTACCTTCTGGAGCCAAAGAGAACAAGTTTAATCTTTCTTTCACATGGCAATGCATTTCAAATACTTACAAATAGCTTCTAGGTTCCCCTAAATCTTCTCTTTGACAGGTTAAATATTGTTAGTCTCTTCAGTTGATCTTTAAATTGAACTCAGGCTGCTTACAACTGGTTTATTTATTAGGTAAGCGTAATCTGTAAAAATCATCTATGCATGTGGATCACAGAACAGACAGGAAAATGAAATGTATTTAATATTTAAGAAGCTAACTTCGTAATGTAATTTTATAACTATCAAAATATGCACACCAATTAACCACTCAGTCAGAGTTTAATGAATTGATTAAATAAAACAGGAGTACATTTAACTTCAAAGACATAAGGTATTTAAACATTTATACTTTTAATATGTGTCAAAATACAATGGTTTTAATATCCAGAACATATTTGACAGATAATATTTTGGCAGCACATTCAAAAAGCAAAGAAGCTATTAAATTTACATTAAGTTACAACTGTACAGTCTTCATTTAAATAGAAAGAAAATACTGCTAGAACATAACCAAGAATCTAATTTCACACAGATATAAACTAGATTTAAGTCAGACATACTCACACAGTTTTGCCTGAACAGAAAATTCACAGTTGTATGAAAACATCATCAGAGCACCCCTTATTTCTTTTGCTAGTATACGAGTACCCATAGTACACTTTCAAGTCACAGGTTTTGAAGCCTATTAAGTTCCTTTGTTCTTCAGGATCAATCAGAGCCACATCTTTATATTTAACATTAAAGGCTTGAAAAATGTAAATTAAAAAGGCTCTTAGATTAGCTGGTAAATTTAGCATTTTTAAAACGTCCATAAGAGGCAAAGCAAATCCTAGCCCAGAGCAGCAACACATACCTATCCTTTTGACAGATCTATAAGTACCCTTCATTCCTCATTGACCTCATCCCTTGAAGGTGGTTTGACAACACAGCGTACAATACTTGGATTTTAAAATAAGTCAACTCTCAGTGTTAGGAGAGTACCTTGCATGCATACAATAGGCACTTGATAAATATTTTAATGACCACATCTTTGTTAATGGAGAAAGGGGCACTAATGTGAATAATTCAAAATAGCAAAGAAACCAAAAATCTTTAGAATACCATTTTGATATTTTAATATAGAGATTTTCTGATATTCTGAGTAATCATTTTATGGTGTAGTTTTAGTATTGTCTAAAGACTTGACTCAAGACGAGCAAGGAAGTTACTCAAGTTCCTCAACCTGCTTCTCTGTGCTTTGGATGAATGTCAGAGAGGGATGACACGGGGCTTGAGTGCTGGCCTCTCTCACCTCCTTTCTCAGAAAGAGGGAGGAGCAAAAATAATTAAGTGGTTTCATTTAAATAGTTTTTCTTGATGAATAGGGTAAGGAGATCTAACTATAACTTCCTTTTCTACAGATTGAATGTGTAGAACTACTCTGGCCCTGCATAAAGCCTTTCAAAGCACATAGAAAATGATAATTCTGGATAACTTTAAGTTAGGGGTATATTCAATGCCAGTGGCTTTTGCTTTTCTGGTACTTTTTTTTTATCCCTTTTCACCATAACCATTGCATTTCCAGACATTTTATAACACTATTTTTTTTTAATTCTGCAAAATAAATTGCATTTTAAAATGTTTTAAAACCTAACAAGATATCAGTATGTCATTCTGTCTTCAATATTTTTGTTAGGTTTCTTATTTTCCTAAATCCATTAACTTTTACAAATCATTTCCAAATACCACTAACACTTAGGCTCATGAAAGGGATCCCCTATCTTCCCATTTCCAATCCTCATTTAGTGATCCCTGGCTCTGGATTATAAATCCAAATGGAAAATTATTTTGATAATTTAACCCAAATCAGTGAAAAACTATACTGGATTTTGTTCCCTTTCAATGACATAGTATTATTTTAAATATGTATATATTCACACACTTTTACTTAGGGAAAAAAGACATAACAACACATACTCAGAGACATATTATGCAGAAATGACCTATTGAGACAACCATGCTCTCTCACCAACATTCTGAAATCCTTTTCTATCTGCTCATTTTACTTACCAAAAGAAGACAGCAAAAGGGGGGAGGGGAAGCCATAAGTTTTCATTAGCAAATCATATAGCAAAGAGGATTTTAGACAGAAAGTTTTAGTAATTTATGCTTTAGACGAAGGCTCTAAATTTAATTTAGAAAAGAGCAAAAGCAAACCACCATTAGGTAGCCTCATAATTATAAGGTCATCACTTCTTTTCCCCATGAAAAGTTAAAAGTTATTCATAATATAAAAACTAACATATACATGTTGTATATATAAAACACTTAAGAGAGAAAAGCAGAAAATTTTATATACAGTACTTAAGACCTTCAGTACTTCTTTTTATATTATTCTGGTAAAAGGACCTTTTACATAAGTAGTTTATTTTCCTAGGTTAGAGGAGAAACATATACTGTGCATCTTCCTCACTGATAAGAAAGAGAATGAATGATTATATGAGATCCATGTGACAAATAAGCAACCTAAGCACAGGCCCAGGCAGGAAACAAGATAGTGGAGAAAAGGCAGCAACTCACCTGAACTCTCCCCAAAATCCTTCTGAACACCTTTAAGTAAGGCCATAAAACAATTCCCGAAGTGGTAGTACTCACAAAAAGATCAGATGAAATAATTTTCCAGCCAAAGACAACTATAGAAGGTTGTTGGCAGGAAACATCTGTTGCACCTGGGTGAGAGTGGAGCACAGTGCAGTGCAGGCCACACCAGCACAGACCATGTCCCAGTAAACCAGGAGCAGGGCTTAGGAGTCATTGAATCAGCACCAGCAGCAGCTACTTCTGGAGCTCTCAGCCCACAGACAGTAAGGAGGTGGAACAACTGATCAGGTGATTACAAGGGTCTCTTTGCTCACATAGGGGAGCAGGACTCTGCTGCTTTGCCCATACTCAGATCTGGGTCACAGTGCTGGGTGGCAGTACCAGGACAAGAAATTTAGCACACCATAGTTAGAGCTGCAGTGGAGTAGGGCCCCTCATCACAATTCAAGGGCAGAAAAGAGTGACTGTGGTCACTCATGGACCAAAGCACAGGCCAGGAGAGTAGTAAACACACCTCTCCTTAGCAGAACTGAAAACTTACAGGTCCCTAGAAGTATCTCTGAAAACACAAAATCCCTGAAACTTGCAACAGAGCACCCTCCACCATGCAAGCAGAGCTCCACTTTAACAAAGAGTTAAAAATCAAGTAATGGGATGGGAAAATGAACAAATTACAAAAAAAAAATCTGAGCATATTAGCTCCTACAAGGAAGATGAAAACATACCGAGAAAAAGATAATAAAGTCAATGCTCCAGCATGCAAAGCCTCCAAAGAGAAATATGAATTGGTCTCAGTTCATGGAAGAGCTCAAAAAGGATTCTGAAAATCAAATAAGAGAGGTAGAAGGTAAACTGGGAAGAGAAGCTAGAGTACTGCAAGACAATGATGAAAAAGTATCAACAGCTTGGTAAAGGAAATACCAAAACGCTGGAGAAAATAACGCCTTAGAAACAGACTAGGAGGGAATAACACACAGACTCAATTTCATACTTATAAAAGAGGCAGAAAAAGCCAATGAGGAGAAAAATGCCTTGAAAAGCAGAATTGGCCAAGTGGAAAAAGGTACAAAGTTTCACTGAAGAAAAAAAACTTCATAAAAAATAGAACTGGCCAAATAGAAAAGGAGGTACAAAAGCTCACTGAAAAAAATGATTCCTTAAAAATTAGAATTGAGCAAATGGAAGCTAACGACTTTGAAACATCAAGAAATAATAACACAAAACCAAAAGAACAAAAATAAAATAGAAGACCAATAAATGTGATAATGTGATAACATTGGAAAATATGGAAATATGACCTGGAAAATAAACTGAGGAGAGATCATTTAAAAATTATTGGACTACAAGGAAAACTGCCCTGATACTCTTGAACCAGAGGGTAAAATAGAAATTGAAAGAATCCATCAATCACCTCCTGAAAGAGATCCCAAAATGAAAACTCTTAGGAATATTATAGCCAAATTCTAGAGTGCCCAGCTCAAGGAGAGAATATTGCATACACCCAGAAAGGAAAAATTCAGGTATTGGGAAGACACAGTCAGGATAACACAAGATTTAGCAGCTTCTACATTAAAGGATCAAAGGATTTGGAATATCGTATTCTGGAGGACAAAGGAAATAGGATTACAGCCAACAATTACCTACCCAGCAAAACTGAGTATAATCCTTCAGGGAAAAAATGGATATTCAATGAAATAGAGAACTTTCAAGTATTCTTGATGAAAAGACCAGAGCTGAATAGAAAATTTGACTTTCAAATACAAGACTTAAGAGAACTATAAAAAGATAAACAGGAAAGGGAAATCATAAGAGACTTAAGCTTAAACTGTTTACATTCCTACATGGGAAGATGATACTTATAACTCATAAAACTTTCTCATTAGGGCAGTTACATATGTGTATATATATATATATATATATATATGGGTGTGCGTATGTATATATATGTAGATAGATATAGATATGTATATACATGTATATATATATATATTATCTAGAGAGACAGAGACATATGGCACAGGTGTGAGTTGAATATGAAGGAATGATATCTCAAAAAATAAAATTAAAGGGTGAAAAAGTGGAATGCACTGGGAGAAAGGGAAAAGGAGGGGTAAATGGGGTAAATTATCTCACACAAAAGAGGCAAGAAAAATCTTTTACAGTGGAGGGGAAGATGGAGGAGGTGGAAGGGAGTGAGCAAACATTACTCTTGTGGCTCAAAGAGGAAATAACATACACACTCAATTGAGTAAAGAAATGTATCTTACCCTCCAGGAAAATAGGAGAAGAAGGGTATAAGAAAAAGGGGTGGGAATGATAGAAGGGAGGGCAAATTGGGAGAGGTGGTAGTCAGAAGCAAAACAGTTTTATGGAGGGAGAGGGTGAAAGAAGAAAGATAACAAAATATATGGGAAGGGGGAAGTAGGATGGAGGGAAATACATTTAGCAATCATAAGTGTAAAAAATTTTTGAAGCAAGTTTCTCTGATAAAAGCCCCATTTCTCAAATATATAGAAAACTGAGTCAAACTCATAAATATAGGACCCATTCCCCAAATAATAAGTGATCAAGAGATATGAAGTTTTCAGATGAAGTAATCAAAGCTTTCTATAACCATATGAGAAGGTGTTCTAAATCACTATTGATTGGAGGCATGCAAATTGAAACAATTCTTAGGTGCTACCTCATACCTATTAGATTGGTTAGTAGGACAGAAAAGGAGAATGACAAATGTTGACTGGGATGAGAGAAAAATGAGACATTAATGCATTGTTGGTGGAGTTGTGAACTGATTCAACCATTCTTTAGAACAATCTGGAGCTATGCCCAAAGGACTATAAAACTGTACATACCCTTTGATCTAACAGTGCCACTACTACTAGGCCTATATCCAAAAAGAGAGAAATAACAAAGGCTAAAAGGACCTATATGTACTGAAATGTTTATAGCAGCTCTTTTCTGGTGGCAGTGAGTTGGAATTTTAGAGGATGACCATCAATTGGTGACTGGCTGAACAAATTGTGCTATGTAATTCTGATAGAATACTACTGTGCTGTAAGAAATGATGAACAGAATATACTATCAGAAAAAACCTGAAAAGACTTAACGTGAGCTGACGCAAAGTGAAATGTACTGTGTACAAAGTAACAGAAATATTATGAGATGATCATCTGTGAATGACTTGGCTATTCTCAGCAATACAATGATTCAAGACGTCTCACATGAAAAATGCTATCTATCTCCAGACAGGGAACTGATGGTGTCTGAATACAGAATGAAGCATGCTTTTTTAATTTGCTTTATTTTTCTTAAGGGTTTTTTTTTTGGGGGGGGGGTGTCTATGTTTCCTTTTACAACACGACTAATATGAAAATGTGTTGTACAAGTCTGCATTTGTATAACCTATATCTAATTGTTTGCCTTCTCGATGAGGGTGGTGGGGAGGGAGGAAGGGAGAGAATGTGGAATTCAAAAGTTTTTAAATGAATGTTATAAATTGTTTTTGCATGTAATTGGGAAAAATAAAATACTAAATAAATTTTAAAACCACAGGCCCACTGTTCATAAAGATGTAACTAGGCTTATAATATCATAGTTTAGAAATATCCTATTACTTTCAATTTAAATCATTTTCAATGTGAATAATTTTAATTTTTTTCATTCCAATAGCCAGTTAATTACTGGGCCAGAATCTTAAAAAGTAGTTGTGAGAAGGCCTAGATTTTCTGCACTTATTGCAATCAATATTTTATAATTAATGGAGTATTTAAAACAGCGACATGTATACACATCATTGTTTATTTGATAAAACACACACATACACACACACACACACACACACACACACACACACAGATACAGACACCCCAGAAGCCAAAAACTCATCCAAATAAACATGATAAGGCTAGATTTCATCTTGTGCAGAAAAAAATCATCATTGAAAACCAAGAGCTGCCTAGTAGTCTGAAAAATAAATAAAATGGTTAACATGATTAGATCAAACCCTTTCTTGTTTGCTTTTTTTAAAAATGAGATCCTCTTACCCATTGTACACATGGACTCACAGAGGTCTGATTACCCATACTGTCATGCCAAACAAGTTGAGTTAGAGCTTACAGATGATAACCATACTTAACGAACAATACATGGAAATGGATAATAAATTTATTGAGTCACAAGATGATCCCGGTACCAGTCCCTTTTTTTTATAATCTAGTTCAGTTTCCTATAATGCTCAGTAGACATCAATCACAGAGAAACATCTGACACACATTATCAAGCCCAGCGTCCACTAGAGGCAAAACTTCTGCTGAATGAGAAGCTGATATCCGAGTTTTTGTACTTGCCCCAGGCACCAAAAGGTACTACTACTGCAGTGCTATTATCTTCGGTACCATACTGGATTGCCTATAGCATTTGGCAGAAGAGAAATAAACAGAGGAAATTACAGTCCGCACAAAGAAACTTACTGTAGATGCATTTTAAGTACACACATACTCTTTGGATGACTAGCAGTACTAAGCTCAGTCACTGTTTCAACTGTTCTCAAATACTTTTGCTAGTTTTAAGCCACATATTAGTGACCAAGTTCCAGCTAACTAGTTAAAATAATTGTGTGTCAGAAATAGAAGGCATCAGAGGATCCGAAATTGAGAGCTGAAAGGGACCTCAAAGGCTATCTGATCCAACACCCTCATTTCACAGATGGAAAAACAAATGTAGAGAAGCAAAGTCATTTGTGCAAGGTCACATGAGTAATTAACAGGTGTACCAAGACACCTGGCTTCTAAATAAAGTGGTGTTTACACTAGGCTCCATTTACCACTCACTGACTTCAAGATAACGTTTGATAATGAGATCAATCTTATAGTAGTTATTTATTCTTAGGTTCAAAGAGTAAATAATTATCCTTTTGGCATTTGTAACTTGACTTCAGAACCACAGGAGGTGGTTAGCCCTGCATTACCTATATATCTAGCATATTTCAAATGAGTCACATTCATTAACATATCCCTGAGTGGATGAATCACCAACATGTTCCTACACAGTAATATCGTATTTAACTAGTAACTTTATTTGGCTAGGAAATTAGATTGCCTAATTAATTTATAAGAAATCAGACAAAATTATTGCTAGTTAAGTGCTTAATTAATATTTTCCAAAATTGGTATATTAGTTTTACATAATTCATAGCCACAATGCAGTAGTGTAGAACTTTAAATGGATTGCATGCATTCTTTATTGTACAGTGGTCTCCTTTAGTAACTGATGCATGTGATATACATACCTAGTTTATAGGACTTTCTTTCCTAAAAGAAGGATAGTCTGGTTTAGCGGAAAGAGCTCAAGTCATAACAAGTGAATTCTAGGTCTTGGCTCTGGTACTAGCTAGCTGTATGACTTTAAGCTAATCCCTGAACCTCTCTAGGCTTAAGTTTCTCCCTCTATAAACTGAAGGAATTGGACTAGAGGAGTTCTAAAATGTCTTATAGCTCTAAATGTAAACAAGCAAATTAAACACGTGTAATTAAACATCTAAAAAGAAAATTGTTTTCCTGTATAATGGCTATCATCAAAGTAGAATCTATAATTTATACATACAAGTAACATCAGAAAGAAAACAATTAAACTGACGCATAAGAGAGAATTTTTCTGTTCTTGAAGGCCCAGGTGACAGCAAAACTGAAAGTGGATTAAAATTGTGCCAGTGACACGTGATGTCTTACTATCTCTCAGTGCCAAGGCAGCTAGCTCTACATGCTTAGGTTACATAGGAGGGGCTCAGGTAGAATGATGGAGAGGATTTCCCCACCAGAGGTTCCTTACACTAATGAAATCATAGGCTGGCACAAAAACATAATGTTCTTCTATTTTATGCTGAGGCTTCCAAGTTTAGCCATCTCACACATTTGCTCTCAAATCATTTCCCATGAAAATAGAACTAAAGTGCCTCCATCACATTACCTGTTCAGTTACAACATGGGCTGCTTCCCTGGGATCATGGCACTGATTGACAAAGTCACAAATCTCCTGACTATTCACCATGAAGTTAATTCCATCAGTGGTGAGGACCAAGAAGCTATCATCAGCATGCTGTAGCTATAAATAAACCCAAACACAATTATCAAGCAGAGTTTACTTGAAAATGATAGTGAATACTGACACATTTTATTTATTGTTGAGTAGTCATTTATCTGCCAAAATTACAGTAATTTTTTAAAAATATTTTTTATTCCTTAACACCAATTAGAACAATATAACTGAGAAGGCAGAGGAGTAAAGGTCTATTTTTCCAGGGAGAAAAAGAAATGATACCACTTCCTACCCTTCTACCCTTTCTTCCTTTCCTTCCTTCCCTCCTTTCCTTCCTCCTTTCCTTTGACTTCCTTTCCTTCTTGGTATTTTTTTTTCAATTTATATAAATGCTATTTGCAATCATACACCATACTTTCCTAGATCACATATAAATTCTTTTTCAAAATTTATTTTATTTTTAATTTATAGAATAAAACAAACATTTCTGTAACATAATACAATAAAAAAGATGATTGCACATGAAAATGCAAATCTCCTCTATACAACTTGAGATTTCTTTCAAATATGCAACAAAATTATCATGTAAATTTCTTTTTTTATTCTCAAATTATTATAACATTTGAAAAACAATCTGGGCAGTGCTACAATATGGTATGAAGGCTATCTCTGTAAGCCTTAATTTTACTGCATCAGACACCCATAATGGAGGAGCATTTGTGATACAAATAACAACTGGAGTTAATTACAATCATCAATACCATATCACCTGCTTGCTAATAGCTACCATTTACATACAAAGCACTTTACAAATATATTTTCTCATTTGACTTTTATAACAATTCTATGACTTTGGTAGTTCATGTATTATTTTTAAAATGGGAAAACTGAATCTCAGGGAGATTAAGTGACTTTTCCTGTCCATGTTCATATAGCCTCATTTACTAGTTCCTGTTCCTTGTATGATGACCCCTCCCTCCATCCTCCTACCCCCTGAAAACTCTTCTTTTAAGTTTTTTTGGTGGATATTGATGTACTCAAACATATGGGTGACCCTGGCTCACAACCCTCTTTATCTAGATTAAAGATGCTCTTCTTTCCACTTATGAGTTTCATCTATTTCAGGACTTGACATTTAATGGTGTCATCAGAGATTATATCTTATCGGTTTTCAGAATGAACTTCTGGATGTCTTAGTGCCATCACAGACTTAAGTCCCCACCCACTAGACTAGTAAATACCTAGTTCCACCTGGATCTGGACTCCTGTCATTTTTAGTTGAGTCACCTCTTTACTGGAAATTACTGGTAAAGACCGTGGACAATTCAGGATATACTTCAATTGTCCCCCACCCCTTAAGGGAACTGCAACCAGTCAAATGACTTTGCAGTACAGTCTGGATACTTGCAAGTTCTAGGATCTGATCCCCCAAAACTGCTGGCTACTACTGTAGGTTCCTTTGATAAGGTTAAAATCAACCATTTAAAGGTGTTCCTTGATAAGGCAGGGTCAAAAATCAAACACTGGTCTCCTTTAATAGGTGACCATTAGAAGCCATTAAGAGGGAAACAGAATCTAGGCTTTTATCCTGGCAAGAAAACATTTAAAAATTCAAAATTGAAAAGAAGAAGGCTAATTTAAAACATTTCTCCTCCAGAAAGCATTAGGCCAATTGGAATCTCAAAAGAAAAAAAAATGAAATAAAAATAGAGTTTCTTAAGAGATATGAAAAGTCTGAGGGGACACTCAAGAATCTGAGTAATCTATTTCTCTTGTGTATGTGCATCCTAGAATTTGACCTAAAGGAGCTTTTCTTATGTATATATTCAATTATTGTTTTTAAAAGCAATTGGGGTTAAGTAACTTGCTCAAGGTTACTCGGCCAGTCATTATTTATGTGTGGGTGCTCATTTTCTGAGGCCGGATCCAATCCCGGGTCATCCCAACTCCAGGCCGGTACTCTTACTCACTGTGCCCCCTCCCTGCCCCCTCAATTATTTTTTAATTCTGTGCAGAAAGGCAGAAATAATAATGTAACATTCTCAGACCATGATGCAATAAAAATCATATGCAATAAAGGGCCATGGAAAGACAGACTAAAAACTAATTGGAAACTAAACAATTTAATCCTAAAGAATGAACGGGTCAAACAAGAAATCATAGAAACAATTAGTAACTTCATTGAAGAGAATGACAACAATGACACAACATACCAAAATTTGTGGGATGCAGCAAAGTCAGTTCTTAGGGGAAGTTTTATATCCCTGAGTGCATACATGAATAAATGAGAGAAAAGGGAGGTCAATGAACTGGGCATGTAATTGAAAAAGCTAGAAAAAGAACAAATTGAAAATCCCCAATTAAATACTAAATTAGAAATACTGAAAACCAAAAGAGAGATTAATAAAATTGAAATTAAAAAACTATTGAATTAATAAATAAAACTAAGATCTGGTTTTATGAAAAAAAAACAATAAAATTCATAGACCCTTAGTCAATATGATAAAAAAAAGAAAGAAGAAAACCAAATTATGAGTATCAAAAATAAAAAGGATGAATCTACCCAATGAAGAGGAAATTAAAACAATAATTAGGAATTATTTTGCCCAGCTGTATGCACATAAATTTGACAATCTTAGTGAAATGGATGAATATCTACAAAAATATAAGTTGCCCAGATTAATTGAAGAGGAAGTAAATTACTTAAATAACCCTCAGAAAAAGAAATCAAACAAGTCATCAGTGAATTCTCTAGGAAAAAATCTCCAGGGCCAGATGGATTTACTAGTGAATTCTATCAAACATTTAAAGAACAATTGACTCCAATACTCTACAAACTATTTGGGAAAATTAGCAAAGAAGGAGTCCTATCAAATTCTTTTTATGACACAAACATAGTACCAATACCTAAATCAGGAAGAGGGAAAACAGAGAAAGAAAATTGTAGACCAATTTCCCTCATGAATATAGATGCAAAAATTTTAAATAAAATATTAGCAAAAAGACTACAGCAACTTATCACAAGAATAATACACTTTGATCAGGTAGGATTTATTCCAGGAATACAAGGATGGTTTAATATTAGGAAAACCACCAGTGTAATTGACCATATCAACAATAAAATTAGAAAAAAATCACATGATTATATCAATAGATACAGAAAAGGCTTTTGACAAAATACAACATCCATTCCTATTAAAAACACAAGAAAGTATAGGAATAAATGGAGCCTTCCTTAAAATAATAGGTAGCATCTATTTAAAGCCATCAGCAAGTATTATATGTAATGGGGAGAAGCTAGAAGCATTACCAATAAGATCAGGGGTGAAACAAGGATGTCCACTATCACCCCTCTTATTCAATCTGGTACTAGAAACGTTAGCAGTAGCAATTAGAGAAGAAAAAGAAATCAAAGGAATCAAATTAGGCAAAGAAGAGACCAAGCTATCACTCTTTGCAGATGATATGATGATATACTTAGAGAATCCTAGAGAATCAAGTAAAAACTACTTGAGACAATAAATAAATTTGGCAAAGTTGCAGGAAATAAAATAAACCCACATAAATCCTCGGCATTCCTGTATACCTCTAATGAAATTCAACAGCAAGCAATAAAAAGAGAAATCCCATTTAAAGCTACTGTAGACATTATAAAATATTTGGGGATCTACTTGCCAAAACAAACCCAAGATCTATATGAACACAACTACAAAACACTTATCACACAAATAAAGTCAGATCTAACTAACTGGAAAGACATCAATTGCTCATGGCTGAGTTGAGCTAATATAATAAAAATGACAATTTTACCTAAATTAAATTACATATTTAGTGCCATACCAATCAATTTACAAAATACTTTATAGAAAAAATAGTAACAAAATTCATTTGGAAGAACAAAAGGTCCAGAATATCAAGGGAATTAATGAAAAGGAATTAATGAAAAGAAATGCTAAGGAAAAGAAATGCTAAAGGAATTAATGAAAAGAAATGCTACAGACACAACATATGTGTGATGACCAACTTTGTTAGACTGCACTCTTCTCAGAAATCCAGCTATACCAGATTTTAATCTGTACTATAAAGCAGCAGTCCTCAAAACTACTTGGTACTGTCTGAGGAATAGAGCAGTGGATCAATGGAACAGATTGGGTACACAAGATTCAGCAGTCAATGACTATAGTAATCTACTGTTTGATAAACCCAAAGACCCCAGCTTTTTGGCATAAGAATTCACTATTTGACAAGAATTGCTGAGAAAACTGGGATATAGTATGACAGAAACTGGGCATAGACCATCATTTAACATCATATACTAAAATCAAGTCTAAATGGGTGCATGATCTACGTATAAAGGCTGATACTGTAAGCAGTCTGGGAAAGTAATAAATAGTTTACCTCTCAGATTTGTGGAGAGGGGAAGACTTTATGATAAAACAAGAAATAGAGAGCATTATAAAATGCAAAATGGATAATTTTGATTACATTAAATTGAAAAGTTTCAGTACAAACAAAGCCAATGTAACCAGGATTAGGAGGGAAGTGGAAAACTGGGAAAGAATTTTTACAACCTATGTCACTCATAAAGGACTCATTTCTAAAATATACAGAGAACTGAGTCAAATCTATAAGAATACAAGGCATTCCCCAATTGATAAATGGTCAAAGGATATGAATAGACAACTTTCAGAGGAAGAAATTAAAAATATTTATAAGCATATGAAAAAATGCTCTAAATCACTATTGATTAGAGAAATGCAAATCAAAACAACTATGAGGCACCACATCTCACCAGTCAGATTGGCTAAGATGACAAAACAGGAAAATGACAAATGATGGAGAGAAGGGGACAAATTGAAACACTAATGCATTGCTGGTGGAGTTGTGAACTGATCCAACCTTTCTGGAAAGCAATCTGGAATTATTCCCAAAGGGCTATACATAATTTCATACCCTTTGACCCTGCAATACCACTTCTGGGGTGGTATCTCAAAGAGATCATAGAAGTGGAAAGAAGACCCATATGTACAAAAATATTTACAGCAGCTCTTTTTGTGGTAGCAAAGAATAGGAAATTAAGGGGGTGCCCATCAATCGGGGAATGGCTGAACAAGTTGTGATATATGCGTGTTATGGAATACTATTGTGCTATAAGAAATGAGAAGCAGATGGATTTCATATTTACCTGGAGAGGCTTATATGAACTGATGCTGAGTGAGAAAAGTAGAGCCAGGAGAAATTTGTACATAATTACAGATACAACATATGTGTGATGACCGACTTTGATAGACTGGACTCTTCTCAGCAATCCAGGGTTATAAGCCAACCCCAGAAGACTCATGATGGAGAGAGATGTCTACGTCCAGAGAAACAACAGAGTCTGAACCCAGATTGAAGCAAACAACCTGTTCCTTTTCAGTTCTTTGTTTGGTTTTGTTTCCTCTTTCCCATTGTTCATTTCATCTGATACCATCCTTCTTTATAACCTGACTAATGCCTAATGTGAAAGTATTTACAGGGGCAGCTAAGTGGTGCAGTAAGTAGAGCGTCTGCCCTGGAGTCAGAAGGACCTGAGTTCGGATCCGACCTTAGACACTTAACGCAAACACAAACAAAAACCTAGCCATGTGACCTTGGGCAAGTTACTTAACCCCAATTGCCCTCCAAATGGCAAAAAAAAAAAAAAAAGTATTTGCAGATATTATACTTGATTGTATGCCGATGGTGGGGGGGGGCGGGGGGGGCGGGGCGGGGGGGGGGGAAGAAGGGGGAAAGGAGAGAAAATTTGAAACTCAAAGAATTATGGAAATGAATCTTGTAAACTAAAAGTAAACAAATTAATAAAGACCAAAAAATTTTTAAAAATTCAAAATTGAAAAGGAGGCTAATTTAAAATATTTCTCCTCCAGGAAGCATTAGGCCAATTGGAATCTCAAAAGAAAGAAAAAAAATAAAACAAAAATAGAGTTTCTTAAGAGATATGAAAAGTCTGAGGGGACACTCAAGAATCTGAGTGATCTATTTCTCTATTAGCCTTATGTGTGTGCATCCCAGAATTTGACCTAAAAGAGCTTTTCTTATGTACATACTCAATTATTTTTTTAAGGAAGCTGCAGTCTTTACATTTGCCTTTGTAGAGAGTTAAACATACTGTTTGTTATTTATGTGAGTGTGACTGAAGACAGCTAGTAACCCAAACTGAGAACAGAATTCTGTCTGTTACCAGAACTGTGTTTGCTACATGCTTTTCAAATACATGCTTCAGGAGAAAGCCTAGAAGGATGGATGTTTGAACTTATCTGTCCTGCTGGCAGGGACTTAAATGTCTAGGGATAAGGAGGAAGACTCTACCAGTAAAGTACCTGTGCCCTTTATGTCATATTATTTGTGTTTAAAGTCACTTCTCCCACCCATGCTAAGCCATATGGCCCCTCAGAAAGGCCACTCAAGGGAACAAGTTAGAAAATAAAACCTAGGTGGGCTAGCAAAAACAGCATAGAAAATGGGATTTCCTTAAATGAGCCAGAGGAAATAGGAAAGGGAAAAGCAATTAGGTCATGTAAAAACTCCTCCCATTTGTCTAACCAGCATAATGTGATTTTTAACAGATGATACAAACCCTTGCCTCCTGATCTCTCCATGTGGAGAAGTAAAATCCCTAGATTTGATGAAGTTTCAGGAGAGAGTCTAAGAGGGAGAGAATCCTAACCCTTTTTATAATAGGCTATGGAAAAGTGCTAACCTATGTGCAAGGCTGGATCCCTTTAGTTATGAGATGCTTGTGTTATTTGCACCCATTTGTTAAGAACGTTTCTATAACTGATGCCTTAATTTGTATGGTATGCCTATTGAGCACATCAAAAATATTGCATTATGCACTTTCTATGAGGAAAAGAAAGGAAGAGAAAGGAAAAGAGAAGAAATTGGACAAAGATCAGGCCCCAAGATATCAGCCCCAGTTTTTCTCTAGGTGTTTCCCCTTTACCCTCTTTTCCCACCAATTTTAGAAGACTGAATAACTATTCTTTCTATTCATCAAGTGTCCAGTAGAAATGCAACAAAGGCTAACAGTCTAACTAAAGGTAAGTGAAGAAAGAAATTTTGTTTTTAACTCAAGAGAAGCAGCAGCTAGAGAGTAAGTAATCTTCCTGCTAATGACTAAAACTGTAATTGGAAAATGATTTGGATTCCAAAACCAAAGTTTGTAGATTAGATTTAATTTAAAGCTGGGGAATTATCTGGCTGCGGTATTCTGTTTGCTACAATTGTCCACCCAATATCTGACATCAGGGCAATATGTTTAAAACTGAAAAATGAGTTTTTTCTCCTCTAAGGCACACTTTGATAAAGGTTTCTATATAGTTGCCTTTATGCAATTGATTTAGAATTTCAGCAATTTATGTTAAAATATATGTTACCATTATAAAAACTGTGTAAGAAATGTTTGTATGGGGGTGGAGTCAAGACTGTGGAGGAAAAACAGGACTTCGCTGTGGCTCCAGCTTCCACTTTCACCAATCCATATAAAAGAGGACTGTGAACAAACTCTGGAGCTACAGAACCCACAGAATGACACAGAGAAGCTTACCTCCCGCTGAGGACAACCCAGCACCCGGGCAGGGAGCGGCCAGCCCAGCTCTCTGGGAGCTGAGCCTGGCCTGCATGAGCCAGAGGTTTTAGCCCCAGGGCGGCCTGACCAGCAGCTGGCTGGAGGGACTCCAGAACACCAGCAACTGTGGCCATTTCCAGAATTATCAACACATAGATGCCAAGGACAAAATGAGAGTTCAGTGCACTATGAACTTTGGGACCAGTAGTGTGGAGAGTGTTGGCTTTTTCCCCCAGGGAGAGAAGCTGCTGAGATGCTTAGGTGCAGCCAGCGCCATGTTGCAGCTTCAGCTCCTGGCCTGCAAACTGTGATGGGGCAAAGCGACCAGTCTAGAGGGTAATTGCTCTTTCTTAAACCTTCTTGGATCTGGATTGCAGTCTGGGGTGGAGGTCCTGGGGTGTGTGGCCAGCTTGCCAGAGTGTGTGGAGATTTCAGAGAGTGCACCCAACTAATACCTCTGGCAGCTGAGAAAACCCCAGCATTTGGGATGGAAGCTGCCCTGTGTGATGGCAGAGTCCTACTGTGGCAAAAAGCCCAAAAGTCAGGTAATTGAGTGGCAATATGCCCAGGCAAAGGAAACAAAATAAAAAGAAAAATTCAACATTAGACTCCTATACTGGGGGCAAAAAGAATCAAAGCACTGAACAGGAGGAAGACAGTGAAGTCAGAACTCTTGCACCAAAAGCTTCAAATGAAAATACGAACTGGTTATAGGCCACAGAGGACCTTAAGAAGCACATAAGAGAAGTGGAGAAAAATTGGGAAGAGAAATGAAAATTATGCAAGAAAATTATGAAAGGAGAGTCAACAGCCTGACTGAAGAAAATAACGGGCTAAAAAATAGACTAACTCAAATGGCAAAAGAGGCTGAAAAAGGCAATGAGGAGAGGAATGCCTTAAAAAGCTGAATTTGCCAGATGGAAAAAGAATCTCAAAAGCTCACTAAGAATCTTTCTTTTGTATTTAGAATGGACCAAAGGAAAGCTAGTGACTTTTTGAGAAATCAAGATGCTGTTAAACAGATCCAAACAAATGAAAGAATAGAAGGCAATGTGAAATATCTCATTGGAAAAACCACTGACATGGAAAATAGATCCAGGAGAGATAATTTAAAAATTATTGGACTACCTGAAAGCCATGATCAAAGAAAAAAACCTAGAAATCATACTCCAAGAAATTCTCAAGGAAAACTGCTCTTATGTTTTAGAACCAGAAGGCAAAATAGAGGTTGAAAGAATGCACTGATCACCTCCTAAAAAAAGATCCTAAAAAGAAAAATCCTAGGAATATTATAGCCAGGTTCCAAAATTCCCAGATCAAGGAGAGAATATTATAAGCAGCCAGAAAGAAACAATTTGAATATTGTGGAAACACAATCAGGATAACACAGGATCTGGCAGCTTCTAGACTGTGGGATCAAAGGGCCTGGAATACGATATTCCGCGGGGCAAAGGACCTGGGATTAAAACCAAGAATCACCTACCCAGCAAAACTGAGTATCATGTTTCAGGGGAAAATATGGTCCTTCACTGGATTAGAGGACTTTCAAGTATTCTTGAAGAAAAAACCAGACTTGAATAGAAAATCTGACATTCAGATACAAGAAGCAAGAGAAGCATGAGAAGGTAATCAGGGAAAAGAAATCATAAGGAACTTATCAAACTTGAACTATTTACATTCCTATATGGAAAAATGATAATTGTAACTAATGAAATTTTTCTCAGTATGAAAACAGTTGAAGGGAATAGAAATATATGTGTGTGTGTGTGTGTATATATATATATATATATGTGTGTGTGTGTGATATATATATATATATATATGTGTGTGTGTGTGTGTGTATATATATATATATATATATATATATATATACATTCTTTATAGGAAGGTATATAGGCATAAGAATACATATGTGAATGTGCATAAATATATGTATGTTTACAGGTATACATAGAGGGCACAGGACCAATTTAATAGGACGGGATGATACTTAAAAGGTGAAATCAAGAGGTGAAAGAGGAGTATAATGAGAGGAGATGGGGAGAGACAGAATGGGGCAAACTATCTCATATAGAAGAGGCAAGGGAAAATGGTTACAAGGGAGGGGAAGAACAGGAAGGCATAAGGGAATGGGTCAACCTTATAATCATTAAATTTGGCTCAGGGAGGGAATGACATACACATGAAATAGAGTATCTCACCCTACAGGAGAGTAGGGGGGAAGTGGATGAGAGCAGGGAGGATGGAAGAGAGGGCAGTATGGGTGGGAGGGAAGTTGGAAGCACATACTTTTTAAAAGAGGCTGGACCAAAGTAGAGAATAAAACAAGTGGGAGGTGGGATAGGAGGGAGGGAAATATGATCAGTCTTCTACAATATATCTACTATGGTAATGTTTTGGATTAGCTACACATGTACAACCTATATTGAATTACTTATCTTCCCAGTCAGGTGGGAGGAAGGGAATGAATTTGGAATTCAAAGTTTTAAATAAAATATTTTAAAATATATGTATACTATTATTAATACTATTTTACATGTAATTAGGAAACAAGAGGAGGGGATATCCTGGAGGACTGCTATTTTAGGGAAGTGGGTGGGGGAAAAACAGGGAGAAAATTTGTGATGCAAAAACTGACAGAAATGAAGTGCAACAGAAGTTAATAAATCATTTTTAAAAAAGATATGTTTTTATGAATTGAAAAATGCTACTCTCTTCACTGACGAATCAAAGTATTTAGTCTCTCCTGATTCTGAAAAGTGAAGGGTGAGGAAGCAGAAAATAGAAGAGAGGAAGCACGATTTAATTTGGAACAATGCTTTGAGTTGATTGTTGTAAACGACATAACAGAAATTGATTTGTTAATCGCACAGTCAAGCCTTTTTTTTGTAAGCTGTTAACAGTGCTGGGAAAACCCAGAACCTCATTCCTGTACTTGAGCAGAAATATTGGCCACTGTAGGTCTCCTAAGTTTATATAATTACTAAGAACATCTTAATGGATTTTTGAAGGGATTTTCCCTACAAACTTCTTCATATACAGGGACTAGGATCATACAGTACAGGTTTCTAATCCCATTTGGGAGAATGAGAGAGACTTGGGATGCTTTAATCTCCTACAGCAGGGAGACCACATGTGCCCTCGAGGTTCACAGGTTCCCCATGGCTGTCCTGGAGGATACCTGAATTGTAATTAATCAAGCAACATCATATAACTGTGATCAGTAAATTAGTGAAGAAAATCATCTGGGTTAAAATTAATTATACAGCTTGGGAAAGTAAGGTTTTATTGAGTCACTGGGTTTAAGAATATGTGCTAAAATTATGAAGGACATACTCTGTGGAGTGGACATAGCTAAAATGTACAATTTGAGCAAGTAAAGGAAAGTTGTGTAGTTTGAATAACAGGTTTTAGAAATCTGGAAAGAGAAATAAGAAAGATTTGAGGGAAGAATATGAAAGGTAATAAAGAAGGTTTTGGTTTTTCAAACCACAAGATACATAAAAATGGAAAGGCTTAAGTATGCTGAAAAGGTTTGAAGAAGTCTGACTTTATTTAAAGTGAAGAGGTTGTAAGAAACTTCATGTAAATGAATAAAAGGTGCAGCTTGATTTGAAAGCCAATAGAGTCATAGAGGGCTAGGAGTAAACTGATAAGCAATGGATTGTAGAACCCAGATTTGAATGGGCTCTTAAGTGTGATAATCATAAATTACTGCCACTTCTAAAACCTTTGGCAGTGAATTTGCTCAAAATAGGGGACCCCATAATATGAAATGCTTGGGATAAATAGGCCTTGGGTAAGATATAATACTAAATAACTGAAATTATAAAGTGAGATTGAAGAATAGATCCAAGTAATTTAATTTATATTCTCTCTCTCTCTCTCTCTCTCTCTCTCTCAGATTTCTATTCTGTTCTTAGTTCCACACTTATAAAAATGTATCATACCCTCAATCTTGGCCAGAATCTATGCCAACAGACCATAATACAGGATACCTAGCTAGGAGACTTGTCTCAGTTTCACCCTTTTGTAAATTTCTATTGAAACAGAGCTAATGATTGTGAATTTAATTTGGCAAAGCTTCATTTGTATTACATAGTATTGCTGATGCAAAATTAAATACATGTCTATATTGTGAAACTCTGTAATACCAATAAGGATGGGAAAATAAATTCTCTTCTAATTTAAATACTGTTTGTCTTTAAATTCAGTTGTTAAAGAGTTGTTTAAAGGTTACTATCTTTGTTAAGAGCTTTATTTCAGGGTGGCTAGGTGGTGCAATGAGTAGAGCACTGGCGTTAGAGTCAGGAGGACCTGAGTTAAGTGGGGCAAGTCACTTAACCCCAATTGCCCTCCAAAAAGCAAAAAAAAAAATTTTAAGAGTATTTTATTTCATTCAGATTACCAAAAAATGGAAAAAGAAAAAAAGTCCTTTGTTGTTTTATCTGATAAGGCATTTGACATGGTTATAAATTTGCTTCAACTCTGCTGGTGACATGGTTATAAGTGCTATGGTGCTTAAACCTGAGAATTACAGGGGTGAAAATACCTAGAACATCCAATTAGAATGAGAAAGTTTATGTTATGTATGCTCCATTTAAATTTGTTCAGAATGATTTTCTATGTAAGATAATTGGGAGATGCATTCAACTGAATTAAGGTCACCTGACTGGCAAAGGGTTTGTTTCACGTTTCAAATCCATAATATTGTCTATGATGTTGTGTAGACATACTGGTAGGAATGCAGCTTCTCTTCTCATCTGGATGCTGCTACATTATGAGCTGAACTATTAAAGGAAAAGTAAATGTTCAAAAACTGTTAGCATTCTAAAGTCCAATTTAAGAAATTGGAAACTTCTAGTTCAATCTAGAGTAAAGAGGAAGTTTTATTGGCTATCCACTTAGAAAAATGAATTTCCTCCCCCCACTGCAAACAAGTTTTACAAAGGGGGGGTGTAATTAGGTATTTGTTTAGTTTATGACATTATATGTGGAAAGGTCTATACTGAAGTTACATTTTAACTTAATCTTAGCAAACTCCAATCATTTGGGCTTAGGTCTGGAGAACTAGTATTGATGCTGTCATACATAATCATGCCACCACTTCTTCCTCTATTAGCAAATGTCTCTAACTAGGGCGAGTTAAGCTGTGATTTTTATGATGAATCTTGTTGCTACAATACCTTGGCACCTCTTACTGTTTTTAATTTGAGACCATAGTTAATGCCATAGGCTGAACAATTAAATGAATGAGAATTTGGCCTTTTCAGCTGCCTGTTACTAGTTACATATTTCTGTATAAGATAAGGTCCTTTAAATATCTCATAAGGGCATGGCATGGTATTAATTAAAAATGTAGAGATTTATGAAAACAGGATATAATTCTATTATTTAGTGAAGTAAATATCTGTTCTGAGTTACGGAAAAAAATTTCAGCACAATTAGTTATCATAAGAAAAGAATGACTTATGGTCTGTCTTGTGTTACCTTAAAGAGTCATTCAATTTTACTCAGGGTTATCATTTAAAGTGGGATTAACACTTATATAATATAGAGCATGCTCTGAAAGGCAAGTGAATTACGTAAGAATCTGTAGAGGATTTGAAAACAGTGGTCTATGTAGGCATAATACCTGATTAATTTGAACGTGGTTAGTAACTGAACTGGGGTGTATTACAGATTGTCTAAAATGAGTTGTGTATAGTTAAATATGCAAAACACACAAATATACAACTCTGTGTATAGTTAAATATGTACAACTCATTTTAGACAATCTGTAATACACCCCATCACCGCTTTTGGTTATAACTGGAACAAATAAGTGTTTCTTCGGCAAATTCATTTGCAATGTATCTACACAGAATACTATTACCTAATATATCCTCCTGAATGGGATTAGTTCCTTAGCAGCTCATCCTCCTGAGAAGGGGAAGGAGCAGCTAAAAGTAAACAATGATGATGTAAAGAGCTAAAATGGACATTTTGTTTTAAGAAAAAGAAACAATAATAACAAGATCAACTATATGTATGTCAAATAGAAAAACTGTGCTCAGAACCTTCTGATTTTTCAGTTTGTATCTGAATTTCCTAAATGTATCAACATAACAACTCGCTAACTTTCATCACAAGTCCTTATTGAAGTCCCTTCCCTTTCTGGGACTTGAATCTGAGATAAATTTAAAAAAAAAAAAAAGATAATCACCACAAATTAAACGATGGCAGAGTCAATGCCAATTTAAAAGAAAAAACTTTTTTTAGCCTTAGGCTACATAATGACATTGGCCAGTATCAAATTCCTAACCCAATGGGCTTGTTCTATAAGTTATATTCTCATAAGTTCTTTTTTTTAATTCAGATTTCTTTTTCTTTCTTAAAATTTTATTTTAGACTCAAATACCAGAACATAAATACAGAATAAAGAAAAGAAACAAAAATATATGATAAAGTTAAATATTTGAACTTAAGTACAAAGTTAGAAAGATGAAAAAAGCATGTCGTGTGCATTACAGAACATGAGAGGATTCAAAATATGTAACAATAGATTTTCATTTCAAGAAAGCCTGTATGATAAATAACACTTGTTGTGTTGAAAATTGTCCATCTTTTCTTTGCTTCCTTGTGAGTTCTCATAAATTCTTTTAGATTCTTCCTTCAGCTTGTTGCTGAAAGGATCAAAATCAACTGTCTTGTTTAGATAAGGATCTGAGCAGCAGGGATATGGAACAATGTAAATTTTCTGGTCTAGAGGTTCCCAATTGGATGTTCATATCAGAGTTATAAGGTTTGACCTAGTTTTTGCCACATGACCTAGTTACTGGCAAAACAAACTTAAAGTGACTGTATTGAATGGTATTAAGATTTATTTTGCAAGAGATGTGAACAGAAATGGAATCTCTCCAAGTCACCTGAACTTTAGAAGCAAACCCACTAGAAGAAGCTGCTCTGAGACCCCACATATTCCAAGAGGTGGCTTCCGGGGGGGCCAAAGCACTGCATCAAGAAACCAGGCAGCTGTAGAAGACTTCTGAGCCCTGAGGCATGATGGGTTGATGAAAAGGACAGTGGGAGTGGGTCACCCTTCCCTTTCCATTATTATTGTTATTCTTTGTAAGGCTGACTTGCCCAAAGGGACTGCCCCTAGTGGCTCCTGTCAATGGGTTGGTCAATCTCTCTCCCCTTTCCCCTCACACTATCCTCATGATGTTAAGTGTTTGCTATACCAGTTGCCGATTCACTGGGAAGATGATATCTCTCAGCCAATCAGAGGAGGAGAATGACAGGAAAATTAATTTTAATATTGTTAACATCAAATTCCATGTTTCCATCTCTGTCAAAAGGCCATCCTGATAGTAAGAGAAGCCCCACTCCTCTAAAGCATCCTACATAAAGCATCCTTTACACTCTTGCTCTTGGGCTGAGCCCAGCCAAACAGGTTGGGCTAGGGAGCTCTACCCTGGGAAATCTTCTCTGTAAGCAGAACTAGCTTGGGCTAGGCACAGCTACCAAAAGTGACTCCAAAATATCCTTGCTTCCTCATTAACATTTGGGTAAAATTGAATACAGAAGGGTAAAAATGACCAGCTTTTTTGCTCAGATTGCCAAGGGTGGCTGGGGTCTCTTAACCAAGCCTTGTTCCTCATATGACACCTGCCTACCCCAACACTTTTTCCTCCTTACTGTATAAAAACTGTTCTGCAAGTTTTCTTGGTGGACACTGATATATTCAAATATATGGGTGACACAGGCTCATGACCCTCTTTATCTCAATTAAAGAAATCTGTCCAGGGGTGGCTAGGTGGCCCAATGAGTAGAGCACTGGCCCTGGAGTCAGAAGGACCCGAGTTCTGTTCTGGCCTCCGACACTTAACATACACACAAACAAAAATACCTAGCCGTGTGACCTTGGGCAAGTTAGTTAAAAATTGTCCTCCAAAAAGCAAAAAAAAAGAAAAAAAGAAATCTTTCCCTCCATTTATGAGTTTGATTTATTTCAGAACTTGACATTTAATGGTGGCAGTGGTGGGATTCATTAGAGATTATATCTTACTAGTCCTGGGAGTGAGCTTCTGGAAGCCCTAGTGCCAGCAGTGGACCCACATCCTCTCCCACTGGACCTTTTCCTCCACTTATCAGTTTGACTTATTTCAGGATTTGACAGTGAAAAGATTCAATGGCAGAATGCAGATTCATATAACAGAAAAGAAGTTTCTTCAGGGCAGGGACTATTTTGTTTTTGAACCTGTAATGCCTGGCACAAAGTAGGTGCTTAATAAATATATAGTAGTTGAATTGAATTAAAAGTGATTGCCAGTCTGTAGGCTTCAATTATTAACAATAACTTGTTAGAAATAACAAGAAGTAAACATGTAAGCAAATATCCTTGGGAAACTGGATAAATCTATCACCGTTTCCCTTTACAGGCCATGCAAAAGTACCTCCTCCTTTTCTTTAAATGATTTTTCAGCCCTTTCCATTCTCTCTTAGCATGGGTATTTCATTTAAATTCATACTCTTGGAAAACCTCTACTGGACTTCTCTTTGTTTCAGGTCAATGAATACACACCTCATGCTACCCAGCAGTACTTACCTTAATCCTTTTTGTTTCTGGTTCGGCTATCACACCACTGTTTTTGAGATCCAAATCTCCAATGCTCCTTGTCATCGCAAGCCTGCCATTCACATGAGGCTGTCCCAAACTGTTCCAAGCTACAAAGCCACCACATTTCTTGATCCTTTCCATGGAGAAAAATTTTAAAGCTAATGAAAAGGGCAGGTTAATATCACTTCAATTAACCCTAAAAAGCTTACCATTTATCAAAGGACATGATTCAACTTAGGAAAGAAACTTTTTATTTATATGCAAACCAGTATTTCTACCAAAAGAAAAAACCCAAAACAATGGAGGCAATACCTTTCTTTTTCATCTTTTCTCTCTGGAGTGTGGTCTGTGGTCAGCTTTATGGGCTTTCCTTTTCTACATAAGAGAGCACGGCTATCCCCAACACTAGCTATGACCAGCTCAATACTATCCCGCAACAGGGCTACTGTTGCAGTGGTCCCAGAGATCAGCAAAGTGCCTGCAAATATCACATACAGGGGCATAAATTAGTAATAGTGACAATTTGAACATACATATATATGTATACACATATACATATATATGGTAATTTTTTGCTGAAAAAAATTTTAGATAAGTCAAATAATTACAGAAACATAGCATGCTAATTTATCTGGAGCTGTGCAAAAACAAGGTAAGAAATGAAAGCATGCATGGGCTGTGATTCAGTAACAAGGTTTCACATAGAGAAGAGAAATGAAATTGAAACTGGTAAAAAAAAAACCTGTATTAGACAGTTAAATATTAATATTTATTATCCCTTCTCCCTCAAAGTTTGCATCTATTTAAACAAAGTATAGCTAATTTGAATTTCAGAAAATTCTGACAGCATGCATGTGGGTACTAGGATAAACTTTAAGCATGAGGTTGGGCAAGACCATCAAGGGCCCATTTAGTTAAGAGGCATTGTTTCTAATATGTGGGACCATTAAGGCTCATACTGCCCATACCTCAGTCTGATCCTGTTAAAATATAAACCATAATAACAGGTTAAGATGAAATATACTAAAGAGAGTCAATCTGCATATGCACATCTACTTTTATACAGTACCTTGGCACAACTTCTATCATTTTATCAAATGCTACAGATAAAAATTGTCCAATGAACAACAAAAGGCCCCAACATACTTTTTCTAGAGCACTCTTGCCAATTTAGCAACTGACATTACAGCCATCATTCTATTTAAAAAGGTGAATTCCTCAAATTTCTAGCAGGTCAGTGTTAATCCAAAAGAGACCCAGCACTATATGTCTAAAATTCCTGCTGCTACCTTGCCCTAGGCTTTTGCAAAATTAATATTCTCAAATTAAACACAATGATAATTAAATTCTTATACTCTCCTCTCTTTTTTTTTTTTTTTAAGCAATTGGGGTTAAGTAACTTGATCAAGGTTACACGGCTAGTCATTTGATTTATGCGTGGGTGCTCATTTTCTGAGGCCGGATCTGATCTCGGGTCATCCAAACTCCGAGGCCGGCACTCTTACTCACTGCGCCACCTAGCCGCCCCTACTCTCCTCTCTTTTAATCCAAGCTTTGTTTTCTTTTTTCCTTTTCCTTTTGGTTTACTTCACTTTTTTTTTATATTTGAAACATTTAATCTTAAGACCTTGAATTTCAGATCCATTTCCTTCCTCCCTTGTCACCCATTCCTTCTTGGGATATAAGTAATTCAGTATATGTTGTACATGTCTAGCTATGCAAAACATTATCATAGTAGATATATTGTACAAGGCTGCTTATAATTCCCTCCCACTCATCCCATCCCCCACCTGGTCCATTCCCTACTTGATCCTGTCCCTCTTCTATAGTGGGTACCTCCAACCTCCCCTCCCCCCAAGGATGCCCTCCCATCCATCATCCCTCCTCTTGTCCCCCTTCCCCCTATTCTGCTGCAGGTTGAGATATCCCATTTAGTATGTATGTCATTCTCTCCCAGAACCAAATTCAATGAGAATGTGGTTTTGCCTTTTTGCCTTCCTATTCTTCCCCTCCCTTGCAGCCACTTCCCCTTGCTTCTTCTACATGAGATGGTTTACTTCTCTCTCTCTCTCTCTCTCTCTCTCTCTCTCTCTCTCTCTCGTTGTTTTCTCTCCTTGATTGTTAGGGAAAAGAATGTTGGGTTTGGTAAAAACATTAGAAATTTCATTGAGTTTTACTGGGAAGTAAGATTATGAGGAGGTGATGAGATAAAGAATAAAGCAAAACTTTAAAAAAATTATTTATTCAAGAGATTATTTAATTCTATAGGGAGGGAGCAGGGATTGATGTAGAACCATAGGTGACAGGGGAATAGTTGGAGGGGTGGTGGGACGACAGGATACTAGTGCATTGCTGTTGGAGACATGATTCATCACAACCATATTGGAAAGCAATGTGGAAATATGCTAATAAAGTGATTTAAAAATCCATACCTTTTGAGTCAGAGAGTCTACTATTAGGCTTGTACCTCAAGGAGGCCATGAATAAAATGTTCATACCATATCACATGCCAAAATAGTAATAGCAACACTTTTTGTGATAAAATTGTAAAGAAAGTAGATGCCCACTGATTGGGGAATGACTAAACCAATTGTTGTACATGAATGTAAAGGAGCAGCATATTACTGTGCAGAAGTGATAAATGTGATATATAGAGAAGCATTAGAAGAGCTACATAAACTGATGCAGAGTGAAGCAAGAGGAACCAAATAAACATTATACATTGTGACTACAACAATGTAAATGGAAAAAATAACCACAAAAACTAAACAAAATAAAACCAAAGTGAATGTTGATAAGTTATAAAGAACAAGGATGGCTTGAAAGAAGAAATATAAGACACCCTGACCCAAACCATTTGAAGAGGTAGGAGCTCCATAAGTGTTTTATATTGTACATATTTTCAGACTTCTTCAATGTACTGATCAGTCATGTATGGCTTTCTCAGAGGGGGAAGGAGCAAGATATGGGGAGAAATTATCACGATACAAAAAAAGATATTAATAAAATTATTTTTAAGGAAATGTGATGTTAAAAAAGAAATGACATTAAAGTAAAAGATATCAATAAAAATAAAAATAAAAAAGCAAAGTGGACTCATAGTAATTTAAATGGTTTATTTAAAGTAGGTATTGTCTTTGGTGAAATATTTGACTCTGAAGTAACAAGTAAATGATTCAATTTCATTGAGGCAGTTTATAGATTTTATATAAATGTGTTGATATTTATATAATTTGTACATTGTAGAAGGCAACAAACAGATGTGATCTTAGTATTAAGGGGACTTTAGGGAAGATGAAATGGCTTGTTTGAAGTGACTGATTAAGGATCAATTACATAAGGACTGTTTTTCAAATATGTTTTTAAAAACCACCTTGATTAGTTTTAGACCAAACTTCATTTTTTTTAAACAAGATAGCTTTAATTGGAAATATAAAGTAGAAAACCTCTATTTAAAACTACATTTTTAATCTCTGCATTTTTTGAGATGGCAATTAAATGACATTAAAAGTTTTGATCATCTTCACATTTTATCCTTTGTTTTTGGAATGGTCATAGAAAAAGATTCATCCATTAGGCAAGGTTTAGATTACAGGACCTAGGAAGTCCCTTTTTAGTGTGAAAGTTGAAAATAAAATTGAAACTGCTTGATTATTCCCCCCCCTCCAAATTCTATTTCTATAAAGCTGAATAAAGCATGCTATGTGCTAAGAACAGGAGACAATTGGTGGCTCAGTGGATAGAGCTCTGGGCCTGGAGTCAGGAAGAGCTGAGTTCAAATCCAGCTAGCTGTGTGACTCTGGGAAAGTCATTTAACCTCTCATTGCCTGACAAAATGGATCCACTATGGAAATAAATGGCAAACAACTCCAGTATCTTTGTCAAGAGAATCCTAAATATGGTAACAAAGGGTAAGACATGACTGAAACAACTGAACAAAAGATGCTAAGAACACAGTAATAATACAAGTACTTATTTGCTTTTTAATCAAATCTAAAATTCCACTTGAAAGAGATACATTTTCAAACAGTAGACTTCAAATTTAACTTGTATTTGATTACCACTACTCTACCTGCAATGTGACTGGATCGTTAAAATAAAAAGCCTTCAATACCTTTTACTAACAAATTAAGGGTCAGATGAGTGACTGAATGGCAGATTTGGACTCAAGTTGCCAAGGGTGCTCCTTTCCTGGCATGGAAATCACATATGTGAGTTTTGAGCAGAGCACAGAGAACTGAAGTTTCAGAAACTAAGGAACCACATTTTACTGGCATGCATTTTATTCAAAAAGGCCAAAAGCACTTCATTTCTACCCAAACTAGTTTCACAGACCCCAAACCCTAGAATCTGAATATATTTCTAGAAATTATTATAGTCACAGAAAAAAAGAATCATAAAATATGCTGAATCAGCACCCATTTTTGCATAACATTTAACATTAAAGAAAAATTCTCATCTTTTTCCCTATTACTACATGATTAAGATCTTATAATATATTCTTAACACTGGCTAAGCAATTTCTATAAGTCATTTTGACTAAAAGGTCAAAATGGATGTAGAAAACTAGAAACCACCAGATTCCTTCACCTGAGACAAAATTTAGCAGATCTCTTTCCACTAAGGCCCAGCTTATAAGTGTTCATGGAATACAGGTCCAAATTCCCTGCCACAAATAACAAGAACAGAGGCAAAGAGGAAATTCACTAAAGAATTTTGGTTTAAAAAATTACAGTGTAAAGGGGAGGGGTTCTGTTTTTTGTTTTAACTTTGGTGAAATATTACTAACCAAGTTATATAATATTTATTTGTATATGATGTTTTGCAGTGCAACAGATTTTTCCAGTCAACTTATAATGCATAGACTTCTCTTAGTTTCTTCAAAGGGAAGGAAACAAAAAACTATTATGTATGAACAAATTGTTCTAGTGTATTTCTTAGTGTGTTTGATCAGCCAATTCATTTGACACTGACGAAATAGATTCTCCCTGCCATATCTGTAATCCTAGAAGGTCTTAAAGGTAGGATTAAGGCTTAGTTACTTCTAGTTATTCATAGATTCACATTCCTACTAGGGAGCCAGCTGTCCCTCTGGCAATGAGCCATTTGGAACTTAACCAGACTGTTCCTTGAACAAAATATGCATCTGCTTGTGAGGACTATCCTAGGAGCCTTTCCAATAAGGCATAATCTTCCCAAGATCTTTGTCCACTGGTTCCCTCCCACAGCATGATGAGCCATCACAGAGGGCCTTAAGCTGAAGCTATACTATTAGAAACATACAATTCTGCACAAGCACCTGACACCTGATGAATGTCATCTCTTTAAAATATTTTTAAAATGTTGATCTTGAAGTTTCCTCCCAATGCTCATAAATTCCTTTAAGTTGTTATTTTTATAAAGTTAAACACTTTTACTAGATTTTGCCCAAAACAAAGAAATTTAGTTATTCTAATGATCCAAAGTTTCCCAAACTTTCTAAAAAAGAAATTAATCAGCCCTCCCCTGGAAATCTATTTTCTTTTTCTTTTTGGAGGGCAATTGGGGTTAAGTGACTTGCCCAAGGTCACACGGCTAGTTCTTGTGTTAAGTGTCTGAGGCTGGATTTGAACTCAGGGTGTCCTAATGCCAGGGCTGGTGCTCTATTCACTGCATCACCTAGCCACCCCAAAATCTATTTTCTTTAACCCTTTAATGGTTTTTTTGTTTGTTTGTTTGTTTTTGGAAATTAAATCATTTCAAAACAATACAACCCCCTGGCTTGTTGCAGTGCCGCAGCAGGGGGCAGTACCACCACTTTGGGAACCTATAGATCAATTCTCTGTTACATTTGATATTATGATTTAAGCAGCTTGGCACAGCACCAAGTTTCACATTTTGCCTCTGGAACTTACTACCTTGTGCCCTTGTGCACCTCACCTCCCTGGCTGGCCTCAGTAAACTCATCTGTAAAATGAAGGTTTGGAGTTGATGGCTTCTAAGGTCCTTCAGTCCTAGCTCTATTACCCAGGATATGTTTAGCACTGTTATTTAAATGGTCATGATAGGAGGATCACACATCCTTGTTAAACTTGAATACTGTCTTCCAAATATTTTACTCCAAAACCTTTAGCTGTTTTGAAAATGGCCTGTTATACATGACCTATACTGGGACCAAAAACAATTGTCTGAAACCGAGCCAATTACCTATCCTTTTAACAATTACTAACAGGGGTCAAACAGAATATTTGAATTCTGCCTCCTCTCTGGGGTCTTTCCTTTTGGCACAGCAAGAAGTCAGCAACTAGATAATCAGCCCTGAAAAAATGCAGACTTCAATGCTTTTCTGAGGATTTTGATAAGAAAACCTTCATCAGAGAGCAAAGAAAATAAATGACCATTGTTACAAAGTCACTGTCCCTCTAAACTACAGAATTTTGATACTTATCAGTGAAGTGGCCCTGAGAGTCAGGAGAAATCTGTGTCCCAGTCCTGACACTTAATTCTTTTTCTGAGTTCCAGTTTCCTCATTTGTGAAATGGGAATAATCCAAACCCATCCACTTCCTCGGGACACTGGGAAAATGAAAATGTGGGTAATAGACTTTAAGTTCCTCAAAAAAAAAGGAGTCAATCAAATACAGAGTATCAGTCATCAAACCAACAAATAAGTCTAAACACAGACCTCCATTGTTGAAGTATTGCAGCTTAAATTTTTGCCTCTTTAATTTCACAATAATTTTCTTGTTAATATAAAATACTCTGCCAACTCTGATTTGGGCATCCATTATAGAGATTCCATATCCTAAAAGGCTCAATCTCTTGAATACATGTCCTCCAGTGTGAATATTCACATACAGTGAATGGAGCAGCCAAGGAAATGAAAAGGCTGTGTCTGGCAATTCATCTTATTTAAACCAATGGGAGCAATAGCCTTTTAGGGAAAAAAAATATAATTTATTCAATGAGGTTCAAGCTTTACTGTGTAGTGAGGTTTACTGTGTAGTAAGGAATAATTTGAAGTAACTTTTAAAAGGTTTAATGGAATGTTATATATACAAAACTCTTCAGGGTAATTTTTAAGTACAGTGCAAATAATCCATCAGTTTGGATTTCAATACCGGTTCAAACTGATTCCTTCCATTACATTAAATCATCCCCTACTTAAAAGTTCATTTCAACATTAAAGTATCAAACTTTTTTTAAAAAAAAAGTGGTTTCCTGGTTGTTACACACCTCCAGATCCCTGCAGAAATGTAGATGTTTTACTTACCATCAGCAGATAAGTGTGCATGCCTTGTAAATGCTTTATCAATTTCTAGGAAAGCACTAGTCAACACAGTTTCCAAGTTCTTGTCCTTGGTAACGAAATCCCTTTGTTTGAAAAACAAAACAAAAAAGAGCCAAGAGCAAATATAATTTTACAGCTTTTGATAGTTCTACTTATTATACTTAGCTAAATTATTATAGACTTAACTATGACAACTTTTTTTTCCTTTTTAATATCACCACCAATCACATTTATCTAGTGATTTATACTTCACAAGACACTCTCACATTCATAATTTATTTATCCTCATAACAATCCTGTGAGATTAAAGCCAATGTCTGACAATGAAGTCAAAGGAACTAGGCACTGGAGTATATACCTTTATATTACAGTAGGCAGAGGGCATGATAACCACAGGCAGTATGACAGAGATTGAAAGCATCTGGTTTCAAATTTTGCTTCTCCTACTTACTACCTGTAATTTGGGGGCAGTCACTTGCCCTTCGTGGACCTCAGTTTTCTTATATGTAAGATGAAAGGGAGACTAGATGATCTCTAAGCACCCTTTTGGTTTACAGACCACATATTCCTCTATTGAAACACTATGGGTATTCACCTGCATGAGTATGATGTACTATTCATTCAGAGCTTGTAACACAGTGCTTTCTTAAGGATAACTAGGCCAGTGAGATTACTTATTAGGATTCCAGTGACCACACTCAAGGAAATCTCCTTACCACCAATACCTTCATATAATAGTAGTATTAAAATACTTCAAATCTACTCCCCACAATTCAAAGCCATATAGGCCATTTCAAAAGGAGACTATAAAGCTTTTTAGCTCCAAAAGAGAGAAAATACACATTTTCCACTCAGTTGAGAAATTGTATTCTACACACATCATCAAATGCAGTTGCTGTGGTTTGTGTCAATTTGCTACAAAGAAGAGATCTATGACAAGGTGGGGGAAGGTTGCAGTTACTGGAAAGTGACAGTACTGCAGGAAAAAAAAGTCATACTTTTTTTAAAAAGACAACGGCAGCTTTTTCCACCTTCAGCCACAGACTGACAAGATGTAACTTTCACTCACTGCTATTTTTTATGCAAACACTTTTACCAGGACAATATCAGTCCTTGAGAAAATGGATTTATAATGTCTCCAACCTGAATCAAAAGGCTATAAGGGCCTTACTAGGTTACCACCAGATGCCAGAGAGAAAGCTGATGTACATACAGAATATATTTTTCCATGTGTGTGTGACAGAAGTCAGCAGCTGCAGATCCACGGTGCCCATCGTACACTGCAAAGTACAGGACTTCTTCGGTCAGCTGCGAAAAGCCAAACCGGTCCTCATTCTCTTTCCGCTTTCCAATCTGGGAGGAGCAGCCCACATTTTCCAGGCTGACTTTGGGAATTGGTTTTCCATACTTAATGCTTGGTGGGAGGAGAATTGGTTCATCAATTCGGTTGTCCCAGATCCCAAAAGTGTCCCATGTAGCCGGACGTCCACTGCCGTCTGGATCAAATCTGGAAGCTCTTCGCTCAGAGGTGGAGCTGGGGCAGGCGGAGGTCACTCTTTTGTCATCCTGCAGCAGGCGTGATGTTAACAGGGCTCTCCTTCTAACCTGGTACCCTCCACTTCTAACTAAAGTAATTAGAGCAGCTGTTGACATAACTCAATTCCAAAGAACTTGGTGGTAAAGACCAATGGGATGTCTTCAAGAAAAATGATACAACTAGGCAGGGAAGAGAGAAATAGACATTACAAGCAATTATAAGTAGTGATTCAACAGGCATTTATTAACCGCCTACTATGGGCCAGGTGCTAGCCCTTGCCTTAAGCAGTTTGCCTTTTACTACTGGGGGAGTTGAGGGGGAAGAGGGAAGGAACATGTACACATGTACACATACACAAATAAGTAACTCTGGGGCAGAGGAGGGTACTAATAACTGGAGAATCAGGAAAGAATTTGTGTGAGATGGCATTTGAGCTGGGACTTACAGTGAGCTAGGGATTGCAAGAAGTAAACTGAAGAAAGAGCACTCCAACATCGGGGTGGCCTGTCCAGAGGCTGCACTGAAGGCTGGGGATGAAATCTTTTACTGCGCAGGGCAGTTCTGCTGAACTGTTCCCCCCACTGTAGGGTTAGAATGGGGAAGGAGGGAGGGGAGAGGATATGTTAAAATATAGACGTGGTATGAAAATATGATGGGGAAAATATATAGGGAATAATCTTGTGATTTCACTGATATGGGGAATTTTTCTCATTCCTGAGTTCCCTATATCAACAAAATTACCCTTCTTCACAACTTAAGAGTCTTAGAGAGTTGTCTGAGAGATTAAGTAACTCACTCATATCAAAATATATATATAAACATTGACCGAAGTCTCCAATTTTAACTAAGACTGCATCTTAGTTATCAGAGTACCTTTTATTAATCATTCCAAAATATAGAAACATAAGTCTTATATAATAAGGCCTGTGAAAATCAGCATATTTCAACCCCTTAAAAAAATTTAAAATCTCAGTGTACTTAGCAACTTTCTAGGACATTAAGTTGCAGAGCAGGTGGCAACCTGCATTGGTGGAGAGAAGAAATTCATTTGGGAGTTTCCTATTCTAATTAAATAAAACATTCAGTTACCAAAAAAAGAAAAAAGAAAAAGAAAAATTTTTATACTTTAAACTTTGCCTTTGTGTTAATTTGCGTGAACTTTTTTGGTGTAGCTGATTTTGAGGAATGGTTGCACATAATTAACAATCTAGACGGGATCCAACTTACAAGCAACTTGTCTACACAAATTATCATCCCTGACACCTCCCACTGAGGTGTCTCTGGTGGGAGAAGGGAAGGCCCCACTCCTATTTGAAGAAAGCTATGTTCCTGGCACTCTTGAGTTCTAACTGACTTTCCTCATAGAAATAAGGTTATAAATGATGGCTAGTTTCTAGAGTAATCTAAATACCATTTTTACTTATAATTGTATTTATTCTATATATAAGTATACATATAAACATTCATACATGTATATACATAAATAGATGTATATTCTATATATAAGTATACATATAAACATTCATACATGTATATACATAAATAGATGTATAACTGCCCTGTGTAGGGCAGTTAAGTGACATAACATGCTGGACCTGGAGTCAGAAAGATGCTTCTTCCTGAATTCTAATCTGGCCTCAGACACTAGCTGTGTGACCCTGGGCAAGTCACCTAACACAGTTTGCCTCAGTTTCCTCATCTATAAAATGAGCTGGAGAACAAAATGACAATCTACTCCAGTATTCTTGCCAAGAAAACCCCAAATGGGGTCACAGAGTTGGACAGGCCTCAAAAAACAACTGAACAACAATAAATGTGTTCCTCATTAAAATGTAAGCTTCTTGCTAGGAGAGACTGTTTCATTCCTTGTACTTACATTCACTGAAAAAGATAAGGCACTGGACTTCCTTGTGTTGTAGTTTCATGGTGTTGTGGTGGAACCATCTTAAAGAATACAGAGTCGGGGGGGGTGGAGCCAAGATGGCGGAGTAGAAACAGCTCTTCCAAGCCTCTCTGCCCCCAGATTCTCCACAAACTATGTAAAAAAGGACTCTGAAAAACTTCTGGAGCGCCAGCACCCACAGAACGACACAGAGAAGCTAACCTCCCACTGAAGACAGCCCAGCACCCTGCAGGAAGGACCAGCGCAGCGGTCTGGGAGCCGGCAGAGCGCAGGAGCTGAGCCGAGCCCAGGTCCACGTAAGCCGAGGTTTTAGCCCCAGGGCAGCAGGGCCAGCAGCCGGCTGGAGGAACCCCAGAACACCAGGAACTGTGGAGATTCCAGAATTATCAACATAGACTTGCCTAGGACAAAGTAAGAGGTTAGTGTCCTATGGACTTTGGGACCTGTATTTGGGGAATGCGTCAGCTCCCTCCCCTGGGGGCTAGAAGCCACTGAGGACAAACGCCATTTTGTAGTTTTCAGAGGCATTTCCGGCTCCCAGCCTACAAATCGTGGCGAGATCCAGAGATCAGTCTTGGGGGGTAATCGCTCTTGCTTTAACCTCCCTGGATCTGGATTGTGATCTAGGGTGGAAGTTGTGGGTGGGTTTACAGCTTGCCAGAAACGGAAGTTGCCCCCACACGTTCGGGACGAAAATTCCTCTATCTGGCCTTAAAGCCATAGTGTGGCAACAAGCCCAAAAGTCAAGCAATTAAGTGGCAACATGCCAAGGCAAAGGAAACAGAAAAATGCAACCCTAGACTCCTATTTTGGGGGCATAGAGCGGGAAAAGGACTGTGAGGTCAGAAGTCCTGCTCCAAAAGCCCCAGGGGAAAACATGAGTGGGTTGCAGGCCATAGAGGACCTTAAGAAGGACTTTAAAAATCAAATAAGAGAAGTGGAGGAAAAATTAGAAAGAGAAATGAGAAGGATGCAGGAAAAGTATGAAATGAGGGTCAACAGCCTGACTGAGGAAAACAACACCTTAAAAAATAGACTAGCTCAAATGGCAAAGGAGGCCCAAAAGGGCAATGAGGAGAAGAATGCCTTAAAAAGTCGAATTTGCCAGATGGAAAAAGAATCTCAAAAAGTTCACTGAGGAGATTCATTCCTTCAGAGTTAGACTGGAGCAAATGGAAGCTAATGACTTTATGAGAAATCAAGATGCTGTTAAGCAGATCCAAACAAACAAAAGATTAGAAGACAATGTGAAATATCTCATGGGAAAAACCACTGACCTGGAGAATAGATCCAGGAGAGACAATTTAAAAATTATTGGACTACCTGAAAGCCATGATCAAAGAAAGAACCTAGAAATCACCCTTCAAGAAATCTCTCAAGGAAAACTGCCCTGATGTTTTAGATCCAGAGGGCAAAATAGAGGTTGAAAGAATCCACCGATCACCTCCTGAAAAAGATCCCAAAAAGAAAACTCCCAGGAATATTATAGCCAGGTTCCAGAATCCCCAGATCAAGGAGAAAATACTACAAGCAGCCAGGAAGAAACAATTTCAATATTGTGGAAACACAATCAGAATAGCCCAGGACCTGGCAGCTTCTACACTGAGGGATCGAAGGGCATGGAATATGATATTCCAGAGGGCAAAAGAACTGGGAATGAACCCAAGGGTCACCTACCCAGCAAAACTGAGTATTTTGTTTCAGGGGAAAATATGGTCATTCAGTGGAATAGAGGACTTTCAAGCATTCTTGAGGAAAAAACCAGAATTGAATAGAAAATTTGACATCCAGACACAAGAAGCAAGAGATGCCTGAGAAGGTAATCAGGGAAAAGAAATCAAAAGGAACTTATCAAAGTTGAACTATTTAAATTCCTATATGGAAAAGCAATATCTGTGACTGATGATATCTTTCTCACTATGAAAATAATGGAAGAAGGGGGTGTGGTCATATGAATACATATGTGAATGTGTGTGTATATGGTTACAGTTATATATGGATAGAGGGCATAGGTTGATTTTGTTGGGAAGGGAGAGTACTCAAGGGATGAAATTATGAGGTGAGAGAGGAAAGTGGCAAGAGGAGATGGGGAGAGACATGGTAGGGTAAACTATCTCATGTAGGGAAGTGGGTGCAAAGGAGGGGGAGAATAAGGAAGGCTAAAAAGGCAAAACCACATTCACATTGAATTTGGTTCAGGGAGAAAATGACATACATACTAAATGGGATATCTCAACCTGCAGCAGGATAGGGGGAAGGGGGATGAGAGGAGGGATGATGGATGGGAGGGCATCCTTGGGGGGAGGGGAGGTTGGAAGTACCCACTATAGAAGAGGGACAGGATCATGTAGGGAATGGACCAGGTGGGGGTGGGATGAGTGGGAGGGAATTATAAGCAGCCTTGTACAATATATCTACTATGATAATGTTTTGCATAGCTAGACATGTACAACATATACTGAATTACTTATATCCCAAGAAGGAATGGGTGACAAGGGAGGAAGGAAATGGATCTGAAATTCAAGGTCGTAACATTAAATGTTTCAAATATATATATAAATACTATTATTAATACTCTTTTGCCTATAATTGGCAGATAAGATGTGCAGGCATTGGGACACAAAGATTCATCTTCCTCTAATGGAAAAGTCGATGGGGGTATGGGAGAAGGTATGGGAGAGAGCAGATTGGAGGAAGCGATATCTTGTGGGACTGCTATTCTGGGAGGTTGGGTAGGGGAATAATGGGGGGAAAATGATTGTAACTCAAAATCTGGCGGAAATGAATGATGTAAAACAGAAGTTAATAAAGTATTTGTTTAAAAAAAAAAAGAAAAAAAAAGAATTAAGAGTAAATTCTCTTTGGATCTGAGTTCCAACCTGAAGAGTTTAGAAAATTGTCTTGTCCAAAGCCTTTTCCAATCTGGTCAAACTCCCAAAATAAAAGGAATCTTGGTAGAAGAAAAAAGAAAAGGATACTTCATGATGGGATTCATGGAAAAACAGTAGTCTAAATTTGATATTGATTTAGAAGCTATCAAACTTTCAACAAGACAAATAATTTCTGTATCATTCATTTCCAACTCAACTCTATCCTATGTAAATTCAAAGTTATATCAGCCTCATTCAAGAATATCTGATTCTGTACAAAACAATAACCATAATTATCCATATCTTCTTGTGTCTAATCATAAAAAAAAAAAAAAGAATACAGAGTCAGACCACCTCCAATCCAAGTACAGGCATTTATTGAAATTAAAGCCTTTCATGAAGCGGGCTAATTTCTAAGAGGAGCCAACAACTTCAAAGAGAGCAAGAAGGATTTTATAGGGTAAAGCTGTAATTATATAACAGAAATTATGAATATTAAAAAGGCAGGAGGGATTTGTTAAGGGATTAGGTAATAGGGAAGGGGTCCCAGGCACGGTGAAACCCACAATGCATACAGAAAAACCCATGGGGGGGTGGGTATGCATGATAATGATATTTTATAATGAGCCTATGTCACAAGTTCACTTAGAGGACAGCTTTTGCTATTCCTGTTCAGGTGCCTCCTTAGGAAAAGTATCCTCTATTGTTTTGAGGTCCACATCCTGCTTGGGCATCCTGTAGGTGCTGCTTTCTGATTGGCTGAATATTGTGGTCCTGTTTGAGCCTAGATGGATGTGTCTGGGATTCAGTGCATGGACACATCTGCTGTTTCTATAGGAAATATAAAGAATAGGTCTGGGGGCAGTGGCTAGCTAGAGGCAGTGGCTGGCATCCCCTCACATGGACGTGTCTGCTGTTTCTGTGAGAAATATGAGCTTGTGGACACACCTGTTATTCTACAGACTAGTGAGGCATATGTGAAGAAGTTAGGATATTGAGTGTGGGGAGGGGCATGTGAGTGGCTAGGTAGGGGCATGGGCCTGCTTGTTTAGTGGGGCCTTTCTCTATTAGGATTCCATCAATTATATCATTCAGAAATCTCTCGTGATTTATGACTTCATTTGGTCTTAGGAGATGGCCTTTCCTCTTGCCAAAGTTAACCATTCTCTACATGCACCCTGACCTTCTCTTCCGTTGACTTCTCCAGAGATTGCCCCTTCCACAATCCTTACTCTATCCTAGTTCTTTCCCACTGCCTACAAACTTTTCCGAGTCTTCCTCATCCTTAAAACAAAAAACCACAACTTTCCCTTGACCTGACCATCCTCACTAGCTATCACCCTTTATCTCTTCTCAGCTAAGCTCCATGAAAAAGAGCCACCTCCATTTGGTGTCTTTCACTCTCTTTCAAACCTTTTGTAGTCTGGCTTCTGACCTCATCACTCAACAGGAACTGTACTCTCCAAACTCACCAATGATCTCTTCTCAATCCTCATCCTTCCTGACCTCTTTGAAGCCTCTGATGGCCTGTTCTCCATTTTCATGGCATTCCTTCTCCGTCTCCATTGGAGGACTTTTAGCCAGGTTGTACCCACTAACTCCTTAGAAGGGTGCTAGGGCCAGCTCAGAATGGCTGGTGAAAGTCAATGGTTACATTTTCAGCATAAGCATTTTATATCTTGGCTACTAACCAGGGCTTGATTTATTGTTTTGTTGATTGTCTAAATTCTAAAAAAGTGATGGAGAAAATGCTAATTGAATGTTCAGATTAAACTTAAAAGTATAACCTGTATATATTTTTTAAAAACAGAGAGCCAGTTATTAGATTTTTATTAACCCCCAAATTTCTATCTTTGGCTTTTTTTCTCTGTACTTCATGTGTAAAGAAAGTGGAACTCAGAAAATTTTGGTGGATGGACAGAATATGTGCAGATTGATAACTTGAGCCTTTCTACAAAGCTATTTAATCTGTTGTTCCTAATCATTTGGAACCAGATACCACATCTGAAAAAAGTCCATATACTTTCAAAGAGATACAGATATCAATCAATCAACAAGTATTTTACTGCTGCCAGGGCACACCTTCTTCCCTCTCTCTCCTCTTCCCCCATTTGCTTAGCAATGTTCTGGGGAAATCACAGATGAAATATGCTGACTCAAATATCATAGATTTCCTGTCCTCAAAGAGCTTACATTCAAGATAGCCCATAAAAGAATTAATTAACGTGAAGACAATAATCTTCATGGTGATAACTGAGTGGGAAAAAAAACTTTTGCACTAAATATTGCTGATAAAAGTCTGATATCTCACATATACATGCAATTGACACAAATGTATAAAGTCATTCCCTAAAAGACAAGGCAAAAGGATATGAACAAGTTTTAGAAAGAATAGACAAATGAAAAATGTTCCAAATAACCAAGACTAATACAAATTAATTTTATAGATTACCTCCCACCCACCAAACTGTGATTTCCATAACGTCTGATTTATAACTCTATCTATCTTTTGTAACACACAAAAGGACATGCTTGCTATTTAGGAATTTTATAACTTGAATAACATAAATCCTCAGTAAAAATGAATAATTTAATATAGAATATATAATAATATGTATGTATTTTATGTGTATATATACAAATACATACATGTATATACACATGTACGTATGTATGTGTATACAGCGACATCAATATTGATATAGATATAGATATAGATACCCATCCTAGGTAAAGTTATAAATCCTTTCAAGCAGAAATTCCATTGTTTTCCCCCAAGAAACACCCTTAATGTTATTTATTTCCCTTGACAACTGAAATAGCTAATAGAGAGAGAAAGGGGAACTTGGTATGATAGCTGCCACCCCACATGAGCTGCTCTGAGATCACAGGCCTCTGTAGAACCCACTAACCCAGTAACTAGACAGCTTAGGTAACCACATTTGGTAAGAAAAGCCTGCATCCCACTGCCCCCAGTGGTGCCAGAACAATAGCATGGACACTGTCTTCTTCATCTTTAGTTCTACAACCTCAATGACTCACCTAGGAGTTTCACTTTATATTAAATGATCAGAGACTACAGCCTGTGCATAGCCCTGATAGCTGGTAGACACCTAATTGGAGACACACAAAGAAGAAGGTACTGATGGCAAAGAACATCCTTCAGTAAACTTCATTAGGATACATAAGGCATATGGCCTGTTTCCTTCTATTCTAGATACTGGGGTTAGTTAATCACAAAATGAATCATTTAAAGCAATGGTGTCACACTCTAATAGAAATTTTCCTTTGGGCAGCATGATGACTTAGAAAACCACAAATTAACCAGATCTATGTTGCATTGTGTTTTTATTTTGTAAAGCAATAGGGACAAGAGAATATGATCAATTCCCCTTTAAAAAATATTTCCTTTAATTCATTTGATAAAAGGAGTAGGGAAAGGGAAAGGTACTAAAATGTTGTTGATGGAGCTATGAATTGGTGCAACTATTCTGGAAAATAACTTGGAATTATGTGAAAAAAGTCACCAAACTTTTCCAGTCTTTTGCCCAGAGAGCTTACTTGAAATGTACTATAAGGTAGTTAGGGAGAGAAACAATTCACTCAAAGTGAATACTTGGAAAAGACCTTAGCCTAAAAAGTCCAATGTCTCCCACTGCATCCTGGGCCATCCCCAGTCATACCGATTCATATTTCGCCCCTGGACCCAGATGGCTCCTGAGGAAAAAGTAAGGCTGGTGACTTTGCACAGCCCTCTTTCACTCAAATCCAATTCACTTGCAAGTCATGACATCACCTTCCTGATGTCATGGTCCTCTTCAAGAAGGAAGGACAAATCACAAAATAGTCATAGAGAGGAATAACAAAAGATTTGATCCAGAATATACCAAAATGTTCTCAATGATACTTTTTGTGGTAGCAAAAAAATTTAAACAAAGCCAGCACCCATAGGAATGGCTGAACAAATTATGGTACATTAATACAACTGCAACATAAAAAAATGATGAATATAAGGAATTCAGAGAAACTCAGGCTGTGGAGAATTAGATACCATCAGTACCATCCTTTGTGTGTGTCTCCAATTAGGTGTCTACCAGCTATGAGGGCTATGAACAGAGCTGTAGTCTCAGAGAAACTAGGCAAGTGACTTAACCCCCCACTATCCCACGCAATTCTCCAAGACCAAGTTTCAAAGTAGGCACTGCTCTCCATTGGAAAAAAAGAGTTTCCTCACCGGGAACTCACTACACTGAAGACATCACAAGTCGAGTTTGGTTTTTTTAAGTTGGAAATTTTTTTTAATATCGGAAAACTTGTATGACCTGAGATAAAGAGTGAAACAAAGGGGGTGGAGCCAAGATGGCGGAGTAGAAACAGCACGTCCACGGCACTCCAGCCCACACCACTTCAAAATTATGTAAAAGAGGGACTCTGAACAACCTCTGGAGCACCAGAACCCACAGAATGACACAGAGAAGCTAACCTCCCACTGAGGACAGCCCAGCAGCCCGGCAGGGAGTAGCCAGCACAGTGCTCTGGGGAGCCAAGCCCAGGACCACCTGAGTCAGAGGTTTTAACCCCAGGGCAGCCGGACCAGCAGCTGACTGGAGAGACCCCAGAACACCAGCAGCTGTGGCTTTTCCAGAATTATTAACACATAGATACCTAGGACAAAGTGAGAGGTTAGTGCCCTATAGACTTTGGGACCAGTATTTGGGAACACGTCAGCTTCTTCCCCTGGGGGCGAGGAGCCACAGGACAGCTGCCATTTTGCAGCTTCAGTTGTAGCTTCAGCTCCTGGCCTGCTGACTGTAGGGGGATCCGGCAATCAGTCTGAGGGGGTAATCACTCTTGCTTTAACCTCCCTGGATCTGAATTGCAGTCTGGAGTGGAGGTCTTGGGGTGTGTGTCTAGCTTGCCAGAGTGTGTGGAGGCTTCACAGAGGCCACCCAACTAATACCTCCAGAAGTTGAAAAGACCTCAAAATTTGGGATAGAAGCTCCCCTGTCTGGTGGCAGAGTCCTACTGTGGCAAAAAGCCCAAAAGTCAAGTAATTAAGTGGCAACATCCCTAGGCAAAGGAAACAAAATAAACAGAAAAATGCAACATTAGACTCCTATTTTGGGGGCAAAGAGGATCAAAGCATGGAACAGGAGGAAGACTGTGAGGTCAGAAATCCTGCACCAAAAGCCCCAAATGAAAATACGAGCGGGTTACAGGCCATAGAGGACCTTAAGAAGGACTTTAAAAACCAAATAAGAGAAGTGGAGGAAAAATTGGGAAGAGAAATGAGAAGGATGCAGGAAATGTACAAAATGAGAGTCAACAGCCTGACTGAGAAAAATAACATCTTAAAAAATAGACTAACTCAAGTTGCAAAAGAGGCTCAAGAAGGCAATGAGGAGAAGAATGCCTTAAAAAGCCAAATTTGCCAGATGGAAAAAGAATCTCAAAAGCTCACTGAGGAGATTCATTCCTTCAGAATTAGACTGGAGCAAATGGAAGCTAGTGACTTTATGAGAAATCAAGATGCTGTTAAACAGATCCAAGCAATTGAAAAAACAGAAGGCAATGTGAAATATCTCATTGGAAAAACCACTGACCTGGAAAACAGATCCAGGAGAGATAATTTAAAAATTATTGGACTACCTAAAAGCCATGATCAAAGAAAGAATCTAGAAATTATCTTTCAAGAAATTCTCAAGGAAAATTGCCCTGATGTTTTAGACCCAGAGGGCAAAATAGAGGTTGAAAGAATCCACCAATCGCCTCCTAAAAAAGATCCCAAAAAGAAAACTCCTAGGAATATTATAGCCAGGTTCCAGAATTCCCAGATCAAGGAGAAAATACTACAAGCAGCCAGGAAGAAACAATTTCAATATTGTGGAAACACAATCGGAATAGCACATGACCTGGCAGCTTCTACATTGAGGGACCGAAGGGCATGGAATATGATATTCCACAAGGCAAAGGACCTGGGATTAAAACCAAGAATTACCTACCCAGCAAAACTGAGTATTTTGTTTCAGGGGAAAATAGGGTCATTCAGTGGAATAGAGGACTTTCAAGCACTCTTGAGGAAAAAACTAGAGTTGAATAGAAAATCTGACATTCAGAAACAAGAAGCAAGAGATACTTGAGAAGGTAAACAGGGAAAAGAAATCAAAAGGAACTTATCAAAGTTGAACTATTTACGTTCCTACATGGAAAAACAATAACTGTGACTGATAAAACCTTTCTCAGTATGAAAATAATTGAAGAAGGGTATACTGTAATATGAATACATATGTGAATGTGTGTATATATGTTTACAGGTATACATGGATAGAGGGCACAGGTTGAATTTGGTAGGAAGGGATGATACTTAAGGGGTGAAGTCAAGAGGTGAGAGAGGAAAGTGGCAAGAGGAGATGGAGAGAGACAGGGTGGGGTAAACGATCTCATGTAGAAGAGGCAAGGGGAAGTAGTTGCAGAGGAGGAGAAGAACAGGAAGGCAAAAAGACAAAACCATATTCTCATTGAATTTGGCTCAGGAAGAGAATGACATACATACTAAATGGGATATCTCACCCTGCAGGAGAGTAGGGGGGAGGGCTATGAGAGAAGGAATGATGGAAGGGAGGGCATGCTGGGGGGAGGGGAGGTTGGAGGCATCCACTTTTGAAGAGGGACAGGATCAAAGTAGGGAATGGACCAGGTGGGGGGTGGGATGGGTGGGAGGGAAATATAGTCAGTCTTTTACAATATATCTACTATGGTAATGTTTTGCATAGCTATACATATACAACATATACTGAATTGCTTATCTTCCCAGCGTGAGTGGGTGACAAGGGACGGTGGGAATGGTTCTGGGATTCGAAGTTTTAAAATTAAATATTCCAAATATATATAAATACTATTATTAATACTATTTTGCATGTAACTGAGAGATAAGATGTGCAGGCATTGGGGCACAGAGATTCACCTTGCCCTAATGGAAAAGTCAAAGGAGGTATGGGAGAAGATATGGGAGAGAGCAGATTGGATGAGGGGATATCCTGTGGGACTGCTATTCTGGGGTGGTGGGTAGGGGAAAAATGGGGGAAAATTGCAACTCAAAATCTGGCAGAAATGAGTGATGTAAACGAGAAGTTAATAAAGCATTTGGGAAAAAAGAGTGAAATAAATAGGACCAGGAAAATGGTAGGCATAATAACAATGTAATAGAAAACACTAAAATCTCTATGTATTTTATATATGTAATATATACTACAAATATAAAAATATGTAGCCATATAGTTAAATAATCATGGTCCCAAACTCAAGGAAATGCACTTTTATCCTTTCCATGGAGAAGTAGCAGCTTTCCACCCTCATCAGCAATAACTGTATCAACTGGTTTTGCCTATTTTTCTTTGTTACAAGGGAAAGCTCACTGGATGTGTAGTGGTGATATCAAAACAAAAAGTATGAACTTCTTTTTTAAACAAAAAGCAACAAAAAAAAGAAAAATGGGACAATTTAAGAATTGATACAAAGCAAAGAAAGAAGCAAAATACACATAATCATATGAGTAATGTAAATGAAAATTACATCAATAGGCAGCTAAACTGAGATAAATTGCAATAACTGATCTTGGTCCTAGGAGACAGATGCCACAACATACTTCTCTCCTCTAGGGCAGAGATGTGGAACCCAGGTTCTGAATGCTGTTTATGTTTTATTCAATTATTTTTTCTTTTTTTACAAGGTAGGGTTGTGTGCATGCAAAATGACTGTAAATATAAAAAGCAAAAGGCATTAATAAAACATTTTTGCCCAATAGCACAGCCTGAGGGAAGCATATTTTTTTCCTCTTATCTAGACTGATACCTGCTACCACCAGGAATGGGATGAAATGGTTGACATTTGCACGGCTAAAATTTTCAAAGCTCTTTATCAACACTCTCACTTGATTCTCAGAACAACCTAACTATGGTAGATGTCCAAAAGTATTATTACACCCATTTTATGGCAGGAAACTAGAGCTGACTTTGAGAAGCTAAGCGACTTTTCCTGAGGTCACAAAGCTGCTAAGTATCAAAGAATGGATTTGAACCCTGATCTCATCTGACTTCAAGACAGGTTCTTTTTCCTCTACAATTTGTTACTTTTCAGGATGATGACATTTCCCAAAATACACTTCCCCTCTTGAAAGGAACACCAGGCACTAGACAACTACTCCCTTCTCCAGATCTTTGAAAAACTGCACTAAATTCAGACCATTCTTGATGTAACCATTTAATGCTTTCCAATCTAGCAATCTAATCTACAATCCTTAAAGTTACTAGAAAAAAAATTAAAACACTGATATTCTTTTCCTTTGGTTTTTTCGACTGACACTTGCCTTTTTTTACCTTCGGTGTCCATACAGTGAAAGAAAAAAGTTGGACAGGATATCCAAAAGTGTTGAAAGACTCCTGGAAGCAAAAATTAAGAATGGGGCTCACTGGATCAAGAATCAAGAGTAAACGAAAAGCTCTCTGAACACAGTTCCAGAGTACCCACGACCTATTTATTTAGTAGCTACTGAAACCATCCAACTGCTATCTGCTACTTCAACTTAGAAGGTAAACATATTACTCAGCAGAAATACTATTGTCAGGATCCCTAGGTAAATTAAAGTCTTTTAAGAGATTATCTGATACATTTATGATACTAAAAATATCTACATTTATACAATTCATTTATGTGTATATATAACATATATCACAGTCCAAATAGAATACTTAAAAAGAGCTAGTGTTCTTGAAACCTTTCAGCTTCGCCTTGTAGATGGGGAAACTGGAGGTTAACTGACTTGCCCAGAGTCACACAGCTAGAAAAGTGACCGGGGCTGGATTTGAACTCTGGTCATCCTGACTCCAGGAACACCTAGAAGTCTGTCCACTATACCTCCTGACACCTCTACGTCTCAGTTTTTAATCTATAGAATTAGTGCCCTGAACGAGAACCTTCACCAAGATGAAAACTTCAAAAAAATATCCTTTATAAAACAGGGGTTGGGGAAATAACATAATATATTTCCAATAGTTATTAAAGTTTCTCTTCTATTTTAAGATAAAATATTACCCAAGGTTTAAAGTCAAATACCTTCTTCACCAGGTCCCAGCTTGCTGGCTAGGCAGTTTATCTACTTGGAACAAGAAAGATAACCTTCTTTAGATTTTGTTATGCCATAACTGACAAGTGTTTTTCTTAGCCTTTATATGAAAACAAGTTTCAGTTCAACGAACCGAAGTCATTCTAGCTGTCCTTTGACACATAACTTGGGAAATGAAATGAGCTAAATGCCACAAATCCCCATGTGGATTTCCTCCGCCCCCTCAAAAGTACAAGACTGAGATGCATGAACGGAGGCTGAGCCTTGGCCGAGTCTCCCTGGGTCTCAGTTTTCTCATATGCGAAATGACCCGGACCTGGTGGACTCTGGGGTCCCTATGCACGCTGGACCCCTCGATTCCGTGAAGGGGCGTGTTTGGCCCATCTCAAGTTTTGCTACAAGGAGGGGCTCAGCCGGGGGCGGAGTCATTGGAAAGGGGTAACTATAGGGAAAAAGAGAATGTAAAAAAACGAATTTTAAAACTGTGCGGGTGTGGGAATGAGGAGGAGGACGGCTTTCTGCCCCTAGCTCCCCCTTCCTCTCCACTCTCGCGGCTGACTGAGCAGTCGAGGGTTCCCCCACGGCGGAGGGCCCCCCCAATAAGTGGGCGGCGGTACCCAGTAGGTCCAGCCGCCCTCCCCCCCCAGCTGGCCCCGAACCCCCCGTGAAGCCGGGCCGGAGAAGGAAGCTGGAGGGCCGGCCCGGGCCCCCGCCCCCGCTGGCCCCTTTCGGCCCAGAGTCGGAGATGCTCCCGCAGCGCTGGCTGCCGCAGCATCTTCCCGCTCCTGGCCCGGCCTCCGCCCCCACCACGCCCCCACTGGGACCTCACCCGCGGAGCCAAGACACCCTCTTCCAGCCGCCGCCGGCGCCGCTGGGCCCCACAGGGTCTAGAGCGGAGCTCTCGGGGCCGGCCTGCAGATGTGAGACGAGGGCCTCTGGGCCCCCCGGCCCCGCCCCTAGCCGCGGGAAGCCCCTGCTGCGCCGCGGCCTGGGCCAGGCCCGACCCGCCAATGGGAAGTGGGGGCAGAGGCCCCACCCCCGGACGGCTGCGGAGCTGAACCCGAAACGCACATCCTGAGGCCGCGGGGCCCGGAAAGCGGAGGATGGCGGCGACTTCTTGGGGAGTGGCAGCTGCGGACTCCACTGACTCGGAGCATCAGAACGCCCGGCCGGGCCGTGGAGCGGCTGCCAGGGCCGCACGCCCTGCGCTCTCACCTGGGGCGCGGTCCTACGTGCAGCCGCGGGGATGCCGGGGCGGCTCTGGTCCAGCCTCCCTGCTGCAGACCCAGCCCCGCTCCGCGCCGACCCCGGGGGATTCTCGGAAGCCGTCCTGTCCTGGCCCTTAGCAAGCAGCCACTTGGTCCTCGGCGGGCTGAGCCAAAACGGGTTTGGCCAGGTGGCTGGCAGGTCGCCCTTTGGCCTTGGTAACCACCAATCACGGTCCGGGATCGAACGAGCCTCCCTGCGGCTTCATTTACCCTTTAGCTCATTTCCTAACGACAAATAACCGAGCGATATTTAAGGCAGCCAGTAGGAGAGGGAGATTTTTCCCCACCCACTTCAAGTCTGGCGGAGAGTGCAGTAATAGTTCTGACATTTCTGGGTGGGGATGGTGAAGACTGCTAAAAGAAAAAGAAAAAAGTGCAGCCTGGGGTTCTTTGTTCACATCATTTAGGGACTGCAGAAGGAATCTTACTTGCACTCCTACTCACTTGAAGTTTGGTTCAATCAGAATGAAAAGAGGCTGCGACCTCAGAAGTCAACTATTCTAACCCGATGCTGTAACAAAAACAAAAGAAAATGAGGCCAACAGCCCAGATCTCTTCCTAGAAGACCTTGAACTGTAAATCACTGAGAAGTCTAGGGACTCTGCTACGTACATTTGTAAACTTTGGCACTTAACCAGATTCTTTTTTGACGCGCGGGGGGAGGGGGCGGAGCAAGGGGGGAGAGAGAAGGGGGGAACCTTGTTTTCTTCAATTGCAAAATAAAGCTTTTGGATCAGATGAGCTCTACACAACCTTGCAGTTTTAAAGCTCAGATCTCCCGAGGCAGTTTTGCAGGGCTCTGATTGTTAGGAAATTTCAGATGGCTTAGTGAAGTCACAATCCAGTTGGCAGCGCTTTTGAGTTCCATTCCAAGTCTCACATTGATGGCTCACCGATTTTTAATAGTAAGGTTGAGAATGATAATGTAGGGTTAGTGTTCACAACTGAGGAGTCTCCTGGCCCTTTCTTTTCAAGAAAAAAAATGTTAATTACTAGGTTTAAAACTTAATTAGGTTTTTGAACCTATTAAACATTAATGAATTTTGAGGAAGGACTTGACACAATATTTTATCCCAAAGTTTTGGGATCAAATTTGGGAAAAATTAATGATTGGCTTTGCTCCAGTAACTTTTTTTTTAAAGAACAACAAGAGACGAAGAAAGCTCCAAGGTAGATAATATGGAACATTTAGAAATTATCTTCAATGTGCTGATATTCTTTCAGCACAAACAGTTGCAAAGTTCATGCTTACCATTTTAAAAAAGGTTGGTTTTTTTTTTTAGCATTGATACATCTTTTCACTCCAGGACTTTAATCTACTGTCATATTATGTACAAAGTCAGTTAGGATAGTTTTATTTTTTTTAAGCCACCACTGAAATGAACACTTATCTTTGATAATAACCCTATCCTCTGACTCAGACTTGAAAGCCAGTTGTTAAAATTTCATATACCCCCACAACTGAATTTAAACATATTTAGCACTAAAAACAATAGAACCAGCAGTACCCTCTCCTTAATTTCTTCTATTTTTCTAAGAATAGGAATAGAGACAAATGCATTTCTAGCTACCAGATTACAATAGAATGTTGCACAAATTTCCAGAGTAACTATTCCCATTCTATTTTGGTTAGGATTCAGATCTCCAGTTCAAACCCTTTTACTCTATCTTTTCCTTAAAACAATTACAAACTAATAGTATATGAAAATAATTACCTTGCCATGTTATGCCTTGATTTTAGAATCAGAAATCTAGGGTAATAAGAAACCCCAGAGATCATGTAGTTTACCTTTCTCCTGCACTCACTTTACAGATGAGGAAGCCTAGGGAGGTTAAGTCATTTGCCCCCAGGTGGCACAAATAATTAATCATCAGAGGAGGGATTTGAATATGTTTGTTGGCTCCAGAACCAGTACATATTCTATTGTACTCTGTTGCCTCTATGAGCAAATTTTACTGTAAGAAAATATTTCGTTATACTTCACAAAATGTTATGAAGTGTTGCTTTTCTGTAGGAATTTTTTTTGAAGGATGAAAGTGATGGGGGTGGGACCTATACCCCCCAAAAGCCCTTGAACTTTCCCATACATTTCAGCAGCCCAAATCTCTAGCGTTTGCCTGAGGCATCCAGCCCATGCCAATCAATAATCCTTTTAACTGCCTTTTCATTGTGGCGCTCATAATCTGAATCTGGCCCACTCCAGGCTACTTGCCCACCCAGATCTTCATACAGTCTTTCCAAATAAAAACACCAATCTCACCCCCATTAAATCACGAAGATTTCTTAAGAGTCTGGCCCACTTGTATTGGCATCACAGATACTGAAGACTCGTTGGGGGCCTCAGCTACCCAACCAGTGTCATAATATACTCATTATTTGGACTGAGAAAAGGCTTGAGTGGTCGAATTCTTTTGAGGCTGACCCCGATCCTTTACCCTTGCATTTTAAGATTCCTAGCACCCCTAGACTGAAACAAAAGTAGGTTTAAAATGAGATGAAATTTTGACCACCACTTAAGCTAGTGAGTCACCATAATTGCACATATTTCTCCAAGGGATTACTTGTCCTACTGTAAGTTAGATGTTGTAATATAATGAATTTTGGTGGTAAGGTGGATTTTAGTGTAAGGTGGATTTTAATGTGTGTAAAGTGAATTTTTGTTATTAATTGTATAGTTTAGTTCCCAGGATCCATAGCCATAACAATCTTGTGTTCCCAGGTATTAGATATGAGTTCCCACAATTATGGTTCAAAACATCTCCACCACACTTGCGCAGCATTATATAATGATAAATAATGTTTATATTATATCCACTGCAACTGCGCAATGAGATACAGGAATAAAGTGATGTAAACTTGTGAGGCTATTGTTGGCAATACACCTTCTTTGTCTGTTGCCCCTATAAAATAGGTGGTCATTTCGTCAGTGAATGAGGAACCTTAACACTGAATGCATAAATGCTGTGTATGCCTCATTTGGCTCCCATTGAGGCTTGAGAGGATTTAGGGGGATGCACAAGTTGTGCTTGTCTAGACTGACCCCATCCAGATGTAGGCCCCTGTGAGAAGGGTGGTTAGGGAATGCTGTATGAGTTTGTGCTCCCATTATCAGCAATCCTCTTCTGAGAAAACTAGACTAGAATAAAATAAGGTTATTAACCCCTTCTTAGTGTCTTTCCTGTCTGACTAGATCAAGAAGGAACCTGTGCTAGCAGCCTTCCTGTGTGCTGTGTTTATATGTCTTATATCAGTTTATGAGGTTAGTTATAATAAATAAACCTGGGATATAATGATGTATCTTTTCACATGTTTATTACACAATGTTCTTATTTATAAATAGTTTTTAAAATATTTTAGTTTGATTTCCCCTGCATCTCTTCCCCTTTTCCTTCCCAGGAAGCCATTCCTTATAATATTTCTTTTTTTACAAAAGTGAAGGAAAAGGAAAAAAAATTCAGTAAAATCAAAACCCATGTGAAAAGCTATCACTTTTTTATATGTCATGTGTCGTCGGATCCTTTCCTGGGGCCTTCCAGACGCCACGTGGCGGGGAGCACCGAGCGGAACAAAGCACACTTACACAGCAACTCAGGGGGCAGCTCCAACTTTATTTCCTGCTCTTCTACATATATAGCCTATCCTACGCAAGCACTTTCCATTTTGGCTCTTGGCCAATTACAACACCTTTTGCCTTTTAAGGTCAAGCACACCTTAACCCTGGGACTCTCGCGATCTCTACCTGGAGCAAGGATATTCCTTGTGGACCCGGATGTATCTCTCTCCTTAGAAGAAGGCGGGGTCAGCTGGGGGCCTAGCAGTCCCTCAAGTGCCTAGAGGGTTAATGGGGGCGAGAGGCCTTGCCATCATCGCCTAAGCCCGGAGGCAGTGCCATCACGGGTCCAGGGACCTCTCAAGGGCACTGAGGTAAATCCGCGTTGACTCTCCCACATATTCCCCTTCCTTTTTAATAGAAGCAGAAAGGGCCTTTACGGCCAACAAGGTGTCTTGGCGGGTACGCACAAGCTTACGGCTTAGGGTCCTAAATGCCCAAATAGTCGCAAGAAGAAGCATGCAGAAGAGTCCCAGGGTGAGGCGAGGGAGGGAAAACCATGAAGTGAACTCATGGAAGAGATCATTAAAAAAGGAACTGGAGAGAACAGGGGCATAGCGTGTTTCATTAAGGCGCACGATAGCAAAGGTAAAATTGGCCAATTCCTCACTCAGCCGGGCATCCCAGGGCCCGGAGATCCATTCATTGAGCTGCTTAATGGCAAGTGAAACATTTTGGACGGGGTATGGGGTTGCACAAAACCCGAAGTACCGTGAATCACATAAGGAGCGGACCTGCTTTTCGAGAAAATCTATCCTCTCATTTGTTAAGGCCAACTGCTGGTTGAGGTTAAGGATGGCTCCTCGGAGAAGCTGATTGACCTCCTACTGTTGGTCAAAAAGGGCCACGGACTGCTGGGCAAGGAGATTGAGGGACTCAGCTGAGGCCGTCTGAGAGAGAGTAATGGCCACAGCAGAGGTGGAGGAAGCGAGGAAGGTAAGAAGGGAAGCTATAAGCAGGGCCAAAACTCCCACAGCTCTTTTGGGGCGAGCAGGGACAAGGGCTTGAACATGGCGGGCACTATCCGTCACATTAACGGGAATCCAAAGATATCGGGGGTACGGACAATAACAGCTATGGAGAAGGAACCATTAACACATAGGCTCAAATAACAACCCTCGGAGCAATTAAGAACGCCTCCTTCGGGGGTGTTGTTGGAAAGAAGGACAAAAAAAGGTGGCCGAACACAGGCCAAGGCACTGATGCTTTTCTTCTTCTGAGCCCGAACAAAAAGATTATTGGGGGATGGGAAAGTTCCATTGAACCAAACAAAGCCGCGCAAGAAAAGAAGAGGGCGAATGTCCAATGTCCGTACAGGCAAATGGTCCGCAGAGCATTAGGGAGCCCATGGAGGTATGTGTAATGGAGCGTAGGTTTCTATACTGAAAAGGGGTGGGGGATGTACCATTGTAAATGACGGGGCAGGCCCAAAGCATCAGCCCACCAGGAAGCCCAAAGGGGCGTGAAACACAATCCTTCCAGGGGGGCATATCAGAAAATGGTTGTGGGGAGCTTAACCATGGGACAACCCACTCACACGTGGGCTGAAGTTTTGGAGCAGAAGGGGGGTTGAAAAAGAAGGGGTATACATGGGAGTTGTTGAATTGAACTTGAGGTAGTGAGAGGGAGGGGCAGGTGGAAGAGTTCCACCCGAGGACCCACCCCCCAGCATCGGGGTCATGAGGCCACCCTCCAGTTGCGGTGCCCTTATATATAAAGTCCCCTTGGCTACAAGGTCGGAGGGTAAGAGGGAGCTCTACATTAGAGCCGTCAAAGGGCAGGGAAAAGGCCAGGGAATCATTAACTGTAAAGGTGCCGTTAATGGGAAACATGGCAACATCTTCCGGAGGAAGCGTGGGAAGTCCGGAGGAAGCATTGTTGGAGTAAAGGACAGGGAAGAGAGAAGCGGAGGTTCCAACAGGCATGAGAAGGGGGGGTTAGGAAGTAGCCCCCACACAGTTTCCGCCCGGGCCATTGCAGAGTTCATAGAAATAATGGCACACATCATCAGAAAGAGGGTGGCGGGTGAGGGAGAGGGATTTCCCTGTTGGCTCAGTGTCCTTTGGGCAGTCTCAGTCAGGGCTTGAAGATCATTCCAAGTAATCTGGTGGGCCTTCCTACGAGGCCGAATCCATCGCCGCTTCTGACGGGGGCTTCTGGGGTCGTCCAGGCGAAGTTGTTCCATCGGGGTCTGAATAGGCAGGGGTGGCTGAGGGTCCGTCATCGTGGTTAAAGGGTCTAAAGGGTCGGATGAGCTGGGACGGGATCCACACAGGTTGTTCACGATCTGTAGGAAAAACACAAGCAAAACCTCGACCTTGGGTTAGTAAAGGGGCGGGTTTTTGCCATTGCCCCGAGAGGGGATCCTTCCACACCACCAGAGGGACAGGGGTAGAGGGAAAGGTGGCACCCCAATGCTTATAAGCGGGGGAGTACCCTGAGGCATCAAAGGACAAAAAATTGAAGGTGAACAAAGCCTGAACCAGGCACAATTTGGGTGGTTTCAGTTTCATCTCTTGTTTTTTCGATATTACTTTGAGCGTTCGATGGGCCCGCTCAATAACTGCCTGGCCTTGGGGATTATAAGGGATACCATGGATTAGGGTTATTCCCCAAGTTTTGCAAAACTCTAAAAAGGAAGAGGAGCTAAAGCAGGGGCCATTATCAGTCTTCAATTTATAAGGCACCCCGAGAACACAAAAGGCTGTGGTCAGGGCTTGGATCGCTGCCCGAGAGGTTTCAGAGGCCAGGGATTCCGCCCAGAGGAACCCGGAAAACAAATCTATAATTGTACAAACATACTTCAAGCGGCCAAAGGAGGAAATATGGGTAAAATCAGCTTGCCACAGGTTATTGGGTCGAAGGCCTCGAGGATTAACACCGCTATTACTTAAGGGACCCAACGGCAAAAAGGGTGCACATCGGGAGCAGGAGCGTACTAGATGTTTGCACTGTGGTAAAGACAAATCGGGAAATAGGCGGGCCAAGGAACGGGGGGTAAGATGAAAGCGGGTATGGAGATCTCGGGCAGCTTGCAGGGGCTGTACAAAAGTGACCGTTGCCTCTGAAGTGGAAATAAAGTGATCTATGGCTGCGTTGCCAGCTGCTAAAGGGCCAGGCAAACCAGAATGTGACCTTATATGTGTCAAAAACCACGGAAACCTACGCAGAAAAAGAAGGGACTGCGCTTCTCTCAGAAGAGTGGACATGGGGTCCTCTGCAGAAGAGAGCACAGCCGCAGGGAGGGAGGCCAAGGACTGAACGGCATAGGCACTATCAGAAAAGACATTTAAGGGCCTGTCCGAAAAATCCATCAACAAAAGGACAAGAGCATGGAGCTCGGCCCACTGTACAGATTGGGTATGAGGGGCCTTAAGCTGGCGAAGCACTCGATCTTGCAAGGTTACCTGGTACCCGTGGCATCCTTTGTTAGCATCTGTGAAGGCCACGCAGGCTCCAGGTAATGGACTAGAGGAAGGGAAAGCAAAGGAGGTGGTAGAAATGGGGAGGCGAGGGAGGCCCTTCAAAAGAGGATGAGAGGGATAATGACAGGAGAGTTGTCCAGGATAGCCAGCCAAAGCAGCAGCAATCACGTCCCCGCTGGACATCGAGGGAGGCAAGGAGGACAAGGGGAGAGGAAGAACAATGATGGCTGGTTCCTCACCAAAAAACTGTACACAGGCTATTCTGCCCTTAGTAATAAAGGAGGCACAAACATGCAAAAGGGAGCCAATGCGAGGGAGTTTGGACACCTCCAGGTGTAACCATAGGAGGGGCCCATCCTGCCATACAACCGCTACTTGATGGTAGATTAAGACTGAGAGTGGGCTCCCGGGTGCACGGCAGGCCAAGGAGGCACTCTGAAGGGCCTCCTCGACATGTGCCAAGGCCTCCCTGGCTTGCAGGGTCAAGACCCGTCTGCTAGCGGGGTCAGGATCCCCACGGAGGCAATCAAAAAGGGGAATTAGTTGGGAGGTGGAAACAGGTAGGGACGAGCGAATCCAATTAATGGTCCCACACAATTCTTGCAGGGCGGTGAGTGTTAATGGGTCAGGGATTTTAAGGGAGGGGCGCCCCACCACGGCAGATGTTGGGTGCAAAAGATAACCCAAAAAGGAATAGGGAGGATGTTTCTGAACCTTATTCGTTGCTATTTTCAGTCCCGAATGTTCTAAAGAGCCGAGGGCCCACTGAAAGCAACTTTGGAGAACTTCCGAACTCGGATGGGAAAGTAACAAATCATCCATATAATGTAAAACAATTAAATCAGGGACCGCCTGTAAGGGCTTCAAAGCATGGGAGACAAACAGTTGGCAAAGAGTGAGGCTATTGGCCATGCCTTGTGGCAGGACCTTCCATTGAAATCTTTCAAAAGGGGCTGCCAGGTTTTCAGAGGGGACAGAAAATGCAAAGTGGGAGGAATCATGGGGGTGAAGGGGAATGCTGTAAAAACAATCCTTAGTATCAATGACCACAATGGGCTGTCCCCTCGGCAGGGCCGAGGGGCAGGGCATCCCGGGCTGTAAAGCCCCCATCAGTTCGAGAACTGCATTGATGGCCCTAAGATCATGCAGAAGACGGAACTTCCCTTGGGCTTTCTTCTGGATTACAAAAACAGGGGAATTCCAGGGACTGGTGGAGGGAGCAATATGGCCCAACTCCAGCTGCTCTGCGACCAGCTGCCTTAGAACCTGCAGCTTGGGGTTGGGGAGAGGCCACTGATCCACCCATACCGGTTTATCTGAGAGCCACCGCATCGGGGGTAGCTGGAGGGGATCTGGGTATGGGGGCAGCTGTGGAATCAGGGCCTCTAGGATTGGGGGGACTGTTGGGAGCGGGACTGCATGTCGGTGGAGAGATGTATGCCCATTTGTGCTTGCAGGTCCCTTCCCCAAAGTACATGGGGGGCCCCTGGAACTAGGATGGGGCGAAGGAGACCAGAGTCCCCCTCCCAGTCATGCCAGGGCAGGTCTTTGGCAACAATTCGGCTCTGGACCAAGCCGCAGACCCCCATCACAGAGGGCCCTGGTGTAGTGGGCCACTCGGGCAGAGCACGGTCTAGGGGGATAACTGTCGAGTCGGCTCCTGTGTCCACCACCCCAGACCAGATAATGCCGTCGAGATTTAGAGAAAGGCAGGGCTGGCGCTCGGTGACCGGCGCTGTCCAGAGGACAGCTTCCCCTCTTACTGGCGGGGCTGAGGGGTGCCCCGGAATCCGTTTCCCGAAGCTGGGGCACGGACAGCGCGACAGTCCTTGGCCCAGTGATATCCCTTTCTACATCGAGGGCAAGGGGTGGGGGGCCTAGGGCTGGAAGGACAAGGAGAGGGAACTTGGAGAGCAGAGGGCTCTGGGGCGGGGGGGTGGAGTTTCTACTATTGGCGCATTCCTTGGCAAAGTGACCCCGCCCACCACAAGCGAAGCATGTGGGGGCGGAGCGGTCTTTTCCGGGTGGAGCAGGGTGGGGGGAGGACACCTGAAGAGAGCTCAAAGCCTTGGCTAAGACCTCGGCCTGATAGGCCGCGGTGCCTATGTCCCTACATGCCAGTATCCAATCATCTATATCAGGGGAGCGTGAGAGGTCAATGGCCCTCTTGCACTCGGTAGAGCATCCCTCCCGGAGGAGTTCCTTTATCAGGGCCTCTGCAGCCCCCAGATGGTCTACCTTAAATTCTACTGCCTCCCGTACTCGGGCCACAAAGTCAGAGAAAGGCTCTGAGGTCCGCTGAACAAGCTTTTGAATCTTTTCTTCGGCCTGCCCAGATCGGGGTGTTTTGCGCCAGGCCCGCATGGCACAGAGGCGCACTTGGTCAAAATATTCTGGGCCTCCCTGCACTTGAGCAGCTGTTGTGGCATAGTGCCCCTCTCCCTTCAATGCCTCTGCTTCTATAGGGTGGGGATGTACTTTCCTATTTCTCTCTGCTTGCTGCTCACATTCATCATAATAGGCAGCCTTCCAAAGAAGGAAGTCCCCGGGGGGAAGGAGTGCCCTCATGAGGTGTTTATAGTCACCAGGACAATTAAGATCCCCAGTCCAATCATCTAACATACCTTGGAGGTATGGACTAGACAGTCCTTCCTCTTTGGCTACTTTTCTCAGGCGCTCCATAACTTTTGGGTCGGTGGGATACCAAATCGCGGGGCGCCGAGCAGTGGGGTTGGTATTAACAGGAAAGGCTTGGAGGCCGATGTCTCGGGGTAATGTCGGGGGGGGCCTGTGCGATCCCTGGGCCCGCGTCACGACCGAACCAAGGTGGGGGAGGGCCCCAGGAAGTGTCTCGTGCTGAGCAAAGATCTCGGATGTGGGAAGGGACCTCTGGAACGGGGTAGGAGGGCCCCAAGTCGGTCTCATTGGAATCTGGGGGCAGGGAGCTACTGGAGGGCAGGGGGCTCTTCTGCCGTGAGAGGGGAGTCTCCAAAGGTGGGTGCACAGGAGGAGGACTCAGGACGTGGCCGCCCCTTGAGGGGGTATATTGAGGCAGAGGAGGATAGAGGGAGGGGGGCGGTTTCCTTCCCTCGCCACCAGAGGGGTCTACCCCAATTGCCCGGGCTTTGGGTGATTTTTCAGAGTCCCCAGACAGAGATTTCTCTCCGGCTTGGAGAATCTCCTGTGGGGGTCTCTCATGGCCGGACAAACAAGTAATAACAGCCGAGACTATGGGGTAAAAACATAGTGGGCGTTGGAACTCCCCACGGACCTCCGCCCTGCGTGCCTGGGCCGCAATACGGGACCAGATCTCAGGGTCCATAGTGTGGGCCGCCTCGACTAAAATAGACTAGCTCAAATGGCAAAGGAGGCCCAAAAGGGCATTGAGGAGAAGAATGCCTTAAAAAGTCGAATTTGCCAGATGGAAAAAGAATCTCAAAAGTTCACTGAGGAGATTCATTCCTTCAGAGTTAGACTGGAGCAAATGGAAGCTAGTGACTATGAGAAATCAAGATGCTGTTAAGCAGATCCAAACAAACGAAAGATTAGAAGGCAATGTGAAATATCTCATGGGAAAAACCACTGACCTGAGAATAGATCCAGGAGAGACAATTTAAAAATTATTGGACTACCTGAAAGCCATGATCAAGGAAAGAACCTAGAAATCACCCTTCAAGAAATTCTCAAGGAAAATTGCCCTGATGTTTTAGATCCAGAGGGCAAAATAGAGGTTGAAAGAATCCACTGATCACCTCCTGAAAAAGATCCCAAAAAGAAAACTCCCAGGAATATTATAGCCAGGTTCCAGAATCCCCAGATCAAGGAGAAAATACTCCAAGCAGCCAGGAAGAAACAATTTCAATATTGTGGAAACACAATCAGAATAGCCCAGGACCTGGCAGCTTCTACACTGAGGGATCGAAGGGCATGGAATATGATATTCCAGAGGGCAAAAGAACTGGGAATGAACCCAAGGGTCACCTACCCAGCAAAACTGAGTATTTTGTTTCAGGGAAAATATGGTCATTCAGTGGAATAGAGGACTTTCAAGCATTCTTGAGGAAAAAACCAGAGTTGAATAGAAAATTTGACATCCAGACGCAAGAAGTAAGAGATGCCTGAGAAGATAATTAGGGAAAAGAAATCAAAAGGAACTTATCAAAGTTGAACTATTTACATTCCTATATGGAAAAGCAATATCTGTGACTGATGATATCTTTCCCACTATGAAAATAATGGAAGAAGGGGGTGTGGTCATATGAATACATATGTGAATGTGTGTGTATATGGTTACAGTTATATATGGATAGAGGGCATAGGTTGATATTGTTGGGAAGGGAGAGTACTCAAGGGATGAAATTATGAGGTGAGAGAGGAAAGTGGCAAAAGGAGATGGGGAGAGACATGGTAGGGTAAACTATCTCATGTAGGGGAAGTGGGTGCAAAGGAGGGGGAGAATAAGGAAGGCTAAAAAGGCAAAACCACATTCACATTGAATTTGGTTCAGGAGAAAATGACATACATAGTAAATGGGATATCTCAACCTGCAGCAGGATAGGGGGAAGGGGGATGAGAGGAGGGATGATGGATGGGAGGGCATCCTTGGGGTGAGGGGAGGTTGGAAGTACCCACTATAGAAGAGGGACAGGATCATGTAGGGAATGGACCAGGTGGGGGGTGGGATGAGTGGAGGGAATTATAAGCAGCCTTGTACAATATATCTACTATGATAATGTTTTGCATAGCTAGACATGTACAACATATACTGAACTACTTATATCCCAAGAAGGATTGGGTGACAAGGGAGGAAGGAAATGGATCTGAAATTCAAGGTCGTAACATTAAATGTTTCAAATATATATATAAATACTATTATTAATACTCTTTTGCCTATAATTGGGAGATAAGATGTGCAGGCATTGGGACACAAAGATTCATCTTCCTCTAATGGAAAAGTCAATGGGGGTATGGGAGAAGGTATGGGAGAGAGCAGATTGGAGGAAGCGATATCCTGTGGGACTGCTATTCTGGGAGGTTGGGTAGGGGAATAATGGGGGGAAAATGATTGTAACTCAATATCTGGCGGAAATGAATGATGTAAAACAGAAGTTAATAAAGTATTTGTTTAAAAAAAAAAAAATCATAAGGAGATGGGATTAGTGCCTCCTCAGCCCTTTCCCATTACAGTACCATAGGGAAATAGGGTGAGTGTGCATGTGCAAGGGTATTTCCAGGCTGGCTGTGCATGTACCCAGTTTAAGCAAGCTTTACTCATGGGGTCACTCAGACCAACCGCACAATCCTACCTTTGGTGTTTACTCTGCTCAAGGTGCAGCACCACACTCAGACCTATGTTTCTCCTCTATCCTCAACTGCATCATCTTAATCTCAGGTGCTTGTAATTTAGGGGTAGGCTTTGGGAGCAGTTCCTTACACTATAAACATACACAGAAAACAATCTCCATAAGGAAGACAAAGAGTAAATCTACAAATACTTCAGCCTTGAAAAATTCAATAGCCATGATGTTAGCCACTCCCATGGAGACCCATACTCTCCTATCTGCCTGGAATTTATTCCAGACCCTTTGACATGCTGTCAAAGCTGTCAGGAAGCTAGCACACACTTTTTTTTAACCCTTAACCACCCCGACAGGCTTGTTTTATTTGGAAGTGACAGGGGCGTGGATTTAACAATCAGCGGGGGCAGCCGGGACCCAAGAGTGGGAAGGGGCACCCCCTTCCCTCCTGACACACCCACTGCCCTGAATAAAAAACCAAAACCAACTAAGGGGGAGGAGAGCAGCTGGGATAGCAATGGGGGAAGGGAGGCCACGAGCCAAAGGGGCAGCAGTGAAGAGACCATGCATGTTCTGGGGGAGCCGCAAGTCAGCGGCAGCTGTACAAATGAGGCGAGTAAGTCTGTGTCTTCCACATATATATATATATATATATATATATATATATATATATATATATATATATATATATATACATATATATATATATATGTTTATATGTATAAATAGAGAGACAATGTGTGGGTCTCTTCTTTCCCCTTCTCTACTCCTGCTGCAGTCCCAGCTTCTCTTTCCACAGATAAAGGGGAAGGGACGGGGGCTCAACAAGTCATCACCAAATTGCAGTAAGACCCACGACCATCTGCTCCAGATTCAGCCACATGGTTGGGTCACTCATGATCTGCTGCATCTCAGGGTCAGCCATGGCCCACCGCTTCACGTCCTCAGGGTTGTCGTGTCGGTTGTACTGGGCCATCACACAGCGCTGGTAGCCCTCTGCCACCTCCTTACAGTTGGAGTCCAGGTCTAGGGCCTTCTGGTAGACATCCATAGCTTTTGTATAGTCCTTCATGGCTTTGAGAGCAGCTGCTTTCCAGGTGTACCCTTTGATGAAGGTGGGCTCCAGCTGGATGAACTCCTCACAGTCATTGAGTGCCAGCTGGAACTCCAGAAGCTTGGTGTAACAAGCAGCCCGGTTGCTGTACAGCTTGGCATCCTTTGGATTCCTTTTGATGGCTTCTGTGTAATGCTTCATGGTCTGAGGGTAGACCCCTTTCTGAAAACACTCATTGCCTTTGTTCTTCTCCTCTAAGGCTGAGTCTGGGTTGATATAAGCCAGCCTCTCCTGTTCCTTCAGAATTTTCTCAGCCTGCTGGCATTTCTTGAGAACATCTGGAGTCCTGTGCTCGGCCAGAGACTTGTAGAAGTGGATGGCGTCCTTGTATTTCTCCTCTTTGAAATAGGAGTTGCCAATTCTGAGCATAAGCTTTTGCAATTTGCAGATAGGCCCCTCGATTCTCTCTCCCCACCTCGACGGCCTTCTCACAGAGCTCTTGGCACCTATTGTAGTTACCCTGTTCAAAGTATACCGCTGCCTGATTGGTGATGTAGGTCATGTTTGTAGGGTCCAAGTCCTTGGCTCGGTCGTAATGCTTCAGGGCTGTGGCAAAGTCTTTCTTTTTGTAGGCATCGTTTCCCAGCTCTTTTTCCTCATCCATGCTGCTCAAATCCACACCAAGGGGCATACTCAGTGTGGTCATAACACGGGGGTCCTGCAACGTCATGCCCAAATTGGAGGGTTTATCGTGAAGCTGTTCAGTCAGCTCCTTGTAGCAGGGGTCATTCAGCAGGGCCGGTGTCCGAGGCTCGTTCTCCAATTTCTGGTACAGGTGGGAGGTGTTGAAGGGGTTCATGAACTTCTTCTCGGCCGGGCGGGCTTCCATGTTCTGTAGCCCCTCCTTGAGCTGAGAGTTGCTAGCCTAGTGCTTCAGACCCTCCTCATAGGTCCGCTTAGCTTCCTCAAACCGGTTCAAGAACTCAAGAGCTGCCGCCTTCTGGGAGTATCCCTTGCCCCATTCTGGCTTCAAGTCCACAGTCTTACAGCTGTCCTCGTAAGCCTCGTAAGGGGTAGTCTCCCTTCTTTGTGTACATGGCAGAGTGGTTGCTGTACAGCACGTGGTTCTGGGGGTCCAGCTTGATGGCTTCCAAATAGAATCTCAGGGCGATCATCGATGTTTCAGGCACTCAGGGCCTTGTTGCCCTTCTCTTTCAGCTCATTCACCTGCTCCTTGGCCAGGGCTGGAGCTGAGGCAGCCGTGAGTCTGTCCACCTGCCCAGAGCCCAGCTCCCAGCCGCAACCTAGTGCACTCTTGACCTACAACGGCACATGCGTCACCTTTCCAGGAAGAAGTCCAAGCTAGCCTATTCTGTTAATCCTGAGTGCCTACACTTTGGCACTGAGTTTTCCCACAGCACCTATGGTCTCTGACAAAGACTTGCAAAAACCTATTCAATTCTTTTCAGGAGGGGTAAGCTGTGTATGGTCCTGTATATGGTGCTGAAGGGGAACTCAGGTTCTCCTGATAAAGGGGATAAATAGGGAAAAGGGGATGCAGTAGCACATGGTTGCATAATTATGTGTGCTTTTGGTAGGGAGGTGTGGCCCAGAGGCCACAAAGAACCCTGACCATCTTGCTGTGTCCCTGACATTTTTTGGAAAGCCAATAGCATACTTTGTTATTGCATAAAAAATAAAATCCCAGAGGGGCTATCCTAAAAGCCCCATAACATATGCCTGGTCACCCCTGAAAAGCATTCTCCACATATTCTTGGTCCTGGTGGATAGTCACATTCTTATATTGGAACATGGTATAGTTAGAATTCTATCATCTTATTATCTGCCCATTTGTCCTATTTCATTTATAATACAGTAGGGATGGACTTACAGTATGGGGAAGGGGGGTAAAAACTAGGAGGTATTGTTAGGGTTCCTAGGTTCTCAAACCTACAAGAACATATTTACCTTTTCCCAGCTTTGGACGTCTCCAGCTTCTAGACTTTCTAGAAGATCTTACCCACGCAGAACACCCTTCTGATTTTTGGAGAATTATCTTTATTTGTCTCAGGACATACACGTGAACTCAGCCAGGTCTCTCCCTGGACTCCTCCCAGAACTCTCCGCCCCGTCAGGCAGCCTCCTTTTATCTAGCCTCCAGTTCCGGGTCATTAGCACCGCCTTCCCCGCCACTGCGAGCCAATCGCGTACTGCCCCGAGAGTGAGGGGTGGTAACCCACTGCCCAGATGGACACGTCAGCTCATCGGGCTAAGAGGTTTCCGGTGTAACAGACCAAGAAGTCTCCTAACCAGGAAGTCTCTCTACTGCCACGTCAACACTTAAGATTGTTTTGCTGACGGTCCTTTTGGCCTTCCGGGTTCCTCCTGTAGCCTGTTACTGATAGGCCAGAGACCCTCCTGCCACTCCCAGGCTGTCGCGCTGCACCCCAGTTGGCTAAGGACTCTTCAAGGTATAACTAATTTTTCTCCCAGGCAAATATAAAGGATGTTGAGGAATTCTCCTTCCACTCTATGGCAGTACTTCATGCTTACAGTTCCCCATATTAACAACATATAAATAGTCACAGAAGTCCTGGCCATTCTGCCTCACCCCCACCAGGGGCAATCCTTTCTGCAAGGATAAAGGGGCATGTACACATTTCTAGCAGTTGGTCTAGTTAAAAGCACGTCTAGCATGCTGGATCAGATGTACATAAGTGATGGACTCTCCTGTTCTCCCAACCTCAAGGTTGCAAAGCAGGGTATAAAGTACAAACAAGAAATGCATTAGAGACAGCAGGTAAAGGATCAGGGCCAAACAAACAAGTGGCGAAAGACCCCTGTGGGGTCCTTTTTGAGCTTAACTGGCCTAGGGGTTGATCAGGGGTTGCTTTTTCTGCTGGACTGAGATCAATCACATCAGGCTTCACATGGGAGTGATGTATACAGGTTACCCACTTGGCAGCCTTGGCAGCGGGACCTGGAAAGGTCCGTTCCAGGAGGGCTGGAGACTGGATGTGTTTTTGAAATTGCAAGTGCACACACAGTTTCATGGTTCAAATGGATCTCTTCCAAAGGTAGGGTTTGTGTCAAGGCTGCCTCTTTCCAAACCTAGAAAAGAGAAGTAGACGAAGATCACATACCTTATCAGGTTTTTATCCCCTATCTACTGCAAGATTCAAAAGGTGATAATGCAGAGTTCTGCCTACTATAATTTCTAAAGTTGGAACCATAGAAGGGGAAGCACCTGAGGCAATTTTAACTTTGTTTCCTGGTATAGTTTTTTCAAAAGAATCTTAGCTTCCTGAATGAGGAGAGCTGAACCAGGAAAACTTTGTACACAATTAAAGACACATCGTATCTGTGATGACTAAGTTTGATAGACTGGGCTCCTCTCAGCAATGCAAGGTTATAAAACAAATCCAAAAGACTCATGACAGAGAGGACTATCCACATCCAGAGGAAGAACTGCAGAGTCTGAATGCAGATTGAAGCAAACTACTTGCTCTCTCTCTTTTGTGCTTTGTTTTGTTTCTTTCCTTCTTTCTCATTGTTCACTCCATTGGTTATAATTCTTTACAACTTGACTAATGTTTACCGTGAAGGTATTTGTAGAACCTATATAGGATTGCATGCCACCATGGAGGAAGAGGGGGCAGGAGAGGGAAGGGGAGAAAATTTGGAAATCAAGGGATTGTGGAACTGAATGTTGTAAACTAAAAGTAAATAAATAAAATTTTTAAAGATAGTTAAAAAAAAAAAAGAATCTTAACTTCCCTGTTTAGCCACTCAACTCCCCCTGTGAATAATAAGAGATATATAGACTCAGGGTTATCCCAAACTCTTGGAAAGTTGTTTAATTATTTCTTTGGTAAAGTATGGCCCTTGGTCACAGACAATAATATATGGCAGCAGGTCAAACCTTAGTAGTGTGTCCTTGATCAGAGATCTTGTAACTTGTAATGTTTGCTATGGTGTGTGTTATTGGAAAGGCCTCTGTTCAATGGCTCAATTGGTCTCTACACACTAAAATATATCTGTAGCCCATAGACTTTGCCAATTCAAAAAATTCAGTCTGTAGGTGTTCTAATGGCAGGGTCACCCACTTTCTCCCTACTTTTGTTATAGGTTTCTCCCACAAGGAGTTGAACTGTTGACAAAAAAGCAACTAGAGATCATATGATGCATAAATATTAGGGGCAAACCACAGCCTGCAAACTTGCAGTATAAGGGCCTTGGTTCTCCCATGTCCCTAGGCATGTAGTTACAATGAGTAAATAAGGACAAGGTGTTAGGTCCTTTTTATAAACTCAGTGATCGCTCCAAAGACCCAAAGACATCCCACAGCACCTCAATTGAGACTACTGATAATTTCATAAAATATATAAACACATACATATGCATATTATACATATATGTACCTATGCATTTATTTTTATATGCAGATACATGTATATGTTCACAATTCAACTCCACCAACAATGAATTAGTGTCAGTTTTCCCACATCCCCTCCAACATCCAACATTTTCCTTTTTTGTCATATTAACCAATCAGATAGATGTGAATAGGCACCTCAGAATTGTTTTAATTTGCATTTCTCTAATCAATAGTGATTTAGAGAATTTTTATATAACTATAGATAGCTTTGATTTCTGAAAACTGCCTGTTCATATCCTTTGACCACTTATCAACTGGGGAATAACTTGTATTTTTTAAAATAAATTTGACTCAATTCTCTATATATTTGAGAAATGAGGCCTTTATTAGAGATACTAAGCAAATTAGGAGAGCATGAAATAGTTTATCTGTCAGATTTGTAGATAAGGGAAGAATTTGGGGCCAAGGAAAATATAGAGAGCACTACAAAATATAAAATAGATCATTTTGATTATATAAAATTAATTTTTTTGCACAAACAAAACCAATATAGCCAAAATTATAAGTAAAGCTGAAAACTGGGGGAAATTTAATTGAATAGGCCATAAATGAGTTTTTTAGGAAAAAAGCACCAGGACCAGATGGATTCACAAGTGAATTCTATCAAATATTGAAAGATCAACTAATTCCAAAAAAATAAATTATTTGGAATAATAGGTAAAGAAGGGATCCTACCAAATTCCTTTTATGTAACAAATATGATACTGATGCTTAAACCATGAAGAGTGAAAAAAAAAACAGAGAAAGAAACTTATAGACAAATTATATTAATAAATATGGATGCAAAAATCCTAAATAAAACACTAGCTAGGAAAATATTACAATATATCAAAAAGGTTATATACTATGACAAAGTGGGATTCATACCAGGAATCAGGGATGATTTAACATAAGGAAAACTTACTATGATTAATTATATCAATAATAAAAGATTAAAAATCACATGATTATATAAATAGATGCAGAAAAAGCTTTGATAAAATATAATGCTCTTTACATTAAAATGGAAGTTGAAAGTATAGATATAAACTGATCTTTCCTTGAAATGATGAAAAGCATTTATCTAAAGTCATCATCAAGCATTATTTGTAATGTTGACAACCAGGAAGCCTTCCCAGAAAGATCAAGCATAAAACAAAGATGTCCATTATCACCAATATTAACCAAGATTATAGAAGAAATACTGGCAATAGGAATAAGAGAAGAAAAATAAATAGAAGGAATTGGAATAGGGAATGTGGTGATAAAACTATCCCATTTTGGCAGATAATATGATGATATACTTGGAAAATCCCAAAGACTCAACTAAAAAGTTAGTTGAAACAATTAATAATTTTAGCAAAGTAGCAGGATACAAAGTAAAGCCATATAAATCATCAGCATTTCCATATATCACAAACAAAACCCTGCAAGAAGAGATAGTAAAAAATGTCCTATTTAAAATAACTCTAGAAAGTATAAAATACCTGGGAATACACCTGCCAAAACAAAAATAGGAACTATATAACTAAAATTATAAAAACCTTCTTATACAAATAAAATCAGATTTAAATAATTAGAGAAACATTAATTATTCATGAGTAGGCAGGGCCAATATAATAAAAACAACAATTTTACCTAAACTAATTTATATATTTAATGCCATCCTAATTAAATTACCAAAAAGAATTTTACTTAATTAGAAAATTAATAATGAAATTCATTTGGAAGAAATAAAAGTCAAGAATATCAAAGGAAATAATGGAAAAATTGTAAAGGAAAGAGGTTTAGCAGTGCCAGATCTTCAACTATATTATAAGGCAGTAATTATTGAAACTATCTCCTACTAGCTAAGAAATAGAAAGGTAGACAACAAAAGAGAGTAGACATACAATTTACAGCTGCAAATAATTACAGTAATCTATTTGACAAGTGTAAAGACTTGAGAGTTTGGGGTAAGAATTCATTATTTGGTAAAAATTGATGGAAAAACTGGAAAGCAGTATGGCAGAAATTGGGCATATATTATTATTATTATTATTATTATTATTATTATTATTATTATTATTATTATTATTATTATATATGTGTCCAGTGCAGTGCTCTGCGAGCTGAGCCCAGGCCCCTGTGAGTCCCATGTGAGTCAGAGGTTTTAGCACCAAGGTGGCCTGACCAGCAGCCAGCTGGAAGGATTCCAGAACACCAGCAGCTGTGGCATTTCCAGAATTATCAACACATAGATGCCAAGGACAAAGTGAGAGGGGCATATATATATATATATATATATATATATATATTACCATTTACCAAGATAAGGTCAAAATGTATACATGACCCAGATATAAAGAAAGATATTACAAGAAAATTGGGAGAACATTGAACATATTACTTATCAGTCTAATGGATAGGTGAACAATTTATTAATAAACAAGAAGAGACAGAGAGCAGAGTGGGGGTGCAAAATGGATAATTTCAATTACATTAAATTTAAAACGTTCTGTATAAATAAAAATGAACACAGCCAGCCAAGACTAGAAGGTAAGCAGAAAATTGGTGTGGGGGGACTTTTATGAACTGTTTCTCATATAAAGGTCTCGTATCTCAAATATATAAAGAACTTTGTCAAATCTATAAGAATATGAGTCATGGGGGTGGCTAGGTGGTGCAGTGAATAGAGTACTGGCCCTGGAATCAGGAGGATCTGAGTTCAAATCCAGCCTCAGACACTTAACACTTACTAGCTATGTGACTTTGGGCAAGTCACTTGACCCCAATTGCCCGACCTTCCCCCCTCCAAAAAGCAAAATAAGAAGTATATGAGTCATTTCCCAATTGATAAATGGTCAAAGAACAGGAATGGGCAGTTTTAGATAAAGAAATCAAAATAATTTATAATCATATGAAAGAATAATCTAAATCATTACTTATTAGAGAAATACAGATAAAAACAATCTTGAGGAGTCAAGATGGTGGAGTAGAAACAGTTCTTCTGTACAGCTCCAGCTCCCACCACCTCCAAATTTATGTAAAAGGGGACTCTGAACAACCTCTGGAGCTACAGCACCCACAAAATGACACAGAGAAGCTAACCTCTCACTGAGGACAGCCTGGCAGCCCGACAGGGAGTGGCCAGTGCAGTGCTCTGGGAGCCAAGCCCAGGCCCCTGTGAGTCCCATGTGAGTCAGAGGTTTTAGCCCCAGGGTGGCCTGACCAGCAGCCAGCTGGAAGGACTCCAGAACACCAGCAGCTATGGCATTTCCAGAATTATCAACACATAGATGCCAAGGACAAAGTGAGAGGTCAGTGCACTGTGGACTTTGGGACTTATTAGTTGGAAGAGCCTGTGGCCTCTTTCCCTGGGGGTGAGAAGCTGCTGAGAAGCTTCAGCACAGCCACAGTCACTTGGCAGCTTTAGCTCCTGGCATGCCAACTGTAGGGGGACCAGGCAATCAGTCTGGGGGGTAAGCACTCTTGCTTTAACCTTCTGGGATCTGGATTGTGGTCTGGGGTGGAGGTCTTGGTGTGTGTGACCAGCTTGCTAGAGTGTGTGGAGGCTTCAGAGAGGGCCCACAACTAATACCTCTGGCAGCTGAGAAAACCCCAGCATTTGGGATGGAAGCTACCCTGGTTGGTGGCAGAGTCTTACTGTGGCAACAAGCCCAAAAGTCAAGTAATTGAGTGGCAGCATGACCAGGCAAAGGAAGCAAAACAAAAAGAAAAATTCAACATTAGAAGCCTATTTTGGGGGCAAGGAGGATCCAAGCATGGAAGCAGGAGAAGGACTGGGAGGTCAGAACTCCTGCACCTAAGGCCCCAAATGAAAATATGAGCTGGTTTCAGGCCACAGAGTACCTTAAGAAGCAGATAAGAGAAATGCAGGGGAAGAAAAGTAAGAAATGAGAGTCAACAGCCTGACTGAGGAAAATAACACCTTAAAAATAGACTAACTCAAATGGCAAAAGAGGCTCAAAAAGGCAATGAGGAGAAGAATGCCTTAAAAAGCCAAATTTGCCAGATGGAAAAAGATTCTCAAAAGCTCACTGAGGAGAATCATTCCTTCAGAATTAGATTGGAGCAAATGGAGGCTAGTGACTTTATGAGAAATCAAGATGCTGTTAAGCAGATCCAAACAAATAAAAGAATAGAAGGGAAAGTGAAATATCTCATGGGAAAAACCACTAACCTGAAAAATAGATCCCAGAGAGATAATTTTAAAATTATTGGACTACCTGAAAGCCATGATCAAAGAAAGAACCTAGAAGTCATACTTCAAGAAATTCTCAAGGAAAATTGCCCTGATGTTTTAGAACCAGAGGGCAAAATAGTGGTTGAAAGAATACATAGATCACCTTCTGAAAAAGATCCCAGAAAGAAAATTTCTAGGAATATTATAGCCAGGTTCCAGAATTCCCAGATCAAGGAGAAAATATTACAAGAAGCCAGGAAGAAATAATTTGAATACTGTGGAAACGCAATCAGGATAACACAGGATCTGGCAGCTTCTACACTGAGGGATTGAAGGGCTTGGAATATGATATTCTGGAGGTCAAAGGAGCTGGGATTAAAACCAAAAATCACCTACCCAGCAAAACTGAGTATCATGTTTCAGGAGAAAATATGGTCATTCAATGGAATAGAGGACTTTCAAGCATTCTTGAGGAAAAAACCAGAATTGAATAGAAAATTTGACACACAGATACAAGAAGCAAGAGAAGCTTCAGAAGGTAAACAGGGAAAAGAAATCATAAGGAACTTATCAAATTTGAACTATTTACATTCCTACATGGAAAAATGATAACTGTAACTGATTAAACTTTTGTCAGTATGAAAATAAAGAAGGGTATATGGCATATGAATACATATGTGAATATGTGTATACATGTTTACAGGTATACATAGATAGAGGACACAGGTCAAATTTAATAAGAAGGGATGATACTTAAAAGGTGAAATTAAGAGGTGAGAAAGGAATATAACGAGAGGAGATGGGGAGAGACAGAATGGGGTAAACTATCTCATATAGAAGAGGCAAGGGAAAATGGTTACAAGGGAGGGAAAGAACAGGAAGGCCAGAAGGCAAAACCTTATTTCCATTGAATTTTGATTAGGGAGAGAATGACATACATACTAAATAGGATATCTCACCCTACAGGAGAGTAGGGGGAAGGGGATGAGAGGGAGGAAAATGGAAGGGAGAGCGGGAGGGAAGAGGGGGAGGGAAGTTGGAAGCACCCACTTGTGAAAAGGGACAAGATCCAAGTAGGGAGTAGACCAAGTGGGAGGTGGGATAGGAGGGAGGGAAATATAGTCAGTCTTTTACAATATATCTACTATGGTAATGTTTTGCATAGCTATACATGTACAACATAAACTGAATTGCTTATCTTCCCAGTAAGGGTGGGTGACAAGGGAGGAAGGGAATGAATCTGAAATTCAAAGTTTTAAAATCAAATGTGTAAAAATATATAAATACTATTATTAATACTATTTTACATATAATTAGGAAATAAGATATACAGGCATTGGGGCACAGAGATTCACCTTTCCCTACTGGAAAAGTCAAAGGGGGTATGGGAGAAGATATGGGAGAGAGCAGATGGGATGAGGAGATATCCTGTGGGACTACTATTCTGGGGTGGGGGTAGGGAAAAATGTGGGGGGGGGGGAATTATAACTCAAAATCTGGCAGAAATGAATGATTGATGTAAACCAGAATTTAATGATCCATTTGGGGAAAAAAACAATCTTGAGATATCATTTAGATATTAGATGGGCTAAACTTATTGAAGGGAAAAGTGACAAATATTGGAGGGGATGTTGAAAAATTGGGACACTAATCCATTGTTGATAGAATTGTGAACTGATCCAGCCATTTTGGAGAGCAATGGAATTAGGCCCAAGGAGTTATTAAACTGCCTATACACTTTGACCCAGCAAGACCACTATTTAGATCTCTTTCCAAAGATGATTAGGGAAAAAGAAAAAGAACCTATATTTTCAAAAATATTTATACCTCAAAAGCCATCCAGTCCAAGTCCTTCCTTCTACAGATGAAGTAACTGAGGGACAGCGTGGGTAAGGGACTTGCCTGAATTCACAAAGGTAGTAAACTTCGGAGGTAGGATTTGAGCCCAGGGACTCAGTTTCTTCAGTTATACCATATTAGTCTCCTCCCTTTCCCGTGTGTGTGTGTGTGTGTGTGTGTGTGTGTGTGTGTGTGTGTGTGTAGGTTTTTTATGTGTACCTTTGTGTTTTTAGGGGAGGGAAGGAGAGGGTTTGAGCTATGTTCTGGGTCAGAGGTATCAAATGTATGGCCTTCTAGCTTCATGCAACCTGTGACACTCCATAGTACTGTCGAAGCAGATTAAAATGTAATAGGGAAATATTTAACAGAGATCAGACTTTATTGAGAGAATAGAAGTCACCTATCTTGAGTGCCTTCTCTGCCATTCTACATCACAAATAAAATATTATAAAATACAGATAATATCACATTTAAAAACTAAGTCCATATGTGTCCTGCAGGGATCATTATGTACAGATAAATGACTCTTTTTCTATTTGAGTTTCATACCACTGTGTCTGGGTTGTAGAAACTCTTTCACATATTCTTATAGGGTCCCCATGATATGAATGTTGGATCAGATTCTGGATTAGCAAGGTAAATTTCTTAATTCCCTATAGCAAGGACAGAGGGTGCCATTGGGGTACGATGGAGTATCTAGAACTCTAGGAAGGAGCATAATTAGGTTGATTGCGCTAGAGTTGTTATGAATATCAACTGATAAAATGGATATGAAGGCACTTTGAAATGGTAAAATTATACAAAGGAAAACATTGTTATTACTATCTTAGTCATATATATATATTTTCTTATCTTCCAGGCCAAGTCAGCACTTCCAGAACTGGGGTCTATGACCATCCATGCCTTTCTACAAAACAAACCAGGTAGTCCTACATAGAAAAAGAAGATAAAACTTGTAAGGTCACACTCAGGAAACTCCTTTGTTTTACTGGGTGTTTATCATCATCTGCTAAATGCTCCTACCTAGGGTTTAGCTTTTACCCACAACCTTGAGCTGAAGGTGAGAATCCAGGGTTCCAGTATCTCTTTCTCTTGGGACTTTTGGGACAGTTGTACCTGGTTAAAAACTGGAAGAGAAAGTTAACCCTGCTGAAGAGTTGAATACAACTCATTGACAATTTTTTTTTTAATTCTATTTTATTTTAAGCACCAAATTCTTGCCCCCTGCACCCTTCTCCCATTTATAAAGCAAGAAAACTAAAACCCTTTACAAATATATATAGTTAAGTGAAACAAATTTGTGCATTGTCCAGATCCTTTGTTATATACATAGATTCATACACAATATATGTAATATATGGGCTATATGTATGTTCAGATTACACAAATATCCCTCAATCTACATTCTAAGCTGTCATCTTTCTGTTGTTTGGGGGTTTTTTTGTTTTTGTTTTTGTTTTTGCTTTTTGAAGGGGGGAAGGCAGGGAAATTGGGATTAAGTGACTTTCCCAAGGTCATACTGCTAGTAAGTATTAAGTGTTGAGGCTGGATTTGAAATCAGGGCCTCCTGACTCTATTCATTGCACCTAGCCATACCTCATCTTTCTATTTGGAAACCTATTTCATCATGAGTCCTCTGGAATTGTGACTGACTGGTCATTGTGTTGATCAGAGTTTCCCAATCTTTCAAAGTTGTTTGTCTTTATGATATTGTTGTTGTTGTATAAATTCTTTTCGTGATTTTCTTTTTATCAGTTAATATAAGTCTTCTCAGGTTTTTCTGAAACCGTTCTTCATAATTTCTTATAGCGCAAGAGTATTCTGTCACATTCGCATAACCATTATAACATACCACAACTTGTGTTGCCATTTCCCAATTGATGGGTTTCTCCTCAGTTTCTAATTCTTTACTACCACAAAAAAGCTGGTATAATTATTTTTGTATACATGGGTCTATTTCCTCTTTCTTTGATCTTTTTAGAATTATAGACCTAGTACTAGTATCACCAGGACACAGAGTATGCATAGTTTAACAGCTTTGGGGCATAGTTCCAAATTGCTTTCTGACACCTCTGGACTAGTTCATTGCTCCACCAACATTGCATTAATGTAACTTTTCCCACAACCTCTCTATTGTCTGTCATTTTCTTTTTTTCTTTTTGCAATGTTGCCAATTGATGGGTATAAGTTGGCAGGTCAGAATTATTTTAATTTACATTTATTTAATTATTAGTGATTTAAAGATCCTTTTTATATGGTTATCAATAGTTTCAATTTCTTCCTCTTCTGAAGACCATTTATTCACTTCCTTTGATCATTTATCAATTATGTGATATAACATTAGATTTTGAAATCAAAAGACCTGGATTCAAGTCCCAGTTCTGCCATTTAATAGCTATATGGAATTGAGTTAATCATTTAACCTCTCCCCTTCAGTTTTCTAATCCACACAATTAGGATTTAGACTAGATGACCTCTAGTGCCCCTTCAAGTCCTAAATATATAATCCTATGGCCTTCTGGAACCTTAATACTGCTCCTCATTTTCCACTGAGAGTTCTCTCCGATCTACTACCAACTTACATGTTTTTCTTTTGAAGTAACTTTACACTCAAATGGTCAGGGAAGAAGGGAAACTAACTCTGTCTCTCTTTGGAAGTCCCTTAACTGCCTCCATTTCTTCATCTGTAAAATGGGGATAATAAGAGTAACTACCTCCTAGAGTTGTGAGTATAGAAAGTGAGAAAATTGTAAAGAACTTTTCAAACCTTAAAGTACTATACAGATACTAGCTTTTGCTGGCCATTGTAAGCTTTAGGACCTTAATTTAAATCTTGACTCTTCCAATTATGATACTTTTATCAAGACACTTGAACTCTCTTGGCCTCAGTTTCCTCAATTGTAAAATGAGGGGGTGAGGATTAAATGATCTTTTAGGCATGTTAAAGATTATTTAATCCTGTCCCCTCATTTTACATATATAATCTTATGAGCTTGCCCAAATCAAAGTAATTCCAAGAGAAAAGTAGTTTAAGGGCGAAATTAGTTAAAAATAGGGACTTCAGGGGTGGCTAGGTAACACAGTGAATAGAGCACTGGCCCCGTAGTCAGGAGGACCTGAATTCAAATCCAACCTCAGACATTTAACACTTACTAGCCATGTGACCTTGAGAAATCACTTAACTCCAATTGCCCTGCCTTCCCCCACTCCAAAATGAAAAGAGAGAGAGAGAGAGAGAAAACAAAAAAAAAGAATAGCTAGGTCATTCCCAGCTGATCCCTCCCTTCCATCATTCCCTCTCTCATCTCTTCCCCCGTACTCTCCTGTAAGGTGAGATACCCTATTTATTGTGTATGCCATTCCCTCCCTAAGCCACATTCAATGAGAATAAGGTTGACCCATTCCCTTTTGCCTTCCTGTTCTTCCCCTCCATTGTAACCATTTTCCCTTGCCTCTTCTATATGAAATAGTTTACCCCATTCTATCTCTCCCCATCTCCTCTCATTATATTCCTCTCTCACCTCTTAATTTCACCTTTTAAGTATCATCCCTTCCTACTAAATTGGTCCTGTGCCCTCTATGTGTACCTGTACAGATATATGCACACATTCACATATGTATTCATATGCCCCTATACCCTCCTATATAGACACACACACACACACACACACACACACATATACACTCACACATTTCTATTCCCTTCAACTGTTCTGATACTGAGAAAAGTTTAATCAATTACAGTTATCATTTTTCCATGTAGGAATGTAAATAGTTCAACTTTGATAAGTTCCTTATGATTTCTTTTCCCTGTTTACCTTCTCATGCTTCTCTTGCTTCTTGTATCTGAGTGTCAAATTTTCTATTCAACTCTGGTTTTTTCATCAAGAATTCTTGAAAGTCCTCTATTTCACTAAATGACCATATTTTCCCCTGAAATATGATACTCAGTGTTGCTGGGTAGGTGATTCTTGGTTTTAATTCCAGCTCCTTTGACCTCCAGAATATCATATTCCAAGCCCTTCAATCCCTCAGTGTAGAAGCTGCCAGATCCTGTGTTATCCTGATTGTGTTTCCACAATATTCAAAGTGTTTCTTCCTGACTGCTGGTAATATATATTCTCCTTCATCTGGGAATTCTGGAATCTGGCTATAATATTCCTAGGAGTTTTCTTTTTGGGATCTTTTTCAGGAGGTGATCAGTGGATTCTTTCAACCTCTATTTTGTCCTCTGGTTCTAAAACATCAGGGCAATTTTCCTTGAGAATTTCTTGAAGGATGATTTCTAGGTTCTTTTTTTGATAATGGCTTTTAGGTAGTCCAATAATTTTTAAATTTTCTCTCCTGGATCTATTTCCCAGGTCAGTGGTTTTTCCAATGAGATATTTCACATTTCCTTCTATTTTTTCATTTGTTTGGATCTGTCTAATAGTATCTTTATTTCTCATAAAGTCACTAGCTTCCATTTGTTCCAATCTATTTCTGAAGGAATGATTCTCTTCAGTGAGCTTTTGAGATTCTTTTTCCATCTGGCAAATTTGGCTTTTTAAGGCATTCTTCTCCTCATTGGCTTTTTGGGCCTCTTTTGCCTTTTGAGTTAGTCTATTTTTTAAGGTGTTATTTTCTTCAGTCATGTTATTGACTCTCATTTCATAATTTTCTTGCAATGTTCTCATTTCTCTTCCCAATTTTTCCTCTACTTCCCTTATTTGCTTTTCAAAATTCTTCTTAAAGTCCTCTATGGCCTGTAACCAGTTCATATTTTTCTTGGACACTTTTGGTGCAGGAATTCTGACTTCACTGTCTTCCTCCTGTTCCATTCTTTGATCCTTTTGTCCCCAAAATAGAACTGTAAAGTTGGGTTGCTCTGTTTTCTTTGCTTCCTGCATTTGCTCATGTTGCCATTCAATTACTTAACTTTTGGGCTTTTTGCCACAGTAGGACTCTGCTACCAGGCAGGGGATCTTTGTCCCAAATGCTGGCGATTTCTCAGCAGCCGAAGGTATTATTTGGGTGCCCTATCTGAAGCCTCCATATACTCTGGCAAGATGGTCTCACACCCCAGGAGTTCCATCCTAGACCGCAATCCACATACTAACAGGTTAAAGCAAGAGCGCTTACCCCACTGGTCACTTGGTCCCCCTACAATCTGCAGGGCAGGAGCTGATGCTGCCATGTGGCTGTGGCTGCATAGCTGCTGAGCCTCTGCCTCTCCTTGCCCCAGGGGAAAAATCCAACCACACTCCCAAACTACTGGATCCTAAAGTCCTCACTGCCCTGACCTCTCACTTTGTCCTTAGCATTTAGGTGTTGATAACTCTGGAAACTGCCACAGCTGCTGGTAATCTGAAGTCCTTCCAGCCTGCGGCTGGTCAGGGACTAAGACCTCCAGCAGGGCAGGGGTCAGCTGGCAGAGTGCTGCACTGGTCGCCTTCTGCTGGCCTGCCTGGCTGTCCTCAGTGGGAGGTTAGCTTCTCTCTGTCATGTTGTGGGCTCTGTAGCTCCAAAGTTTTTTCAGAGTCATCTTTTAAATGAATTGGGGGAGATGGGAGCTGGAACTCAGCAGAAGTACTGTTTCTGTTGCACCATCTTAATTCCACCCCCAGTGATCCTCAGGAAGAAATAAATTTAGTATTCCTGAAGAGTCAGACACTGAAAAGCTGAAGAACAAAAAATTGGAGAAACTTGTGCATAGTTTAGAATCATCATTTCTATGTCCAGATAGTCACTGTTTACTATATTCAATGTTTAATGTGTTTTTCACATTGGTTAGAGAACAAATATATATTGTTGACTTATCATGGTATAGTATAAAAAATAAGAGTTGGGAAATGGTGGACCAAATGGCACAGTAGTTGTAGTAATGACCATTTCTACATTCCAGATAGTCACTTTTTACTACAATCACTGTTTAGGGTGTTTTGGGGATTGTTTAGAGAACAAATATATATTGTTGATTTATCATAGTTGGGGAATAGTGAACAAAATGGCAGAGTATTTTATGGAAGGGGAAATAAATAGCAAAACTGAGTCAAAAAACAGATTTTTCTACTAGCTTATTTTATTACACAAAATCCTGATTTACTGAATCAAATCAATTCTTTCTTTATTAAACATATAATTCAAGTCCCCAGATATAATGTGCATTGATTATGTGCTTTTTTCTGCTATAATTTTATCCATCACAAAAAGAAATTCTTTTTCCTATGCTCCCCCTTCACAGTTACCTATCTCTCTCTCTCTCTCTCTCTCTCTCTCTCTCTCTCTCTCTCTCTCTCTCTCTCTGTCTTTCTGTCTATATTTCCCCTCTGATTTACAACCTTCATGGTTTCTATTAAATGTTGATAGTTACCATTCATCAAGCATTTTTACAAAATCACTAATTGATGTGAAAAAGTTTGATTTTTTCCTAAAACATATTCAGTTTTTGGAAAATGCAAGCTGTCTTTATATAGAAGTAATAGTAATTTTAAAATGACCCTACATACTGTTAAGAATGATCACATAAAGCCACTTAGACCTTTAAAACCCTATAACAAGAATCTGACCATAACTTCAAAGTCTTCCTCTCAGGTTAGTTCAGCTAAGTCAGTTTATGCATCTATCAGTCCAGCAAATATAAATTAGTTTTTTCCAGGATGTCAGTGAAGCCATTTTGTAATAGTGGTGGAATTCTTGACATTAACTTCTTTGAATATTTGTTGACTATCAAGTTAGGTCCATCCATTATTTGTTGTAGAAATCTTTTCAGTTGACATATTCTCATCTAATCCAGTGTAGAGGAAACCAAATATAGATCCAAATGAATTTTGATACTTTGTCCAATGGCCAGTCTAAAGGGAATTCTTCCACTGTCCTTTTTAAAAATTAGAATCTTTCCTCTACTAATTTGTTGCATCTTATCTTTTTTTTTTTTTTTTGCCTTTTTGGAGGGCAATTGGGGTTAAGTAACTTGCCCAAGGTCACACGGCTAGGTTTTTGTTTGTGTGTGCATTAAGTGTCTGAGGCCAGATCCGAACTCAGGTCCTTCTGACTCCAGGGCTGGCACTCTACTCTCTGCGCCACCTAGCCGCCCCTGTTACATCTTACCTTGTAGACGAGCTGACTGGCCCTGGCATTGACCATGATATCACACACAGTCCTGCTTGTTCCCTCATTTCTACACCTGCCTCTCAAGTGCCTACTGGAGCAACAGTTCCTGGGAGACCCGCCACTCCATGCCCTTTTGTTCGACATCAACTACCCTGTGATCGTGGTGAGTATAATTAAATTAAAAGTAGATATTCAAAAATGCTCCCCTATCAGCCCCATTTTTCTTTCCATGCAAAAAGGACCAAATCTTTGACTGCTGAAACAATTGAATCAGACATCAAATTGTTGAACTGAAATATATCTTGTTAGCTAAAATTAAAAAACCTATACTTTCAGACAGCTAGTATTTTAATTATATTTGATTAACATCATTTTGATGGCATTAAGGGAGAGAGCAGCAAAGAGTTTTGACAGTTTATAAATGGATCAACCCACAAACAGGGTCATTACTCACCTTTCATGGAGAGTTAATGCTCATTGACTCTCTCTGAAGACCTTCAATTCCAAAGTCCTATATCAATTGTCTAGGCCAACTTCTTGTCATTGTTCACAGTTCACTTATTCTTAATGATGTTAGTGGATTATGCAATCTTTTTAAGGAAATTATGTAAATTTAAACCCTCCTCATATGTTGTTTCATTGATGCTAAGACTGAGCTCTGTGAAGGCAGTGACTGTACTTAGACTTTGGATTCCAAATGGCATTCACCATGTTAGGCCAATATGTAATTTCTGAATGAATACAGAAAGTCTAGTCAACCTTTATGGTATTTAGAGGCTTTGACTTTATTTTTTTCAATTTTTTGGTCTTTATTAATTTGTTTGTTTTCTTTTAGTTTACAAGATTCAGTTCCACAATTCCTTGAGTTTCAAATTCTCTCTTCCTCCCTCCCCTCCCCTCACCCATGGCAGCATACAATCAAGTATAGGATCTGCAAATACTTTCCCATTAGACATTAGTCAGGATATAAAGGATTGTATCAGATGGAATGAACAATGGGAAAGAGGAAACAAGAGAAAGAAAAAGATCAGGTAGTTTGATTCAATCTGGATTTAAACTCAGTTCTTCCTAGTTCTTTCTCTGGATGTCAACATCTCTCTCCATCATGAGTCTTTTGGGGTTGACTTATAACCCTACATTGCTGAGAAGAGTCCAGTCTGTCATAGTCATCACATATATGTTGTGTTGGTAATTGTGTACAAATTTCTCCTAGTTCTACTCTTCTCACTCAGCATCAGTTTGTATAAGCCTCTCCAGGTAAATATGAAGTCCGTCTGCTCCTCGTTTCTTATAGCACAATAGTATACCATTACATGCATATACTACAACTTGTTCAAATCCCTCATTTTACAAATACCCTGAAGTGACTTCCCCAGGATCACACAGTTTTAAGTGTCTGAGGTGGAATTCAAATGACAATGTTCAAATTTTTGAGTTTATAAATTAATATTTCACTTCAGTTACTGATTACATAATCTAGTAGATTTCAATGAATGCTGTGTTATTATGCTTCCCTTTCATACTCTTCCTCCCCAGAGGGCAGGGAAGGGGCCCAAAAATTTTTTCAAACTGCATAGGGAAGAAATAAATTTAGTATTCCTGAAGGGTCAGACACTGAACAACTGAAAAATAAAAAATTTGGGAAACTTGTATATAGTTTAGATTCACCATTTCTACGTTCCAGATAGTCACTGTTTACTACAATCAATGTTTAGGGTCTTTGGGGGATTGTTTAGAGAGCAAATGTATATTGTTGACTTATCATAGTACAGTATAAAAAATACATGTTGGGGAATAGTGGACAAAATGGCAGTGTATTTTATGGAAGGGACAATAAATAGCAAAAATGGGTAAAATTACAGATTCTTCTACTAGATTATTCTATTACACAAAATCCTGATTTACCGAATTTTGTCAATTCATTCTTAATTAAATATTTAAATCCAATTCCCCAGATATAATATGCATTATGTGCTTTTCGAAACTCTGCCATAATTTTATCAATCAAGAAAAGAAAATCTTCTTACTATGCTCCTCCCCTTCACAGTTTATCTATCTATCTATCTATCTATCTGTCTGTCTGTCTGTCTGTCTGTCCGTCTGTCCGTCTGTCTGTCTGTCTGTCTGTCTGTCTACCTATCTTTCTACATCTGTCTGTCTGACTAAATTTCTATTCCCTCTGATATACAAATTTCTATTCCCTCTGATATACAACCTTCATGTTTTCTCATGTTACCATTCATTAAGCTTTGTTACAAAATCACTAATTGATGTGAAAAGTTGGACTTTTGCCTAAAATGTATTCAGTTTTTGTAAAATGCAAGCTGTCTTTATGTAGAAGCGACACTAATTTTAAAATGACCCTACGTACTGTTAAGAATAATCACATAAAGCCGCTTAGACCTTTAAAACCCTATAACAAGAATCTGATCATAACTTCAAAGTCTTCCTCTCAGGTTAGTTCAGCTGAGTCAGTATATGTATCTATCAGTCCAGCAAATATAAATTAGTTTTTCCAGATATGTCAGTGAAGCCATTTTTAAGAGCGTGGAATTGTTGACATTAACTGCTTCTAATATTTGTTGCCTATCAAATTATGTCCATCCATTATTTGTTGTAGAAATCCTTTCAATCGACATATCCAGTGAAGCGGTAACCAAATATTAAGCTGGACGACGTTTGACACTTTGTCCAACTGCCAGTCTAAAGGTAATGCTTCCACTGTGCTTTTTAAAAATTAGAATCTTTCCTCTCTTAATTGTTGCATCTTTTCTTGTAAATCAGCTGACTGGCCATGGCATTGGCCATGATATCATAGATGGTCCTGCTTGTGCCCTCGTTTCTACACCTGCCTCTCAAGTGCCTACTGGAGCAACAGTTCCCAGGAGCCCAAGCACTCCATGCCCTTTTGTTCGATGTCAACTACTATGTGATCCTGGTAAGTATAAACAAGTTAAAAGTAGATATTTTAAAAATTATCCCCCACTAGCCCTATTTTTCTTTCTATATAAAAAGGACAAATTGTTGATTGATGAAACAATTAAATCACACATCAAAATGCTTAATTAAAATATATCTTGTCAACTAAAATTGAAAAATCAAAACATTTGGACATACTAATTTCATTATATTTTATTAATATAATTTTGATGATATTAAGAGAGACAGTAGAAATGAGTTTTGACAGTTTATAAATTGATCAATTCCCAAACAGGGTCATCACTTAATTTTCCTGGAAATTAATAGGAGTCATTACTTCAAGTGTAATAGTCTACTAATGGAAAAAGTTTGTTTTTTTTTTAAAGCAATTGGGGTTAAGTAACTTGCTCAAGGTTACACGGCTAGTCATTATTTACGTGTGGGTGCTCATTTTCTGAGGCCAGATTCGATCCCGGGTCATCCAAACTCCAAGGCCGGCGCTCTTACTCATTGCGCCACCTAGCCGCCCCTGGAAAAAGTTTTTGACCCTCTTTGAAGACCTTCAGTTCCAAAGTCCAGTATCATGAGTACAGGACATCTTGTTGTCATTGTTCACTTTTGACATGTTCTTAATGAAGTAAGCTGATTATGTCATTAAAAACATATTTAAATTTAAAGCTCCCCTCCTAAGTTGTTTCATTTTTACCAAGACTGATCTCTGTGAAGGCAGTGACTGTAATTATACTTTGGATTCCAGATTGCACTCATGATGTAGGACCAATATGTATATGCTGAATGAATGCATAATGTTTGGCCACCCATTATGGTGTGTAAATGCTTTGACTTTACCTCAGCAAGCAAAATGCCAAATAGGCCAACAGTGTTTATATTGTATATCAAAGTTCTTAAAATGTACTTCAGTTCCATTTTTCCATAACATTTGACTCCATTGGCATAGGGTCATAGATTTGAGACAGAGGGACTTGAGCTTGAGTTCAAACCCCTCATTTTACAGATGCCCAGAAGTGACTTGCCCAGGGTCACACAGTTTTAAGTATCTGAGGTGGAATTCAAATATCTATGTTCCAAATTTTTGTTTTTAAATTAATATTTCACTATTATTAATGATTACATATTCTAGTAGATTTCAATGAATGCTGTATTATTATGTTTCCCTTTCATACTCTTCCTCCCCAGAGGGCAGGAAAGAGACCCAAAAAATTGTTCAAACTCCTTAGTGAAGATAAAAATTTAGTATTCCTGAAGAGTCAGACACTGAACAACTGAAAAACGAAAAAATTTGGGAAACTTGTTCATAATTTATAATCACCATTTCTAGCATCTAGATAGTCACTGTTTACCACAATCCATATTTAGTGTGTTTTTGAGATTGGGTAGAGAACAAATTTATATTCTTAACTTATCATGGTATAGTATACAAAAATATGAGTTGGGGAATAGTGGACCAAATGGCACAGTACTTGTAGAAGGGAAAATAAATAGCAAAAATGAGTCAAAGAACAGATTCTTCTACTAGGTTATTCTATTAACAAAAATCCTGATTTACTGAATTGCATCAATTTATTCTTTTTTTTTTTGAAGGGCAATTGGGGTTAAGTAACTTGCCCAAGGTCACACAGCCAGGTTTTTGTTTGTGTGTTCATTAAGTGTCTGAGGCCGAATCCGAACTCAGGTCCTTCTGACTCCAGGGCCGACGCTCTACTCACTGCACCACCTAGGTGGCCCGCATCAATTAATTCTTGATTAAACATCTAAACATCTAAATTCAAGTTAATATACATTTATTTTGTTCTTTTCTTCTGCCATAATTTTAACAACCATGAAAAGAATTTTTTCTTACTAAGCTTCTCCCATTCACAGTTATACCTCTCTCTCTCTCTTTCTCTCTCTCTCTCTCTCTCTCTCTCTCTCTCTCTCTCTCTCTCTCTATATATATATATATATATATATATATATATATATGTCTCTCTGTCTCCCTATAAATATATATATGTATACATTTAAATTTATATACTTGCTCTATTCAATTCCATAGGGCACAGGAGATATTGAATTATAGAATTTCAAAGCTGGACATGCTCTTTTCAATTAGCAATTTCAAGAGTCCTAATCCTTGTTTATGGAAACAGTTTAGGTGCCTTACCTAAGGTATTAAATAGTTAGTAATGTAGATGTGTTTAAAAGCCCGAGGATTGAGACTCATCTTTTTTGTGGTATAGTATTCTGCTACCACCACATTTTCTTTCTTAAATGTATAAAAGAATCAATTATTTAAAAAAACTACTAGATGGGCTCTTTAGGTAAAATGAATAGCCATATTTCCAGGTTTTCAACTTGGTGAATCTAAAATTTCATATATCAGTTTTCTCTAAAATGATTCTACCTATATCTGTTCATAAATTTATAGTCTCATTATTGATTTGGTTTGGCAATTATTATACATTCGAGCGTGCACACACACACATCAAGAAAGCTTTGACAAAACTTGAGACATGATACAAGTCTGTCATCTTCTTCTAAAAGTTTGTTGAAACAGGTAAGTGAAGGAACATAAGAAAAGGAAGAAAGTGGACCAACAGCTGGGGGATAATATGGCAAATCTAAACATGAGCATCTCCTGCCTTCTACTATGCTGAGGGCCAGGAGACCTGAGAGAGGGTCTCACCTAAAGCACTCCATCAACAACTGACCTCACTGAGGTTGAGTTGTCTTTGCCTGCCCAGTGCCACATAGAGGAGAAAAGGGATGAGCCCATCCTGCCTGCCTCAATGAAAATGAAAGCTATGTTCTTTAGGGGTAACCTGGAATGGTGCTTGTATAATGCCATGATGTCTGAGGTGGAGAAACATTGATTATAGCCAGCTGAAGCCATTGATTTTGCTATTTAGAATCTGATTAGACTCACATTACCCTTTAGCCTTGGCTCACATCCCCCATCCATGCATCCTCCTTAGGTCAAGTCTGTGCAGTTCTGTGACTGTAACTGCCTGAAGTAGGATGGAGGAATGGCAAGGGCCTACAAGGCACAGCAGCAGTTTGGAGACACATCAGTCCTTCTTGACCTAAGCTTTTGGGTTCTACATGGGATATCTTGAATAGTGTATCTTAAATTTCACTCTCTCAGAAAATTTCCAAGAATACTGACTTTCTGACGACATGCACTACACCATCAACGATCATGCTACTACACATAGGAGAACAAAAATAGAACCTTTCAGATCCCATAAGACACCAAATGTTGAAATGGGAAAAAAGGCAAGGAAGACCTGTATTTAAGTACCACCTCTGATGCTTAATCTCAGAGTACTCAAGGACAGAGGTGTCACCCTAACAGGCCCCAAAACTCCAGAGGATAATGGGAACCAGATTAAAGTATAATTGGGGAATATTTATCAACTTAAAATACAGCACAACACAGGCAGCCTGCTGTTGGTTTGAGTTTTTCTAAGGCTCTCTTTCTCTATTTGAGTTTGACACCCTAGAGCTCTCTCCCTTCCCACCCTCCACACATTGCCCTGTTTTGATTTTTGATGCATATACCACCTCCTCTCCAGGCACATTGCTGCTTGGTCAAGGATACAAAGCAGTGACTCTTCTGTAAAACACACAAGGAGTTTGCAAGCATCCTTTAACATTGGGAGGTAACACAGCCTTCAAATTTCAGACAATTTGTTATGTGGTTGATAGGTTCAATTTATTCTCAACTTGTACTTATGGCCAGAAGCCAAAAAAGAGCACTTTTCAGTCTAATAGAATTCATAAGCCTAATTTTTCAATTAGTGGATCAGCTCAAAGGGGTAAAACAGCCACAGAGAGTGGTCTGAACCCCATTAAGATGCAATTGGGCAATATTTAACAAAATGAATGACCTTATTTCTCTTTGGGACTGACACTACTGGATTAGATCCCTCTTTGAGGCCTTCACAACTCTGTCAAGTAGAAATAATCAGTATTCTTATTTCCTTTAACATGGTGTACAAATCCACATCAAAGAATTTCTTAACCTTTGATTTACAGTGATACGCCTAGACTCGCACATTGTTTTTCTCTCCTCAAATTTCCTGCTGCCTCTGCTTTTCACTATACTCCTCTTATGCCACTAGCAATGTCATGTTACTGGTGGACTAATCTTTAGGCCTCATTTAATTACCTATAAGATGGTCTCTAAGATACCGTCTAAATGTAACAGAACTCGATTGCAGAAATAGAATTTCCAATTAAAATTTCATATTGCCATCCTTTTTCATTGTTGGTTCATTTTTCATTTGGGTTTTGAAAAGTAAATCAGGTGCCCAAAGTATTTTTGTTATTTCTGATATCAGCATATACAGAAAATACAGGAAATCTCCAAAATGAGAAATTTTGGGCTACCTCTTAAATTCATTATCAGCGGTAATGTCTATAAATAGTTACACAAATTTACTGTAGAAATCTGAAGTATGAAGTGGAATCTCAGTATTTTAAGGTAAAGATAAAATGCAGAAAATACATTTCAACAAATACAACTAAATTGGTTTCAAATTAATTTATAGTTCTTCATGAGATTTGGAGTTTTCTTCTTTCTATTGTATGCAATATAGATGAAACTTCTCTGAATAAGAATTCTTTTTTTCTTTTTAAAATGTCTTTTGAATAACCTTTTATTTGACTATGATACAACATAGAGGATGTCCCATGCATATACACATAGACATATGCATGTATGTACATGCATATGGATCTATACTTATACACACATGCACCCCCACACACACCACACACACACACACACACACACACACACACACACACACATATATATATAAAACATACTTATATAATTTTGCAAATATTTGGAACCAATTGATTACAAGTACTATGATTTTAGAGTTTGGTCAAGCTTAAGAAAATGTTGAAATTAACTCCGAATTTTGGGTTTATTTTGTGTTTGCTATTTAATTAGGGCTATCATTCACTATTTAATTTCTTTCACTAACTGTTTTAACTTCTAATTTTAAATTTCAAAATACATCATCTTTTTAAAGCTATAATATTAAATCCTGCTTCATTTGAGACAAATTCTGATACCCCTAACTAGAACACTTTCCCTTAAGAATGATTTTAATTTTAGACTTCATGAATTCTCTCATCTGCTTGTCCCTTTGATTTTGGCAAAGGGAATATTACAAGCTTACTGGCAAGGCATTATATATTTTGAATTTCTAGCTCAAAAATAATTTCTATTATTTCCTTGACCACTAAAGTAAAGGAAATAACCTTGAATGAAATCACCAATTCATCACTGAAAAATTTGGATCACAAAATACTAAAGAAAAAAGGTGTTGTTTTTTTTTTCTAAATTGCCATATCATTCAATTTATCAAGCTTTGCTAATTGTCTCCTGAGATTCTAATATCCTGAACTAAGTCATAATTTCGGGGGCAAATTATGTTTGAAGAAACACAGTAAATGCATGGTCTTATCTTTATTTGAATTTTTCTCCTATATAAAAAGATAGTTATCTTGACATTTACCTAACTAAATAGGTTTTTGTAATATCTTTATAGAATCAAAGAACAATGTATTCATCAGAGTAATGTATCAACATTGCCCAAAACTTTCTAGTATTTGGACTTTCATTTTTTCACTGATGAGGAAAGTGTATATTTACCTGTTTTATTACCTTGTATGTATACATATAAATGTATTTACACATTCATATGTACATAGATGTATATACACCCATAAACATATACATATGTATATATCTTCACTGGCTCTGAAAACATAAATGCCCCCCAAACTCAGGAATTGCTTCAGGATATTAGAATGTCAAGAGACAATCAGTGAGGCTTGACAAGTTGTGCTTTGGTACTTTTTCAAAGTACAGTTCCGTTTTAATCAAGTTTTCCATTCTTGGCCTCTCTGGGCATTGCTTTTTAATATTTGATTCATTTATTTTTAGTTTTAACATTCATTTCCACAAGATTTGGGGTTCCAAATTTCTCCTCATCTCTCTCTTCCCCCCACCCCAAGATGGCATGCCTTCTGATTACCTCTTACACCAGTTTGCCTTTTCTTCTATCAAACCCTCTCCCCTCCCCTTGTCCCCTTATTTTCTTGTAAGGCAAGATAGATTTCTCTACCCCATTGCTTACATATCTTATTTCTCAGTTGCATGTCAAAATGTATTTTTTTATATTTCTTTTAAAAACTTTAAGCTACATATTCTCTCTATTCTTCCCTTCCCACCAACCCTCATCAAGAAGGCAAACAATTCAATATAGGATGCACATATGTAATTATACAAACCCCTTCCATAATAGTCATATTGTGAAAAGCTAACTATATTTCCCTCCAACATATACTGACCCCGCTTCTTTTATTTTCTTATTTAATCTTGTCTCTTTTCAAAAGTGTCTGCTTCTGAAGACCCTTTCCTCCTCTCTGCCCTCCCTTCTATGTAACTTATTTCTTGTTTATTTTGAGGTTAGATTTATCAAGTTGAGATAGGCAGAGATTGAGGTACACCACTAGTATAGTTTTGCTATCTATTTCTTCCTCTAATTCCCTTGACTTCTCCTCTAGCAATTTGAATGCTATACTGCTTGGTGCATATATGTTTAGTAATGATATTGCTTCATTTTTGATGGTGCCTTTTAGCAGGATATACTTTCCTTCCTTATCTCTTTTGATTAGATCTTTTTTTTTCTGCTTTTGCTTTGTCTAAGATTTCTACCCCTGTTTTTTGTTTTTGTTTTTTTTTGTTTTTTACTTTGGTTGAGGCATAATATATTTTACTCCAGCCTTTTACCTTTGCCCTGTGTGTATCCCCCTGTTTCAAATGTGTTTCTTGTAAACAGCATATTGTAGGATTATGGTTTAATCCATTCTGCTATCTGCCTCCCTTTTATGGGAGAGATCATCCCATTCACATTCACAATTATGGTTACTATCTGTGTCTTTCCCTCCATCCTATTCCCTACCCTATTTATGCTTTTATTTTTCCCTTCTCCCTTCCCCTCCTTAAGAGTTTTCCTTTTAGGGGTGGCTAGGTGGTGCAGTGAGTAGAGTGTCAGCCCTGGAGTCAGAAGGACCTGAGTTCGGATCTGACCTCAGACACTTATCACACACACAAACAAAAAGACCTAGCCATGTTACCTTGGGCAAGTTACTTAACCCCAATCGCCCTCAAAAAAAAAAAGAGTTTTCCTTTTGACCACCACCTCCCTCATCATTCCCTCCTTATCAGCCCTCCTCCCTTTTCCTACCTTTCTCCCTTACTAATTCTCCCTCCCTTCAAATACCCCTTTTCTTATCCCTTCCCCCCTTCTATCGCCTGTAGGGTACAATAGATTTTTATACTTAATGTAGTATGTTATTTTTCCTTGAACCAAGATTGATGAGAATAAATCTCATGCAATGCTCCTTTCCCTCCCCTTTTCCTCTATTATGATAAATTTTATGCCTCTTCTTGATAAAGTCCTATACTTAACTGATGATGTTATTCCTTCCTTACACCAGAACCAATGAGAGTGCAGCTCATAGAATGTTCATCTCCCTCCCTTCTTTCCCTCTACTATAATATGTTTGTATGCCTCTTTGTGTGGCATAATTAACCCTTTTCTACTTTGTTCTTTACTCTTCTCCCATTGTGGTCCCTTTTCACCCCTTAATTATTTTTTATCAACATTTTGTTTAATTTATACTCACATCCTTTATTTATCTATATCCCTTTTAAATGTTGCAATAAATATACAGTTCTCAATATTAACAGGTATCAGCTTTCCATATAGGGAAGTCGACAGTTTGCTCTTATTAAATAACAATTTATATGTGTGTGTGTGTTTTCCCTGTTTACCTTTTCATGCCTGTCTTGAGTCTTGCAATTGGAGATCAAATTTTCCATTGAGCTCTGGCTTTTTCATCAGGAAGGTCTGACATTCCCTTGTTTTGTTGAATGACCATCTCCTTGCCTGAAAGATTATACTCGCTTTTCCTGGATAGCTGAACCTTGTATGTAACCCAAGCTCTTTTGCCTTACAAAATATCATATTCCAGTCCCTCTGATCTTTCAATGTAGAAGCTGCTAGATCCTGTGTGATCCTCATTGTAGTTCTGTAATATCTGAATTGTTTCTTTCTGGCTACTTGCAGTATTTTCTCCTTTATCTGACAGTTCTGGAGTTTGGTTACAACATTTCACAGAGTTTTCAGTTTGGGATCTCTTTCAGGAGGTGTATGGTCGATTCTTTTGATATACATTTTACCTTCTGGTTCTTGGATCTCAGGGCAGTTTTCCTTGATGATCTCTTGGAAGATCTTGTCCATGCTCTTTTTTTCATCCTGATTTTCCAGTAGACCAATAATTCTTAGATTATCTCTCTTGTATCTGTTTTCCAGGTCAGTTATTTTTCCATTGAGATATTTTAACTCTTTTTCTACTTTTTCATTCTTTTTTTTTTTAAGCAATTGGGGTTAAGTAACTTGCTCGAGGTTACACGGCTAGTCATTATTTATGTGTGGGTGCTCCTTTTCTGAGGCCAGTTTTGATCCCGGGTCATCCCAACTCCGAGGCTGGTGCTCTTACTCACTGTGCCACCTAGCTGCCCCTACTTTTTCATTCTTGAGGTTTTGTTTGACTGATTCTTGGTGCCTCATAGTGTCATTAGATTCCATTTGGTGGATTCTAAGTTTTAGCAAATTATTTTCCTCAGTTAGTTTTTGAAACCTCTTTTCCATATATTCAGATTTCATTTTTAGAGATTTATTTTCTCCAGTTAGATGTTGAACCTCTTTTTCCATTTCACACATTTTTGGTAAGGAGCTGCTTTCTTCAGTGAAATGTTTTTTTTCTATTTTTTCAATTTTCATTTTAAAAGAATTGGTCAATTTATCTTCTACCTCTCTAATTTGGTTTTTAAATTCCTTCTTGAGCTCTTCCAAGAATGCTTTCGGGGCTTGAGACCAGCTTATATACCCTGTTGAGGCTTCAGCTATGGGTATAAAGTCAATTCTGTCTCCTTCTGAATTTGGTTAAAAATGCTTACAATAATATGATTGTAGGGTCTTTGTCTTTTCACTGTTTTTCCCCCCATTTTGAGGCAGGGCCTTATCCACTCCCTTCCTCTAGGACACCCAAGGCTTCACTATTTTAGTATTTTGCTCTGGGGCAATAATCTCTGTGTTTTCATGGATGGGGGGAGGTGGATTAGAGAAGCTGGGGTTCACTATGCCAACCTGGTTTCTTGAGTTTCAGGTAGGAGCTTTTTAAATTTCCAGGCTGTTTGTTGATAGTCCCAGGAGTAGCTGCTGCCACTACTGCGGGCCCTGCATTTGCCTCTTACCCAGCTCCAACAGATCCCCAGTCCTGTGGTGATAGGCCTGGGAATGGCCACTTCAGTTGGTGAATCAACTTGCACCACGGCCACCTCCACACACCGCGCCTGCCTCTGCCAGCCCATTTTTTAAGGTGTCATTTTCTTAATATTAGTTTGGGTCTCATTTAGCAAGCTAACTCATTTTTTTTCATGATTTTCTTCCATCACTCTCATTTCTCATCCCAGTTTTTCATCTCTTTGTTGATTTTCAAAATCCTTTTTGAGCTCTTAAACGGCCTGCAACCAATTCATATTTTTCTTGGAGGCTGTTGATGTAGCAGTTTTGACTTTGTTTTCTTCTTCTGGTTGTATATTTTGATCTTCTTTGTTAGGAAAATAAGATTCCATATCTGACATTTTTAATGCTGTTTACTCATCTTCTCAATCAAATACCTGACTTGCTAAGTGCTTGTCAAGGCTTCCAGTGAAGGTGGGGTAAGAGTGAGCATGGGTATACTGTCTCAGGCTTCAGGGGTTTTGTATCAGCATCTGGATCCCCCACAGTCTGTGGGCCCAGAGCTCCAGAAGCAATCACATCTGTCCAGTGCCCCCTGTCCGGCCCTGGGAGAGTGCATTTTCATGAAAGAGTAATACACGGTTCACAATGAAAAAGGAGTAATAATATAGGAAAGAAACCTGTCAATAGGCTTTTGATAATCCATGCTTAGATTAGAATACAATTAGATCTTTAAATGTATACAAGGTAATTCAGAAAAATATTTTTCTGAAATTATATATATATGTATATGTAGATGTGTGTATGTATATGTGTGTGTGTTTGTGTGTGTGTGTGTGTGTGTGTGTAGTATAACTCGTGTAATTCCCATCAAGACACTGTAACACATTCTTTCCATGTAGCTCAAGAGTCCTCTCTCAGAAACCTGGTGGTACAGGAAGAAACCTCTGCCATTCTAGAACTCTTTATATCCATACCTCTTATTTTAGTACAATGAGAAGAGGAAAGATCCGACCATTTTCTAAATTTGCTGCAATCATCATTGGCAAGAGGTTTCTTGTGAATTACTCACTTCTTCTCAGGTGGCATGTTTTTTGTCTGTTGTCCACAACTTCTTTTTACATCCTCCTTCCAACTTCCCATGTAGGTCTCTAACAGCTAATAGATTTCATCTTTTCTTCTGCTGCTAATTGGTGAGGGGCAGTGCAAGGATTCTGGGACAGTAATTTCACGTGTGAAATGAATGCTTTCCTAACTATATTAAATTCGATTTGAGCAGCAGTTCTGCAGTTTACTCTCCTTTGATTCTTGAAATTAACACCAGTGGTTATGTTTGTCTCCTAAACCTCTTCTGCACATAGGTCTCTGGTTTCTGACACCAAGCTTTTCAGCACAAGGTGTGATCTGCTTTGACCCTTTGCTCAAAAGTTTCATCATCTCTCTTCTCCCTCACTGCTTCTTCCCACAGGGCTTGAGTGGAACCCCAAGACAAGCCAGATGCCAGTCCCTATGAATTCCAAGACAAGACGAGGAAGCATGGAGAAGCCAAGCAAACAGTCGAAGATATAGGACCCCTGCCAATAGTGACTGGTAATTTTCCTCTTACCCCAAACTTTGGATGGACACTAATATAAACTTCATCATTTTATGATGACCCTCTTCATTTTTATGGCTTCCTGACTGGGAAACACAGCTAATCTCAAGTTCTCCAGCCAGGACTGGAGTCTCTCTCTCTCTCTCTCTCTCTCTCTCTCTCTCTCTCTCTCTCTCTCTCTCTCTCTCTCTCTCCCTCTCTCTCTTTCTCCTTATTCCCTTGCTCTCAGAGGTGTTTTGTTCTTTGGGCATCCAGTTTGGTTATGTTGGAATCATCTCAGTTTAATAGCATAGTTATGGTTCTGTCAACCGTATATTTGTCTAAAGATTTTAAATCTCTTTATTTTAAACATATAACTGTGAAGTTATCTAATTCAAAAAATAACAAATAACTAGCCAGTACCAGGTGGTAAAATGCTTTTGAAGCTCTATATTAATAAAACATTACTCATAATTTATTACTTGCATCATTATACAAATATATTGTATTATATATTTTATTAAAAGATATTACATATATTATATATTATAAGATATTACATAACATAATATATTATATCAATATATTATATTAATGTAGTCATATAGTATATTTATATATTAAATGGATATTTGCGTAATATATAGTATTATATTAAAATATGTAATTATGATACATATATGATATCATATTGCATTACAATATAAATTATATTTTTCACTGATTATAATATCCTAGATCCTATCTTGCCAGTATATTTCTTTTTTTCTTCAGACCTTTTTATTTTATTTATTTATTTATTTGATATGAATTTATTATCTTTCCCTTTCACTTCCCCTCCCTAGTTGAGCACCGGGAAAAAAATTAAATAAAATCCTCATTACAACTATGGATAACCAGCAAAACAAATGCCCACAACGTGCATGGCCAAACACATGTCCAAAATTCTGCATTTTAAGCCCATCTTCTGCTTGGCAGGATGTATGTAGTGTGTGTGTTTCATCTTCAATACTTTGATGTAATTTGCCAGTGACTCACAATTGAAATAGAAGTTCCCTGAAGATACTGATACTCTTCATTTGTTAAATGGGGATAATAATATTATATCATATGCCTCAAGGGGTTGTTTTGAAGAAAGTGCTTCACCAACTTTAAAGAGCCTCTATGTTCTATAATATTTATAGTAGCTCTCTTCGTGGTGTCAAAGAAGTGGAAATTGAAGGCATGGCCATCAATTGGGGAATGGATGAACAAGTTCTGGTATATGATCATGATGGACTACTACTGTGCTATCAGAAATGATGAGCTTAATGATTCTAGAAAAGCATGGAAAGACGAACAAAATAAGGAAACGTGAAATGAGCAGAACTAAGAGAACACTGTATACAGTAACAGCAATATTGTCTTAAGATTGACTTTGAGTGAATAAGTCATTTTAACTATTATAAATACCCAAAATAACTACAAAGTACATATGAAGAAAGACAGTATCTGCATCCAGAGAAAGAACTGAAAAAATAGAAAAACGTATCGGATGATTTTAGACATATGCGTGTATATGTATGTATGTGTGTATACATTTGTGCATATATGTACATACAACACATTTTTGTGTCTAATGGTAGCCATCTCTAGGGCAGGGGGAGGGAAGAAAAAAGGGGGAAAAGAGATTTACATAACTATTATATATTTAAAAGGAATAGCAAGTTGTACACAATAAATCAAGTTTCATGTACAATCTTTTTTTTTTAAATTATACTATGTTGGGGGGGAAGGAAATCACATAGGTACAAAGGATCAAAAGCAGGATTTGAACTCAGACTCTCTCAGTCTAGAGCCAGTGCTCTCTCCATTGTACCAGGATTCATCTATATGTATGATATAGACAGGAAACAAAGAGCATGGTATAAATAGCACAGGTCTCCCTCAACTTTAAAACTACTTTCTGCCCAAGGTTCTATGGAGAATATTTGGAGCTATCATAATCACACATAATTAGGCAGGGAATTTGAACTGCTTTCAGAGATAGCAAAATCTTCCTTCTTGGAAAGAGCACCTGACCAACCATTAGAATATCTTAGAAAGGATTTTGGATTTGGGTGGAAGGTTGCCCTAGAAGTCCTTTGAGGTGCCTTAAAGGCAACTAGGTGGCACCATGGATAGAATATTGGTCTGGGGTCCAGAAGATCTTGAGTTCAAATCCAGTCCCAGTCACTTACTGGCTGTGTGATCCTGGGCAAGTTGTCAACAGTCTGCCTCAGTTTCACAGACTGTAAAATGTAAAACCTCCTAGGGTTGATAGGAAGATCAAATGAGATCTTTATAAAGTGCTTAGCAGAGTGCCTGACCCATAGTAGGAGATTAATAAATGCTCCTTTCCTTTCTTCCTTTCTCTCAGCTGTCTCTGTGATCCTATGACTGTATATGGTTCCACAGGAATGTAAACATAATGTCATCTCTACCTTCAGAAAGTTTACACTAAAATTTAGAGGGTGGAGAGCCTGATGGAAGCAAATTCTCCAACAATGAGCATACAAGGCAGGATATAGGAGCCAGATGGGAGCTACAAAAAGCATCAAGAGGGGTAACAACTTCTCTTTGATCATGGCTTTCAGGTAGTCCAATAATGATTTAAACTGTATAATTTAAGGACTTTTGGACCTCCACATATGCCCCCTCATTACACCCTTAGAATTTAGGGGCCTTAGGGGCGGCTAGGTGGCGCAGTGAGTAAGAGCGCTGGCCTCGGAGTTGGGATGACCCGAGATCAGATCCGGCCTCAGAAAATGAGCACCCACACATAGATAATGACTAGCCGTGTCACCTTGAGCAAGTTACTTAACCCCAATTGCTTTAAAAAAAAAAAAGAATTTAGGGGACTTTTCATCCTCCCTGCAACTGAATTTTCTTTTGTTTTTTGTCTCCCCAAATTAGAGCATGAGCAACTTACTTTTTTAAAATTTTTATTCTATTTTTATCTTTTCCTATTTCTATTTTTTCTTTTTTTTTTAAGCAATTGGGGTTAAGTAACTTGCTCAAGGTTACATGGTTAGTCTTTATTATTTAAATAATGAAGATACTTTTTTTTTTTGCTTTTTGGAGGGCAATTGGGATTAAGTAACTTGCCCAAGGTCACATGGCTAGGTATTGTTTGTGTGTGCATTAAGTGTCTGAGGCCAGATCCGAACTCAGGTCCTTCTGACTCCAGGGCCGGTGCTCTACTCACTGTGCCACCTAGCCGCCCTTCTATTTTTTTCTATATTCTATTTGCCACATAGTGCTTCTTAAATGCTTTTTTCATTCATTCTTTTACAAACACACACACAAACACAAACACACACACACATGCTGCCTTCCCATCACCCAGGGAGAGATTTTCCAGAATCCTATGCCAAAAATTTATAAAACCAAGAAAACACACAAAAGAGAAAGATAAAAAAGACTGATAAACAGTCTTTATCAATAGTAAAGATAATTTGAGAGGGGAAAATGTCTACACTGAGCCATATGTCCAGGATGTGGTTGGCTAGGACACCATTTCTCAGAAGAGCAAAAAAGACAGTAAATGCTTCACCTATAGGATCTATTCAGTTTTTTTAATGGAACTGTACAGCCCAGTGGATAAATGCTGAGGCAATAAGAGACCCTGAAAAAATATTGTGTCCTATGTTTTCATGAGGGATTGATGAGAACTGGTGAGGGTTATGAAGACCCTAAACTGCCTTTCTAAATCAGGCAAAAACAGGCATCTTAAATTCATTCAGTTTTAAAAGCTGGAATTGGCCACTAGGACCCCTTGTTTAGTGCTTCCCAATAAAACTATTCTAAGGATCAATAAGGTGTCTAAATCTTGTATAGAGAGGAAAACTCTGACCCTCCATAGTCTCAGCATAAGGATAGAGAGCTCTGTGGCTCAAAGGATAAGGATAGGGAGCCAGAGAGAAGGAAATATGGAAAGGGGGCAGAAAAGAGAGCCAATCAGAGGAAGAAGAAGTAGAAGTCTACTTCATAAGTTTCAAGGTGTTAAATGAGTAGCCAAATTTTACTGTAGGCTAGTAATTAGGAACTCTCTTGGGTTAACCATCTCCTATTAGAGATTAAGACACTGACCCACAGAAGTTTAGTGGCCTGCTTAGGCTAAGAGCAGAGCAAGTCAGAGGCAGAAGGAGCAAAAGTCAATGATGATTTTGCCAAATGCTCCTTCTCCATGTTCCTCTCAGGCTGTCATGTTTCTTTCATCTATGGTCCATGGCACAACTGGATTTACTGATGGCTTATGGATTCCTGATGAGGTCACATTGCCTATGTTGCCTCTTAGTTATGCCCCTGCCCTATTATAAGTCAAAAGGTCAGCTAGGTGGTGCAGTGGACAGACAGCTGGGTTTGGAGTCAGGAAGACTTGAGTTCAGATCTGGGCTCAGACACTTAACAGCTGTGTGACCCTGGACAAGTCACTTAACTATTTGCTTCAATTTTCTCATCTGTAAAATGAGCTGGAGAAGGAAATAGCAAACCATTCTAGTATCCTTGCCAAGAAAACCCCAAATGGGATCACAGAAAGTCAGTCACACCTGAGAAATAACTGAAAGGGGTTTCTGAAGCATTTGACAAATATCTATTAGTGCCCCCCAGGAACATTACCAGGCCTCCTGACCTATGTCTTGCCACTGGGCTCAAATCACTCTGGAGGAGAGAGTGAGATTGATGGCTTTTTACTCAGCCCTGCCTCAATAAAATCCAATTCACTTGCAAGTCAAGACATCATCCTCCTGTTGCCTGTTGTCCTCTTTGAGAAGGAAGGAGGAGCAATAACATTAGTGCTCTCCCTAATGAGAGAGAGAGAGAGAGAGAGAGAGAGAGCCCTCAATTCCTTTGGAAGCAGTTAGGCTAACAAAACACACACACACACACACACACACACACACACACACACCAAAATCCAAAAAAAAAAAAAAAGAAAAGAAAAGAAAAAACTGAACAAAAACAAAGGATCCACATCCAGGACAGTAAAGACAATTATCCTTTCTGCTCTGTGATTACATGGTCCTATAGAATTTTATAGACTTATAGTAGTAGTCAGGGATCCATTGCCAACATAGGGAAATCATTTGTTTGCTAAAGTCAAGAAGCCCTTCTCCATTGTGAACTCAACCTGATCTCAAGAAACCTATATATTCCTTGATAGCTATAGATCCTACAGATATATATCCTACAGATGAATTCTAACTCCCCATCTCCACCTTGGGAAAGACTTGAGATAACTAGACTCCAACTCCCTTCTCAATCCTGCACAATCTATATAATTCAAAGTAGCAGCAAAGGCTAAGTCTAAATTTCCTCCTTCATATCCTAGCTAAGTCCTTTTTTACTTACTCCTCAGTTTCAGCTCCTTAGTCTAGAAATTTCTTCACTTTGTCCAAATACTCAGGCACTTCAATACTACCACTATACTTATATCATTCTTGTAGGTTTCAGGTTGGTCCAGAAACTCCATGCTGTTCAGCTACCTTTCCATCTGGTGCCATGTTTGAGACCATATGGTAGCCTGAAGCACATAGAAGCCTAGGGGAGCCAAGCAGCTAAACAAGTTTCCTTCCAAGGAACTAAGTCAGTGTGTGCCTGAAAAGTTCTTCTCAATCTGACCACCCAAATTTCATGCCCCTCTTTAAAACTTCCTTTTAAGGGTATAGCCAAAGTTCCTGGCTGTGAATCAATAAATCATCCTCAAAGTGGTATGAATGGGATAACAGAGATCAAGGCAAGAAATTCTTACCTTACTGAGAAGAAATCATCAAAAATACTTGTCAGTAGACAATGAGGACTTTTGTACCTTATACAAAGAAAAATCATCAGTAATACCAAAAAATACTTAGTAGAGGTAAGGAGTATGGTAAACCAACCCCAAAACTTACCCACTACAATTCTTAGTAGTACATTGTGAATGGTTGATATGATGACTATTATCCCACCCCATCACCAAAGAGAATTTAACATATAAGAAACTAATGAGATTTAATTGACAAAAATAGCCTGGCAGTAGATGTTATAATAACAAGTCTTTTACTAAGAATTATGTTCCTAGGCTCCAGTCTCTTTTCTCCCACCTGGAAAGAAAGTTCTGTTGCCAAGGAATATTCAGAGAGAATTTGTTATAACCAAGGAAACAAAGCATTGTTACCATGGACAGTGCACGTGGACTTAAAATAACTGTTATATAGAACTGTGATTTCAGAAGCTCAGGGGACTTTAGGGATAGAAAAGATCTTGACAATTGTTTAATCCAACTGCTTCATCCTACAAATGAAGACCCTGAGGCCCATTAAGGTGAAATGATGCCAAGGGTCACAGGGCCAGACTTCCAGTCGACATTCCCTGGCTCTGAGTCCAAGGCTTTTTGCATTCTTATCACAAATTTGCCATCTTATGTGTTATAATGGAGTTGTATTTATTGTTCCTGGATAGGGTGCAGTGGAGAGAGTTCTGGACCTGAAGTCAGGAAGATCTGAGTTCAAATCTTACCTCAGACACATACTATTTGTGTGACCCTGGAAAAGTCACTTAAACTCTTTTTGATTTGGTTTCCTCTTCTGTAAAATGGATATAATAATAGCACCTACCTTGCAGGACTATTGTGAAGAGAAATATAATATTAATTATAAATCACTTAGCATTGTGCCAGGCACACAGTAAGTGCTATAGAAAAGTTGTTTATCTTCATTATCATTATGAGGCACTTCATAAAACCCTGAGATTCACAAGACTTAGGTACTTAGATCACAAATTTTAGATAGCTCTACTGGTGGTTTACAAGTCTTAGGATAGGTCTGCATAGCCACAAGAGAACTCAACTGTGTCAGATGAAAAAAAATTACTTCTGTTCAATTTGAAAGCTAGAAAGTTCTTTGATGCAAGTTACCAGAGGAGTAAAAAAAGCTCAAGTCCAAGTCGAAAGAGAGGAATAGAATGTTGGTGATTAAAGGTGTGATCAGCTAATTTTACATAGAACACAAACCTGGTGGACTTATAATAGCATCTAAGGTGATAGCATTGAGAAAGTGCATCAGTCTTATATGGTGCTTTGAGAGATATTTCACCACAAGGAAAGCAAACTGATTAGATGGCCCATTCCACTGTATACTTCATTCACCTTTGCAGCAGTTAAGATTCTGGTATGACAGTCTGCCAAAGTCTTTACATGGGTAGAGAACTTTGTATTTTTCAAAGCATTTTCATTATCTCACTTCATTTATGACCATGTTTCCTCTTTGTTAAAATTATGGAAATAGACTCAGTATATATAAGTGTGTGTGTGTGTGTGTATGTGTGTGTGTGTGTGTAAGGATCAGGATGGGAGAGAATCATTCACAAATTCACTGAATAAAAAGAAATAATCTGCTTCACTCGGGGTTGTCACTATAACCAACGAGGAGGAGAAATCACTTAGGTTTCTTGAACAAGGATGAGGAAGTTCAGAAAGCAATCTATTGGGGGTGGAGAGACCAAGAAAGAACAGTGAGTCACTGTGGGATTAAAACACTTAAAAGAGAGCTTCTACACAGAAACAGCTAGGAGGGGAGAAAATTGAAGCAAAAGGAAAGACAGTACTAATGGTAAGACAATTTCTATACAAGTTGATTTCATGCTATATGGACATGTTACAGCTGATATGAATAGAATGAGTTTCTTCATCTGAAAAACGAAGGGGTGTCATTAGATTACTTCTAAGATCTCTTTCAGTACTAACATTCTCTAAAGCTATGCCAAAGGTTCTTTGAGCAAAACTTCTAAATAGAAACTTGGTGTTTGTGAGGGTCTGGGAACAGAGAAATCAATATCTCAATGTGAATGGACCATGGGGAGTAGGAAAAACATGAAATGAAAAGTTGGTGGTCTTGATCTCAGTATGAGGGGGAAATTACTACTTGAAAGTCTTCTCTAAGAAACAGAATCTGTATCTGAGGTGATTTTCTGGGCAGACAGGAAGCTTTCTTCTGTATTTAAAGACATTTCTGATTGAAATGTCATCTCATGACCTTTGATTTGTGTTTCTAATTGCAGTGATGGTTTAGTGCTGATAGATTCACACTCTTACCTGTTTCTCTCTTGGCAACCAATAGTAAATGTTTGGAAGCTGGTTGGTTGTAAAGTCAAATGATCTAGACAAGGATTAAACACATGACTATGGCCCCACAGGCTGTTCCGACAGCCTGAGCCCTCCAACTCTGAGAGAATCAATGGTAACTGTTTACTCCATCTTCTAATATTTACACTGACTGACTCCTCTCAGACAATACCACTGTGCCCAAAGCAGCAGTATTGCTGTGGTCACCCAAAAGCTCCTTCAGCACCCTTGGTCATTGGGTGTAGGACTCACTGCTTTTGATAGTTTTCTATATTGAAATGTCATTGGGAAGTTGTTGCAAATGAAGAACAGTAAAGAGAACTGGGAGTGGGGAACAGAAAACCATAGAAAAGGGAAAGAAAACTCAGGGAAACATGAATAGTGAAAGAAGAAGAGAAAAAAGGTGGTTACTGAAGGTGTGGGAATTCAGAAAAAAAGGATCATAAAAATAGCCTTGGAGGGAAGAGGAGACAGAGAGTAAGTAAAACATTTTTTTAAAAAAAACTTATTACCATCCAAGTAAAAAAATGCAAGAATCATGGCTAGATTTGAGAAAATATCAGTGAACTAAAAGATCAATGTGTGTCACAACAAACACTACAAACAAGCAAAAAACAAGGGATAGAAGATTCAGAGAAAGATTTAGTCTCAACAGATGAGAAAAGTACCCAACGGTGAGCACAATGTGCAATGCTTTGCTACAGAAGGTCAAAATCCAGTTTACAACTCTTTTACTAGTGTCCTTCAAATGGAATCTGAATGACTATTTTAAGGAAGCTTGTAGTAAAGACTCCCATTCAGATATGGGATTGGACTAGATGGCCCCTGAGGTATCTCCCAAATGAAAGATACAATGATTTTATAAAAAAAAATCTGAGGGCAGAAGGAAATCCATTTAAATCCTACCATACAAAAGGTGATAATTGAGTCTACTTAAAAAGTTTTTTCATACCAAATCAATGGCTGAAATTCTCTATAGAACAGAAGCACGGGATACAGATGTCCACCTTGAGTCTTCTCCAAAACTAGTTTTTTTACACATACACACACACTTTTAGATTTACTTTCTATGACCCTGGCAGTTCTGACAAAGGCAGAGAACTTGTTGTTGTTGTTGTACTCACGACAGCCTATTTTCATGTAGTTATTATAACTTTGACACTTTAAGGAGATACAATTTAGTTGTGTGGATACTCTCTGAAGTCAACAAACCAGCCAGTCTACAATCATTTAGTGTTTACTATATACCAGCCATTGTATTAAGCACTGGGATACTAATTAAAAAAGAGAAAAATGGTCCTTGACCTCATGGAATTGACATCCTAACAAGGGAAGATAACATGTAACAGGTGGCTGAAAGGGTGTATAGTTGGGGGAGGAAGACTATTAGAAAAGGAAATCCAGAGACTTTTGAATCCCTCACCCACAACAAAGCACACTGCAGTCCAGATGCCCCTCTCTCTCCAAAAGCTATCACCCTGCAGACAAGGTAATGATGGTGAGCTTCCATAACTTAATCAAGGCCATTCCCATGGATGACAGACACCCTGGGTCACCAATCCTCTTCTCAAAGCTTCTCTAACTTGGTAAAATCTTTGTGTAAGGATATGGGCATAAAGCATTTCTCAGATTTTGATGGGTACATCTACCTATTAGAGACAAGGTCACTGACTCTGCTACTGATTCAGTTCCATTTTAGTCCCTTTGAGTGCAAATGTAGCCTGTTAAAGTCTGCCAAAACTTCCATTCCTCCAGTACAGTTTTGGGGATCCCAATCTTGCCTCTAGACTGCAATAATCCATTTGAACAGGATGTGAATAGATGTTATTGCAACATACATTCAAAAAGTAGAAGATTCCGGGGCGGCTAGGTGGTGAAGTGAGTAAGAGTGTTAGCCCCGGAGTCAGGATAACCCAGGATGGGTCCCAGCCTCAGAAAATGAGCACCCAGACATAAATAATGACTGGCTGTGTAACCTTGAACAAGTTACTTAACCCCAATTGCTTTTAAAAAAAAGTAGAAGATTCCCCTGAAAGTCACTTATAGTAATCATACAATGCTAAGTGACAGATCGGCAAACCTAAATGGTTTGAAGAGATAATCTCAATGCTATTATTTTCAGCTGACTTGAATTATTTCTCAGGAGGACCCAATCTCCACAATGGGATCTTGAAAATAAACTTCCAGTGTATGAACAGTAGCTGACCATGCAAGACAAAGATTTCTTTCCCCTCCTCTCCCCCCACTGGATAGTATTGATTATCAAAATTTATTCCCATGAATCACTTTCTCTTTGAAATTTTACCTTTTCAAGGAAAAGAATGCTGGATTTTTGAGCCAGAGGACCTAGGTTTGAATCTCAGTTCTTCACTTACTACCTATGTGACTCTGGCCCTCATATTCCTTAGCTACCTCTAAATCTGTGATCCTATGATTTTCCAAATTTGGATATCAGATCAATGGATCTATTATTTCATCAATGTGAATACTACTGAAGCAGTTAAATTTTTACTCCCACTTCCTCATGCTCTGTAACTTTTCCACATTCTTCTATAAATCATCCATAAAACATCTGTAAATCACCAGCATGCCCAAAGTTTTCCTTTCAAACTGGTGACAATATTTGGGTATGAATATAGAATTCAAACCACCTGTTATCCTCTACACTTGGTCAACCTCCTTTTCCAATCATATATTTACCTGGTTCTTACCTTTTATATTGCTTCTTGGGCATGATCAGTAATATGCTATAATCTATTTTATTTATACCCACTATATGTCCCTCCATTACTCTTTGAGTCTCCTGTGATTATAATTTTTTTTGGAGGCTGTAGTATATTCTATGATGTGAAAACACAGAATCACTAGGGGAAAAATAATATTGATATCAAGAAAACATTTCTATTTCAGGGAGTAGCTTGGGATCAGAAAAAGGACCATGCAATCTGTGAAATACAGTCCATTCTGCCTATTATTCAATTCAGGACTTATCTATCTAGGAAAATATGCACTGATGTACAAGTTCATTTAATTATGTGCCATGTCTGGTATTACTCAGACAAATGACATAAATATGGTTCTAGATGACATCAATCCTTTAGTTCAAAGCCTGTGTCTGACTCTCTAGCTAAAGGACATTCCATAAGAATCGTAGAATCTCAGGGTTAGAAGGCACTTCAGAGGTCATTCCTTCAATCTATATCTGAATAAGAATTCTCTCTACAATATGGCCAATGAATGGTCATCTAGCCTTTGCTTAAAGCCTTACAATAAGGGGAAACTTGCTCCTTTCTAAGGCAGGCCAATTCACTTTTTATAAACTCTAATTGTTTAAAGTTTTTCCTGACATCAACACCAAAAGTACCTCTTTCTACTTTCATTTAATCAATCAACAAACATTTGTTAAGTACTTACTATGTTCCAGGACTCTGTGCCACACTGCATAAATTTAATTCCTTAGCCATTAGGCACTTGAAAACAGCCAATCATCTCTTCTCTGGGATAACTATACCCAGTTCCTTGAACTAATCCCCATATGTCATGATCTTGAGACCTTTCACCACGTAAATAATTTCTCTTCTGAAATATGTGACTAAGGATTCAGATGCATTCTATGCTAGTATAGCAATCCCTACAACACATCTCTCTTAATACAGCCTAAGATAGCATTAGATTACTGTAGCTTTATTGAGGGTCATATCACATTGTTAATTCATTTTGAATACCAATGTGTTAAAATCATTAGAGCTTTCTCAAGTGAGACCTTACTCCAGTTTTGTCCCAGTGGAGGTCTTCCCTAATCTAACTACTTCACTCCTACAGTCAGTTTATATCCTTTTAAGCTCTAAAACTATGATTCTATGATCTTACTGAGAATCTGTTACTAGATTTGATACTTCTTGTAAATTTCCTCATTTATTTAAATGTAAATTTGTGTAAATTACATAGCAAGCGAATGACTGTGCATTTAAGAGGAATGATCCATTTAAGGAATGATCCATTCTATGAAATGCATTAATGAATAACAACTCAGGCTAACTAACATTCAGTCCAATGCACATTTCTCAGAATCATAGATTAAAAGAGCAGAAAAGAACCAGAGATACCTTCTAGTCATAGGAGCATAGATTGGATTTAGGATCACGTGGTCCAATCCCCTCATTTTATAGATGATAAAAGAGACCCAGTGAAGCTGAGTTATACAAAGTCATAGTGTAATTAGTGGCAAAGCTAGGATTCAAACCCAGAATTATTTGGCCAGTTTAGTGCTCTTTCTATACCCCACTACCTTCTTATGAGGAGTCAAAGATCTAGAGAGAGAAAGTGATGACCAACAATGTTACTGAGAACTTGCTCTCAAATACTCAGAACTGTGTAGGATGCATAGGACCTGGGAGTTATCTTCAGTTAACTTTCAAAACATTTCTAGGGAAATAAAACACACATCAATTAATCAACCAATCAACGAGCATTTATTAAACACTCCCTTATGTGCCGAGCACTGTGTTAAGTTTTGGGCATATGAAGAAATATAAAAACTGCCCTTTTACTTAAGGATCTTACATTATAATGGAGTAAATGCCATGCAGACATACAGATATGTACAATATTCATAAGGGCAACTAGGTGGGGCAATGGGTGGAGTGCCAGGCCTGGAGTCAGGAAAATTCATCTTCATGGGTTCAAATCTGGCCCCAGACACTTCCTAGCTGTGTGACCCTGGACAAATCTCTTAACCCTATTTGCCTCAGTAACCTCATCTGTAAAATGAGTTGGAAAAGAAAAAGGCAAACCATTCCAGTGTCTTTGCCAAGAAAATGTTTGCGCTTTTTTTTTTCTGTCCGACATCTTAGCTCGGAGGCGGTAGCAACAGGAGTACCTGAAGCCTCACCATGCCTCCCAAGGACGATAAGAAGAAGAAAGATGCCGGCAAGTCGGCCAAGAAGGACAAAGATCCCGTAAACAAGTCTGGGGGCAAGGCTAAGAAGAAGAAGTGGTCCAAGGGAAAAGTTCGAGACAAGCTCAACAATCTGGTTCTATTTGACAAAGCAACTTACGACAAACTCTGCAAGGAGGTCCCCAACTATAAACTTATCACCCCTGCAGTAGTCTCAGAGAGACTGAAGATCCGGGGTTCTCTAGCCCGCGCAGCTCTCCAGGAACTGCTCAGTAAAGGTCTGATTAAGCTGGTTTCCAAACATAGAGCCCAAGTGATATATACCAGGAACACCAAGGGTGGAGATGCTCCAGCTGCTGAAGATGCATGAAATGGTTCAACATTTCTGTGTAGATTTTCAAAAATAAACTTAAAATTGGACTAAAAAAAAAAAGAAAATGTTTGCATTTGATCCCAAAGCCAATAGGGAGCAACTGGAAATTATAGAGTAGGAAGGATAGGAGGATGGTGACATGGTCAGACCTGTGTGTTAGGAAAATCACTTTAGCAGTTGAATGGAGGAAAGACTGAAGTAAAGAGAGACTTGAGTCAGGCAGATCCACCAGCAAGGTCTTGCAATAATTCAAGCATGAGGTGATGAGGGTCTGCCCCAGGATAGAGGCTATGTCAGAGAAGAGTAGGGGGTATATTGGAAAGATGTTGCAATGCCTAGATAACAAGTTGAATATATGGAGTGAGAGACAGTGAGGAGTTGAAGATGATTCCTAGGTTGTGAGTGTGGGAAACTGGGAAGACAGTGATGCCCTCTCTAAGTAAGTGGGAAGGTAGGAAGTTTAGGGGAAAAGCTAAAGAGTTCTGTTTTAGACATGTAGAGAGTCTATCCTCCTGAACTGCACCATATAATGAGACTTGGTTTATGACTGACATATAAATGACATTTAAAATCTTTGCTTACAAAGAGTAATATTTAGAAATATTTCCCATTGTATCTTTCCCACATTTACAGATGAAATTACTGCCTGCTATGCCTTTCCTTAGTTCCAAATCTAATTCAAATAGGCAAACAGAAATCAAGATGATAAAAAGGCAGCCTCAAGAACAGTGAAAACAACACCTACAATAATAACGAGTTACCAGGTATAGTTCAGAGAAGTTGTATGGGGTAGTTGATAGACAATTAGGTTTTGGAGTCAGGAAGACCTCAGTTTAAGTTTCACCTCTGACATATATTGGTTGTATGATCCTGAGCGCGTCAGTTAACCTCTAAATGCCTCCGAATCTCTGCCCTGGTGGGGAGAGTTTCAGCACTTGACATTCCCTCTACCAATAAGATTGTAGAGAAGGAAAGAGGGAAGGAAGGAAGGAGGGATAAATGAAGAAAAAGAAAGAAAGAAAGAAAGAAAGAAAGAAAGAAAGAAAGAAAGAAAGAAAGAAAGAAAGAAAGAAGGGAAGAAAGAAGGGAAGAAAAAAAGAAAGGAGGGAGGAAGGGAGAGAGGTGGAGAGAGAGAAGGAAAGAAAGAAAGAAAGAAAGAAAGAAAGAAAGAAGAAACAGAAACAAAGAAAAGAAAGGAGAGGACAGAGAAGAGGAGAGGAGAGGAGAAAAGGGAAGGAAAGGGAAAAGAAATCAAATAACAGGAATAAAATCCATAAAAGTCAGTAACTTGGAGGTCTGCTGGAATTGAAAGGATAGAGCAAGATGAATGATCAAAATTTCAAGGAAAAGTTAACACCCAAGATATCCACAAGATCTGAAAGAGATGAGGCAAGGCAAGGCAAGCAAGAGGATAGGCTGTGTGATCAGCATCAAGGAAAGGACACTGACAGGGAGTCTGATGTTCTAGCCTCAGCTGATTTAATGCTGTTCAGCCTAAGGAATCCAATCTTAAGCAAACCTGGCCTAGAAATCTGCAAATGATTCTAAATAACAGAAGCCACCTAGTAGTAAGTAGGAGCAATAAACAGACTGATAGGGAAACTCTCAGTTCTTATCTCCCATGACTCTCATGGATTTCTACCTCACATTATTCTCTTCCAAGAACCCTCATCTCAACCCAGGCTGTTCTGCTATTTGTCCCCCAAACACATGTTGTATATTCCTGTCTCTATTTCTTTTCTCACACCATTACTCTCACCTGGAATATCCTTTCCCTTCTTCTCCACTGATCTACGTTCTAGTAGTTTAAATACACAGCTGACTTTATGACCCATTCATTAATGCATTCACTTCCTGAAAAGGTACTCTTGACTAGCAGTTTCCTATTAGCAGCAAATGGATAAGGCATTCTCCTAACTCTGCATTCATTCTCCCTCTTCCCCTTCCCTTTCTCCCAGACTTCCTCAGGAAAGCATTCATTCCCCTAGGAATCCTAATCTTTGTCAAAGAGGCTGACAGGTCTATTAATTCAATTCAACTCACCATGACAAAAATTTGTCAATTACATGCAAAGTATTGCATATTGTCAACAGACATCAGAGCAACCTCCTCTTCCAATTTCTGTCTCAAGAGTAGGCATTCAATGCTTCTGCTTTGCCTTAAGAGTTTTAGAGCATAGGTCAAAAAATTATAAGAAAAAGGAGGAAAGAAATAAGCATTTCTTTAAGCAACTACTATGTGCCAGGTGCAATCCTAAGCATTTTACAAATATTTTTACAAACATTTTATCCTCACAATAACTTAGGATTTCCATTTTACAGTTGTAGAAACCAAGGCAGGCAGAGGTTAAGTGACTTTCCTTTGGCCACACAGCTAATAAATGTATATATATTTGGACACAGGTGTCCATGACTCCAGTCCTATCACCCATTCCTCTGCACCACTAGCTGCCTCTGAATCAGGGCAGCAACAATGGCAAAAGGATATTGATCCAATTAGTATACTAGGCATCAGTAGGTTCAAGGGTTTCTAGAATGCCTGATATTAGAGACCCTATACACTACAGATCAAGAAGTTACATATTAAACTAAATTTATAAAGAAATGATGGCTTTAAGTTGAAGAACATATGAATTTTTAGGCACAGCCAGCGTAAGAATGTTTTGCTCAACTATTCACATTTGTTACAAGGACTTATCATTTTTTTTTCCTAATTGGGGACAGGGTGAGAGATAAAGGGTGTAGAGACAGCATAGCAAAAAGAAAAATGATCTCTGTTAGGAAAGAGAAAGCATCTGCTCTTGGTACCCTCTGGTGGTCAAAGTGTATCAGAGCACAGAGTGGCTTTTTTTTCCCCTTAGAGAAAACAGAGGGAGCTTCTGATCTAACCATCTCAGTGGATCAAATGAAAATAGCAACTATCATTCTCAAGCCTAGCCAAAGTAAGAGTTGTTATGTGAAAGATGGATCCAGTTTTTTTGTGGTCGGTCCCATGGTAGTAGAAATTTCAGTGTCAGATTTAGGCTTGATTATAACCATTTGAACTGTTTATCCATGGAATGGACTACCTTAGGGAAGGAGTGGTTTCCCTGTCCTTGTAGGACTTTAAGAGGACACTGAATAACCACTTCTTGAGAATACATTCATTTGATTCAGACTTACAAGGAGGGATAGAAATTCTACATGTGAAGGAAGGCATATCCAAGTAAGAGTATTTGGATGACAGTTTGTAACATATTGGAGGTGAAAAAGTAAAAACAACATTCAAAGGACAGAGTAGTCCCAGGACTTCTCATGTAAAGAAACACAGCCAAAGAGTCAGTGTTTGGAAACCCCAGTATGTCTTCACAACTGTCTCCTTGCTTCCTGGTTTCACCTTCTTATGGGTCAATTCAATTTTCTCATATAGCAGGTTGGAAGTTGAAGTGTTATGGTCCAAATGGAGTGACTATATATATAAAATATTATTGATAATAGTATATATATATATATACTATTATCAATAATATTTTGCATGTAATTGGGAAATAAGATCCACCATGCCCTGTTGGAAAAGTCAAAGGGGGTATGGGGAAAGGTATGGGAGAGAGCAGATTGGAGAAGGGGATATCCAATGGGATCGCTGTTTTGGGGACATGGGTAGGAGAAAAGCGGGGAGAAAATTTGCAGCTCAAAATCTGTCGGAAATGAGTGATGTAAACCAGAAGTTAATAAAACATTTTAAAAAAGGGAGGACAGAGGATACTAAGATTCTCACGGTTCTTGGAACATTAATAAACATTGACAACTCAAGGTTTACTAAATGTGCTTTGTCTAATGTTAAAATAATTGACATCTTGGAAAGTTCAATGTCCTGATGTTATTAGCACAATGTCACCTGCTAACAGGAGTATCAAAAAAACCTTATTAAACATAGGGAGCTAAACCACATTTATAGTGCTTTAAAGTTTCACAAAGTGCTTAATTACCTCATTGGATAATAACTCTGTGAAGTAGGTATTATTATTATATTTATTTTACAGCTGAGAAAACTAAGGCAGACTTGCCTAGGACCGCATAGCTAGTAAATGTCCGAGGCTGAATATGGATGAAGGTGGTTCAGCAGATTGATTGCCAGGCCCTCGGACACTTAGTAGCTGTGTGACCCTGAGAAAGTCATTAACATGGGCTGCCTTGGTTTCCTCAGCTGTAAAATGAGCTGGAGAAGTAAATAGCAAACCACTCTAGTATCTTTGCCATAAAAACCCCAAATGGGGTCAGCCAAACAACTTCCTCACTCCTCTGTTTACTATACCACCAAGGTACCTATAATCTCACTAATATGGGTACTTCATCAAGTCTCACCTTGTTAATACCTTCTGCTTCTAAATAATGTTTATCTATGTACTCCCATTTATCATACAGTGGACCACTCTCATGTGTTGTGGTCCTTCCTCTGAAATACCTTGCTATACATGGGTAGGGTTTTATATTATTATATTATAGGGTTTTGGGGCTAGTCAACACTCGCTGCCTCATGACTACTCCTTTTTTGGTTATGCTTCTTGATAATAACTTCTAGGGCACTTCTGCACAATTCTTTCTTGGCATTATGTTGCAATCTACTCAAGCTCAGAAATTACCTCCCTATAGACCTCTGGGTGATGTGCAATTTAAATTCTTTGGAAATTGATATGCCATTATTAGTAGGCACCCAACTTTACTGTGTTTACAATTCTGAAAGTTGACACATTCCCTGAAAGCAATGAGGGATTATTTTATACGAGACTTTTTAATAAGCATAAGATACCTAAGAGAAGGAAAAGTTATTGAGTAGAATGTCAACAATTGCCCAACCGTATATCTATTTCCTCATCTTTATTAAATTTTTCTCAGAAAAAATATATAAAGGTTTTGCAAAAAAAATTTACGGCAAGCCACATCCTTATAGTCAAACATATTACTGAAAGATGCAGAGATTTGAACACCATATTTGTGAATCGTTGGTAAACAGCCATAGAGACAAATCTGCTACAATGACAGTTGGATGACTGACTATCCAATAAGAAAGAAATAGGCAGGTGGATCCATAAAGCACTTAACAGCTTGCCTAGCACAGAGTAGGCAGCATGTAAATACTAGCTAATATTATTAACCAAAGTGCTTAGCACAAAGGCTATCAATGCTAGTGAGTATTATGGTTAAAATACATAAAGCACGATGTACATCCGACTAGCCCAAGAAGGCAGTAGCTTAGCTAGTATTATTAATTAAAAGTGCTTAGAAGTGACGGACACATAATATGGGCTATAAATGCCAGCAGTATTCTGGTTAAAATACATAAAGCACTATGCACATGGCCTAGCACAGAGTAGGGAGGAGGTAGCTAATATTAACAATAGTGCTTAGGACACTAACTAGCACAGAGTAGGGTCTATAAATGGTAGCTAGTATTATGGGTAATATACATTGAGGCAGTATGTAAATGCTAGGCCATATTATTAACAAAAATGCTTAGCAGAGACTGGCACACACTAGGGCTTATAAATGGTAGCTATATAAATACAGCATTGTAACATTGCCTAGCACAGAGTTGACATATATGGCAGCTAATATTATTAAGTTCTTACCACAATAACTTGGCTATAAATGTTAGGTAGTACTATGGTTATTATGTAAATGCTAGGTAGTATAATTAATAAAATTTGTTAGTACGATGACTGCACATAGTAGGGGTTACAATTCCTACCTAGTATTATGCTTAAGATACATAAAGCACTATGCACATTGTGTAGAACATTGTAGGCAGTAGGTAAATGATAGCTTGTATTATTAACAAAAGTGCTTAGCAGTGACTAGCTTATACTAGGGTATGTAAATGGTAGCTACTACAATGGTTAACTTGCTTTAAAATTTAAAAGTTCTTAGCTATAAATGTTAGCTAGTATTATGGTATGGTATAGTACATAAATATGCATATTGTCTAGGATTATGCAAATTTAGTTATGAGAATACAAACGAATATTTGGATTGGTATGTGATGCCATATAATGTGAAAGTCTGTGACAGCATAAGAACATAGGAAAAACTCCATAAGATTCGACTATATGTAAAACAACACACGATCACAGGTGACAACATGTGAGAACTTCTGTGGAAAACATGGAAAAACTAAAAACATTCAATGACATGCAACATGAGACAAGATGCAATAACATGTGATAGCATGAAAAAATATTAGAATCTGAAAACATGATAAATTGTGACAACATATGGAAGCATCAGGGACACGTTTAACACATACAACATGCGGCCTGATAAAATGTGACAGTATGTGAAAAAGCAAAACATATGGTAGTGTGACATGTAATAACAAAACATGAAAACCTATGAAACACAATAACATAACAGAATGTGATAAAGTGCAAGAACAAATAATAAGAGGTGACAGCATGATATAATAGCACGTGATTAATGTAAAAACAAATACCACAGGGCATCGTGTGCTAACACATATGAAAACTGACATATGATAATGTACAAACATGGATCATACAATAGCATAACATGTGACATGCAGGAAGACATACAATATATGGCATGTGAGATAACATCCTACAAGAGGTGACATAGCAACATAGGAAAACATGGGCAATGTGTGACAACATACATGCCATGTGCATATGTGGCATATGTGCAGTATGTTATAGAAGATTATAGCTTGTGGTACAAATAAAGACATATGATTATATGTCATTCATAACATGAAATAGCAAAAAAAAACTGATAAAAATGTGATAGTCAAAGAGTAGCCCCCCCTTGGCCCCGCCGTGTTTATATTAATATATTTGTATATCATAATATAATATATATACAATATATTTATATTAATAAAAGCACACACAGACTAGATTTTTTTATTTGGTTTGTGTTAGTTTCCTTTTTTTGTTTCCTTGGTTTTGGGTTTGTGTTTTTCCTCTATTATTTTATTGAAATAATTTATTTTTGTGTATTTTCATATTATTTTATTTTTTAATTTCAAATCACTAATCCACCTTGATCAAATCACTTAATCCATCCAGATCCAAAATTAGTTGCTGGTAGTTGGGGAGTTTGGCCACTGTAGCAGGGCTTCTGGTGGCTACAGAGGGGTTACCTTCCTCTGAAAAGAGAATATAATGACAATGGTAGTGATAGATAAAATAGGGTAAAATATCTCATATTGAAGTAACAGAAAACTTACAATACAGGGGAAGAACAGGAATATCAACCTTAGTCTCAATGAATTTGCCTTAAGGAAGGAATTACAGGAGAGTGGGGAGAAGAGGATAATTGAAGTTGGAAGCATCCACTTTTTTTTTTTTTTTTTAGAGGGCAATTGGGGTTAAGTAACTTGCCCAAGGCCACATGGCTAGGTTTTTGTTTGTGTGTGCGTTAAGTGTCTGAGGTTGGATCCGAACTCAGGTCCTTCTGACTCCAGGGCCAACGCTCTACTCACTGCGCCACCTAGCCGCCCCCCACTTTTTTTTTTTAAAGCAATTGGGGTTAAGTAACTTCCTCAAGGTTACACGGCCAGTCATTATTTGTGTGTGGGTGCTCATTTTCTGAGGCTGGATCTGAGGGCCAACGCTCTCACTCACTGGGTCACCTAGCCGCCCCTTGAAGCACCCACTTTTGAAAAGGGACAGGATCAAATTCTCTACAACAGATGGTTAGGATGGGATACAGGGAAATATTCTTTCACAATATATCTACTATACAAGTGTTTTCCATTTCTAAATTTCTAAACTAAATTGCTTATCTTCCCAGGAATACCAGGAAGGTATTGGTAAGCATCTAGAATTCAAAGGTTTAAAATCAAATCTTTCAGAAAATATAGAGTGTTATTCTTATTTTACATGTCACTGGGAAATAAGATCTACTTGGCCATAGAAATTCCACCATGCCCTACTAGAAAGTCAGATAAGGTATGGGAGGAGATATCACATAGAGCAGATTGGAGGGGGGATTGGGGAAGATATGGGAGAGAGCAGATTGGGGGAGGGGATACATAGTCCTAGTAGGATTGCTATTTTTCGGTGGTAGGTAGGGGAAAAATGCGGAGGAAAAATTGTTACTCAAAATCTTTTATAAATGAAAGTTCCATTTCAAAAAGTCACTGGAGAAAATAAGTCCTTCAAAATTAGATTGCACCCATTGGAACCCAATGACTTTACCAGAAACCAATAATTTTAGTGTTTCTTACAAAAGTTTCTTTAACTTATAAATTTAGTTCTAAGAGGATTTCTTAAATGTAGGTAGACACCATAGCTCCCCCATACTTACTGTAATAAAACAAAATGACAGACTGAAATGATTAATAAATACAATAAGAAACTGAGTTATTTCATCCACACCAGAACCACAAAAAAAGTCAAGAAAGAAGCTCAAAGTGAGGATGAAACACCAAGGAATGTTCCCAGAGTGACTTTTATTTTGGAGGGAAGGAACAGGAAGGTACAGGAGGATTCAAAGATTTTTCCACTAGTGGAGAAAAATACACTGAGAATCCTGAGAATGGGTGGGGACAACAGAAAATGTTGCTATGACCTCAGACAGGACCAGAGTGGTTGTAACGGTTATCTTTGTGGATCATGACATTGTGTTTGTTATAGAGATGAAAGGAGATAATAGCAGTGCCATGCTCCCAATGGTGAAGGACACTGTTACCATGGGCTTTTTTTTTTTTCTTTTTGGAGGGCAATTGGGGTTAACTGACTTGCCCAAGGTCACATGGCTAGTTTTCTGTGTGTCTTAAGTGTCTGAGGCCGGATTTGAACTCAGGTCTTCCTGACTCCACGGCTGGTGCTCTATTCACTGTACCACCTAGCTACCCCAGCATGGTCATGGAAAGGCAAAGAGATCCAGGAACAAAAAGAAGTCTGCCCTGGCTACTTGCGAATGTTTCTTCAAAGAAAACCATTCCAGTTCTCTATAAAATTAAAAGCTTACTGATTTCAGCAAGCTGGTTATCTAATTGCACCTTGACTTAAAACAGTTTAAAAACAGAAGGCATAACCAAGAAAAAGAAAGAAAAGAAAAAAGAAAACTGCTGCATTTGATCACAACACTAATCAGAAACATGGGGAACATTACTCATTGAGGAATGGCAGAAATTTGAAGCATTCACATAGATGATTCTTATGAAAAAAGTATTTTTAAAAGTCCAAAGTTTTATACAAATTTCAGGGTTTGTCATTAAACCATAACGGAGACATTTAATATAGGACACATAAAAATACCCTATAGGCCTTAAATATGTCTTATATCGCTCACTGTATTAAAACACAATCAGAAGTGATATACAGAAATGACACTGATACAAGAAGTGATGAACATAAAATTGGTTTTCTGAAAGGGATAGAAAGGGTATACATTTTAGATTACATGATTTTTTTAAAGAAAAAGTTTCAGTGCTTAGAAATACAAGATGCATTTATTAGAAAAATTTATGCTAATGCTATGTACCTTATTGTTTTACAGGTCCATATCTATTTTCATTGATAAGTGGTATATTGGAAATACTTACAGGAACTGATACAAACTAAAGTGAACATAAACAAGAAAACATTATACATAAGTTACAAGAATATTCTTTAATAACAGATACCAAATGACTGCTATTCTCAGGATTAAAATTAGGCAAGAAAATCCAGAGGATTCATACTGAAAAATATTGTCCACATCCAGAAAAATTGATGGAATCTAAAAGCAGACAAATATTTTTTTCAATTTATTTTTCTGTGTGTGTGGTCTTCACCCCCTTTTGGTCTATTTTTCTCAACTTGACCATTACAGCGTGTTTTGCATGATTTCACATTTACCCTGTCTCAAAGTTCCCATTTTAGGGACAGGTAAATTGAAAGATGAGAAAGAAAATTTATAACTTGCTCAGTTTTTTTTTTTTCAAAATCCATCTCCAAAATTGTCCTTACATCTAATTATGGGAGGGACAGCATTAGTATTTGAAAGTTACGGTGGAAAAAAAAATTTCAAGGGTCTTCTGGTTGCCTAGAGCAGGTTGCCAGATTGAGCTAACACAAGAGTGTAGTGGAGAAAGAAAAGACTTAAAATAGAAAGGACTGGATTCCAATTCCACATTTATTGCTTTCTAACTGTGAGATTTGGATGTCGTCCTTTAACACTTCAAAGGCTTCCTCTCTAATCTGCAAATTAGATTATCAGTACTTCTAATCTTCACTCCTCAGGGTTCTCATAAGTATTTTGTAACATATAAAGCATTATAAAAATGGTAACTAATGTTATTACTGAACAACAAATAGTTGCAAAAAAAATTAATCCTGCTCTTCTCTTTATTAGAACACATCATTATTCCTACATGTTTTACAAAACATTGGATAAAAACTTTAAAAAAAATTCCTTAAAAAGACCAATATGTCAGCATCATTAAAACAGGTGTAAGGTTCAAGAGGTCCCTATCATTTACATGCAGAGCTAGCCAAATCACTTAGAGCTCTATAATATCTTTTGTGCCTAATTTTAGTGGTTAATTGAGTAAAAGGAAAAAGGCCAAAAGAAAAAAACTGAAAAAGTAGGGACAAAAGTGAACCAAATGCAGAGCAGAGTCAAGTTTGTATTGGTAAAATAATATCAACACAACACAAAATATAATTGTCTTTGACTCAACTGGAAAAAGTCTGACCTGGTATAGAAATTGAAATTTTCCTGGTTTAGGGAGATGATAGCAGCCCAGTACTAACTTCCCATTTGTTTCAAAACAAATTTCATCATATTACCTTTAGAGAAGACGACATAAAAAGATTATGTCAAAATAGAGACAGGAATTAGACCAAAAATAAAAGGGAGAGTGTAACAAAGACTCCTCCGTGTGTTTGCATGCTACCTTTCTCTGTCATGTGTCATAATATCGCAGGCCCTTCTTTTCTTACTCCTTGGATTTCATCAGAATTTTTCCATATACTTCTGTTGTTGCATAAAACACTTTAGAATTTGGAGTTCACGTGAGACATTTTGTTTGGACAATCCTGTTCAAACAGAGCTTTAGCGGGTGGTCTTTGGGAAAAAATTTCAAAGTTTTCCAAGAAAGCAACAGTACCTTACAGGTGAAAAGAAAATATGGTTTTGGTTTATTTACATTGGTGATGAGAGTTATTTCCTCATAGAAGTCTTGCTTTCTTAAGAATCATTGTTTTACACTATAAATGTAAGATTTAACAGACTCAGTCAATCAAGAAGGATTTCTTAAACATCTTCAAAGTGCCAGGCATTATCCTAGTTATAGGAAATTAAGAAAAAAGGGTAGTCCCTGATGTCTAAGAGCTGACATTTGGCATTTTATATTTTGAGGACAATTTTGTGCCAAAAACTAACCGGTCACAACACCAAAAACGTGCTTTCAAGGTGACAGTGTGCTTTTGTGCCTTGAATCCAAGATGAGAAGTAGGACACCTTGCATTTGTAAATAAATTTTTATTATTTTGTTGTTTAACCTTAGTGAAGTTAGCCAACTTTTCTACATAGAAGAATCATGAGAAACAGAGTTTAATGTTCAACCATTTGCAGAGTTCTGATTATTTGATTTCCCTGAAACATTAAAATCTTTATGTGATTTTATTTTATGAAATGAAACTTTTAAAATTATATATAAAGATACTTTCCCACATTGATTTTATATAAAATTTCGATTTCCAAATTTGTCTTCAAATTTAGTGATTTCCAAAATTAATTGGATATAGTTTTCAAACATTTAAAAGTAAAAGAAATACCTGAAAATTTTATGTTTTCCTTTGCTACCCCTGAAAACTGTAAAGACACAAAATTATCATAACTTTTCATTCTCTATGGGAGAGTCTTAACATTTACTGTATTACTAATAATCCTGGAAGATTACACAGAGGGTAATGCATAAGAAATGAAAGCAGTCCTATGGCCAAAATCAATCTTATGTATTTGTTTATATATGGGCTTGTATTTACCATATTTTAAAATTATTCTTGAGAAAACAGGCAAGCACTATTGAAATATACTGTGGCAAAATATGGGGAGGGGAATGTTCATTATACTGGGACTCTCTAAGTTGAAGAAACACAAACAATATATATATATATATATATATATATAAAGGTAATGTAATATTTATGTTTTTCCTAGAGATCCTATATGGTTTATATATTCAATCAACCTACTGTGACTTGAAAACACCTCTATGATAAAATATGTCTGTTTAATCTTTAAAGCCTTTTACAACCTGGCTCCAACCTATCTTTCCAACCTCAATATGGATTACCTTTCATTTTCTACTCTCTAGACAAATGGTGCTTTTTCTCTGTTCTTCTTGGAGAACGGTATTGGTAGTAGCCATATGCCATTACTAAAAAGTCTCTCCTTTATAGTACCACATAAATACCTCTCTTTAAGGTGAACATCAGGTACCAACTTCTGCCATGAAGTCCTTTCTGATTAACCATCCCCAACTACTTAATGTACATCCTGGCCGAAAGGGTTGCAATCACGGATATTGTAGATATTTATGACAACTTAAAATGTATGTTTTCAGCTAGTAGCTTTCTTTTTAGCTGCATATATTCTTATATGCCCTTGCTGTCTCTCCCCTTAAAATGTACGATCTCTGCAAGCAGAGATTTTTTAATTATTCATAATTTTACAAGATACATTTAAAACACACATAACAGGTCCTTAACAAATTTCATTCTCATAAATTACTTTATTTTACCTTTTTTTCCATTTCATTTGTCACAATCAGGATAAATTTCTAGAACAATGAGACAGATGAAATGAATTCAACTCCCATTAGAAATTATTTCTTAGACAAGTTAATTTAATTAGAAATTTACCTCCCCTTTAACTGATTACTTTTGGAAAAGTTCTTCTCAAAACAGAAAACTCTTATTTGTAGGAGAAAAAATATAAACCCTAAATTCCAAAATTAGAAAGCATCCAGAATTGTCTGTTGAGAGCTTAAAAGGGTCCAACCGAATGCAACATGATGCTGTGAAGCCTCTACACCAAGTGTTATCTCTCCTATATACAGAAAAAAATCCCCAGTTATCAACCCAATTTTTGCAAATGAGTTATTTACCAAAAGAAGTCCTTAAGTCCGGGCTATTTACAAACAGCTTTAGTTCTAGCTTAAGAATTAAAGCCCAAATAAAACTGTTTTATCAAGTATAAGTACAAAAACCATGAAAATGATACCATAAGGAACAGTGACTAGGAATACAACTATGATACTGCCTGTGCAATTATATGCATATCAATTACAAGGGCATGACAAAACGAGGGAGAGAAATATGATATGTGCCCAAAAAACGAACAGCAAGAGTGACTGGAGGCAACATTTTAAAACTCTGAAGTCTGCCCCAAGTTAAAACTGAAAACATAAATTGAAACCGAACAAATAAAACAACCATCTGGTTTTATTTTTTCTCCTTCTACAATTTTGTCCTGATACTAGATGTCAGACAGTTTATGAATAAAAAAGAGAAACTTATTATTGAAAATTCCTCAGCCAAATACTTCCATAATGATGATTCTCTTGCCAAAAATTACTTTTCTCTTTCACATTGCCTTGAAGTTGAGTATCTAACTCCCTTCTGACCACAGAAGCAACATAATCAATAATCAAAACTTTAATTCCCTTGGAGATAATTTCTTCCTCCAATAACTCAATCCCCTTTAAAGGAGTAAATATTTTAAAACATTTAACAGTAAGGAAGAAATGTCAACATGTCATTAAAAATGTGAAAATATGAACTTTGTTTTGTCCATGCCCACATCTACATGTGCTCAAAATGTGCATTCTGGGCCCCCCAACATCTCAGCCAAGTGCCTTTTTTTTTTTTTTTTAACATACCTCAATGTCATAGACTGCTTAAATTTTCCAGTTATTTTTTTCTCAAGCTGTCATATAGCATGCATAACAATGTTGCTAACACTATGGTGTTATTTCATTCACTGGAATTTTTCATCAATTTTCATGTAAATACTGTAAATAATTTCAACATGATTAGAAGTTCAGTGAAACAGATAAAATTAAGAGCGATGAAAAAACAACGATTATAAGTTATATGGTCAAGATTCAGACCACCCATCAAATCGACAAATATTATTACTGAGGACTGATACATGTGAAGGGTTTAGGAAGAATTTTCTCTTTTGTATAGACCTTACAAGACACCTTTTATCTTAATCATTTATTAGATGACTGCTACATGGCAATGATGGTGTCAAGCTGGAAGTCTACAAATACTAAGAAGAATCAATTTTGGAAAACACCTAGAGCAATCATAGATAGAACTTAATGGTCATGGATAAACAAATAAACAAAAAATTACATAGATAAGTGCCAAAAATTTTATCATGGAGACAAAAGATTCCAAGAAAGAGGTAGGCTGTTGACATGGAAAGAATGTTGATCACAAAACTAGTGAAAATAAATATTGACTGATTATAAAGAAAAAGATGTTCCAAAAGAGGTAGGAGTGATTTTTGGAGAAACGGAAAGTTTACAGGCATGAATGAATGCATTCAATGTCAAATCTCAAAATTTTTAGTGCTTTTCCTTTATAAAAAATTTCACTCATAGGGGTGGCTAGGTGGCAAAGTGAGTAGAGCATCGGCCCTGGAGTCAGAAGGACCTGAGTTCAGATACGGCCTCAGACACTTAACGCACACACAAACAAAAAAAACCTAGCTGTGTGACCTTGGGTAAGTTACTTAACCCCAATTGCCCTCCAAAAAGCAAAAAAAAAAATTCCCACTCTTAACTATTTTAAATTCTATGTTATAAAGCGTGGCTCTCTAGGACACGACAGAAGAGAATGTAAAAGGAAATCTCACTCATATAAAAAGAAATTAGTAAACGTCTAATTTTTTGAACCCTGAAGTTTAACAACACACTCAACAAATTGGCAAAGATGGAAAAAGATGTACTACTCAGTGTTGACTGGATTATGGAAAGACCAGCATACTACTGCATTAATAATAATTTTAGGAATTGGAGTCAAAAATTGTGGAATACAACTTAGACTTAATAAAAGATCTAAAAACTTTGACCTAAATATTGAACTATCAGGAAAATTAATACCACTAAGAAAAAAACTTAACATAAACAATGGCTCCATAGACACTGAAATATTTAATATTCATTTTTTTTCTGCATTAAAGACATGGTAGACACACCACTTCAAAATTATGTAAAAGGGGGACTATGAATGACCTCTGGAGTTCCAGAACCCACAAAATGAGACAGAGGAGCTAAACTCCCCCTGACGACAGCCTGGCAGCCCTGAAGGGAGCAGCCAGCGCAGTGCTCTGGGAGTCGACAAAGCAGCGCCCAGGCCCAAGTGAGTTGTGGCTTTAGCGTGAGGGTGGCCAGACCAGCATCTAGCTGGAGGGACCCCAGAACACCAGCAGATGTGGAGTTCCCAGAATTATTAACACATAGGTGCCTAGGACAAAGTGAGAGGTTAGTGCCCTATGGGCTTTGGGACCAGTATTTGGGAATGCATCAGCTTCTTCCCCTGGGGGTGAGAAGCCACTGAGGAGTGGTGGCACAGCCGCCATTTTGCAGCTTCAGCCCCTGGCCTGCGAACTGTAGGGGGATCCAGCGATCAGTCTGGGGGTTAAATGCTCTTGCTTTACCCTTCTTACATCTGGATTGTGGTCTGGGGTGGAGCTCTTGGGGTGTGTGACCAGCTTGCCAGAGTGTGTGCAGGCTTCACAGAGACCACCCAACTAATACCTCTGGTAGTTGAGAAAACCCCAATGTTTGGGACGGAAGTTCCCCTGGCTGGTGGGAAAGTCCTACTGTGGCAACAAGCCCAAAAGTCAAGTAATTGAGTGGCATCATGCCTAGGCAAAGGAAAACAAAATAAACAGAAAAATGCAACATTAGACTCCTATTTTGGGGGCAAAGAGGATCAAAACATGGAGCAGGATGAGGACTGTGAGGTCAGAAATCCTGCTCCAAAAGCCCCAAATGAAAATATGAGCTGGCTACAGGCCATAGAGGACCTTAAGAAGCAGATAAGAGAAGTGGAGGAAAAATTGGGAAGAAAAATGAGAAGGATGCAAGAAAAGTATGAAATGAGAGTCAACAGCCTGACTGAGGAAAATAACACCTTAAAAAATAGACTAACTCAAATGGCAAAAGAGGCAATGAGGAGAAGAATGCCTTAAAAAGTCAAATTTGCCAGATGGAAAAAGAATCTCAAAAGCTCACTGAGAAGAATCATTCCTTCAGAATTAGACTGGAGCAAATGGAAGCTTTTATTTATGAGAAATCAAGATGCTGTTAAATAGATCCAAACAAATGAAAGAATAGAAGGGAATGTGAAATATCTCATGGGAAAAACCACTGACCTGGAAAATAGATCCAGGAGAGACAATCTAAAAATTATTGGACTATCTGAAAACCATGATCAAAGAAAGAATCTAGAAACCATCCTTCAAGAAATTCTCAAGGAAAATTGCCCTGATATTTTAGACCCAGAGGGCAAAATAGAGGTTGAAAGAATCCACAGATCACCTCCTGAAAAAGATCCCAAAAAGAAAACTGCTAGGAATATTGTAGCCAGGTTCCAAAATTCCCAGATCAAGGAAAGAATATTACAATCAGCCAAGAAGAAACAATTTAAATATTGTGGAAACACAATCAGGATAGCACAGGATCTGGCCGCTTCTACACTGAGGAATTGAAGGGCATGGAATATGATATTCTGGAGGTCAAAGGAGCTGGGATTAAAACCAAGAATCACCTACCTAGCAAAACTGACTATTATGTTTCAGGGGAACATTTGGTCATTCAGTGGCATAGAGGACATTCAAGCATTCTTAAGGAAAAAACCAGAGTTGAATAGAAAATTTGACATTCAGATACAAGAAGCAATAGATGCTTGAGAAGGTAAACAGGGAAAAGAAATCACTGTGAACTTACCAAAGTTGAACTATTTACATTCCTACAGGGAAAAACAATAACTTTAACTGATGAAACTTTTCTCAATATGAAAATAGTTGAAAAGGGGTATATGAATACATATGTGAATGTTTGTATATATGTTTTCAGGTATATATAGATAGAGGGCACAGGTCAAATTTAATAGGAAGGGATTATACTTAAATGGTGAGGTTAAGAGGTGAGAGAGGAATGTGATGAGGGGGAATTGGGACAGACAATGAGGTGAACTATCTTGTGTAGAGGAGGCAGGGGAAGGTGGTTGCAGGGGAGGGGAGGAACAGGAAGGCAAAAAGGCAAAACCTTATTCTCATTGAATTTGGACCAGGGAGAGAATGACATACATACTAAATAGGGTGTCCTACCCTATAGGAGTGTGAAGGGGAGGGGGGTTGGCGGAAGGTGGTGGAAGGGAGGGTGGGCTGGGGGCAGGGAAGTTGGAAGCACCCACTTTTGAAAAGGGACAGGATCAAGGTGGGGAGTGGACCAGGTGGAAGGTGGGATGGGAGGGAAGGAAATATAATCAGTCTTTTACTATATATCTACTATGGTAATATTTTGCATAGCTACACATGTACAGCATATACTGAGTTGCTTATCTTCCTTTTAAAATCAAATTTTTAAAAAAATATATAAATACTATGATTAATATTTTAATATAATTTTGCATATAATTGGGACATAAGATGTGCAAGCAATGGGGCTCGGGGATTCGTTCACCTCACCCTACTGGAAAAGTCGAAGGGGGTATGGGAGAAGAGATGGGAGAGAGCAGATTGGTTGAGGGGATATCCTAGATGACAAAATGGGGAAAAATTGTAACTCAAAATCTAACAGAAATGAATGATGTAAACCAGAAGTTAATAAAGCATTTGGGGAAAAAAAGGACAAGTATAGATATCAGATAAAGGACACAGAGAGCTGGAGCAGATGCTTAGGGATATTGCAACAGTTGGAGCAAATAATTGTGTAAATCCTGTCATTCTCATTGAAAGAGCAATGAAGGCTATCCATCAAACCCAGTAAGAATAGAAAGCAGTAATAAAACAGTTGAAGAAAGACATGAAGATTGAGAGGGCCCACATGAGGCTTCAATGCATTCTACCTGCAACAGAGGGGAAGAAACTAAAAGAAAAACTCAGACCATTGATCAAGGTGATGGAAAGTGGAGACTTTGGTGACCAGTTAGAAATCCTGTGTCTGACTCCGCCTGCTTTGGAGAAACTGATGAGCTGATGTGGAAAGAGACAAAAAGAAAAGTTGGGTTTTTTTTGGAAGTTCATAGCTTGAAAGATGTGGAAGAAGGAGATGAGAATTTGAACGAAAGCCTTTCACTGTCTCTTTACTTAAACACAACACTAAAAGGTATTCTTACTTCCCTCAGCACTTTTAACTTCTGTGTTTGTTTGTTTGTTTTGCCAAATATTTGCTCAGACTGCTGAATTTGAGATTTTCATTAATGTATGTGTGTTAACTAAACAAGTCACTTATATACAGAATAATCAGTATAAAATTCCTAATGTTGTATAAATGCATCCTGGCTGTCAAATTGGGCTAATAATAAAAGAACCAGGGTGAACTTCAAAAATAAAAAAATAAAAAAAAAAATAAAGACATGGTACTAGGGGACAATGTGGAGAGGTGGTATATATGTGAGGAGGGATTTTTATGTCCATTGACTAGCTCAGTGGTAACAGAGTTAGAATGAACTAAATGTGGGTCGATTTATTGTCAAGAACAAGGAAAAAAGTCATTAAAATGTAACCAAGGGCTACTCAGAATGACACTAACTAGGAGTAAACCTAAACAGAGATGAGGTTTTAAGTAAATGAATAAATGATTTCAAAGAAAAGCAATAGTGAAAAATGTCCTGAGTGAAATGGGTGAAAGTATTCTCAAAAAATAAGAGCAATAATAGTCACCAGATATATAACTGTTTCTATATCAACTTGCTTTGGGGTAGGTGATGCCCAACTCTGGAGAGACTTGACTAGGGAAGTAAAGAGCTTCTGTTTTTGCCTTGAGAAACCTCTTTTTTTGGCGGGGGGGGTTGGGGGGGGTAAAGGTCATGTATCTCACACAGTCCCAAATTACACAAGTACACTGCTATTTCTGGGAGCAAAGAACATGTGGGATTTATGCAGTAAATTTTTATATAGGTTTGCTAAGTCCTTTGTACATATTATGTCATTTGATCTTCACGATAACTAGGGAACAGTCATGTGTGATTAGTATAAATGAGGAAAGTGACACATATGATACTTACCTGGTTTTTACTGAAGGTAACACAGGTTCTAAGTACCTGAGGATTCCTGACTCCACATCCAGTACTGTATCAGAGTGCTGGGCCTGAAGTAAGGAAAACAGCAATGAATCCAAATCCTGCCTCAGAATACTTCCTAGCCATGTGAACCTGGGCAAATCATTAACCTCTTCTTTCCTCAGTTGGCATAAGAAGGAAGGGAAGTTTGGCAAAAGTTGGCTATAAACAATATACTTGAGATTGGTCTTTAAAGACAAAAATAGACTACATCTTAAAGTAAGAGAATGAATCTGATTTGAAAGTTATGGAGGGGGAAGAGGCATAGCCATGAAATAGGGAAGAGGATGTCAGGAGTCATCAAGGAAAGTAAAAATTAATTCCAAACTTTTAAAACTGAGTTACTCAAAGTTATTACTGCCATTAAAACAGAGTATTTTAACAGGATTTAAACTCTGGGCACATGCAATTGGGTTGATACCTGGGCTCATTCAGGTATCAGCTCATCCACATAGGCTCAGGGTACATGCAATTTTATCTTGAACCCAAAATATTCAAAGGACACTAGGAGGCAAAAGTTAGGAGGAAACATTCCAGGGATGAGTGATAGCCAAAGAAACTGCCTACAGGTAAAAGATGTAGTATCTAGTGTTAAGAACACCAAAGAAAAAATGCCAGTGTCATTAGACTTCAGAGCATGTGGGAGATTGTAAGGTATAGTGAGAAGATGGAAGCTGGGGGCCAAGAAGTGGTTATTCTGGGGTTTAAAAACCAAAAATAGTATTTTTTATTTGATTCAAGAGATGATAGAGAGTAAACTGAGTTTACTTAGTGAAGGTGAGGGTGGGTAATGTGACGACAGTCAGATCAGCAATTCAGGAAGATCACTCTAGTCAGCTGTTGATGGACTGGAGTGGGGAGAGGCTTGGGGCAAGACCAAGCAATCCATATGGCAATAGTCTGAGCATCATATTATAAAGAGCTGCACAGGGATATTGAAATTGTCAAAGGAGAGAAGATAAATGTACTGCTTCCCCTTTTAGTATATCGTTACAAATAAGTTCCTGATGCAAATGAATTTGGCTGCTCATTGAAAGTAATTTTTCTTCAGTTTTGAAATAGGTAGGGAAACAGAATTCTGCTATCCTGATTAATCTGTGGGGATAAAAAATTAAAACAAATTCAGGAACAGCTAAAGCAAAGTTGCTAAATTCCTTGTATATCCCAAGTTAGTAAATACATCAATATCAAAGGGCAAAACTAGAACAAAAGACTTAGAGATATCACTGCTAAAAATTACATTAGAGATATATGGACCTCAAGCCCCACTCCTATATTTCAAAAAGGATTAAAAAATTAAACATAAAGTCAATGAAATGAATTACACAACATAATGCTTCTAAGAGTGGCAAGTCAAGATTTCAAACCAGATTTTCTGGCTTCATATATATAGATCTTTTCTTTTCATCAAAGAAAAAATAGAGGCAGGGTAAGAAGTATAAATTCTTAAAGAACTTCATGTTTAATCAATTCATTTATCATTTATAACCCTCTCCAATCAAGCTAGTCAATCTTCCATTTGATTACCAAATGAAATCATAAGTGAAATTATTTAATTTAAATGGTTTCTTGATAGATAGGTACCATGTTGTTGCAGAAAGAGGGTTTGAGTTTGAATGGGAGGAAAACTAGTATTTCCATACCCACTTCTGCCAGAAACTAGACCTGACCACAAACAAACCACTGTAACAAAAGCAATATTCACAGAACCCATAGTGGGCATAAATTTGAATTACAAAATACAACACTCTCTATATAGAAGACAGAACAAAACATTTGTTCATATGTCAGAGAGCTGAATGCCAAACTAGAAAGCCAAAATCAAACACCAGAAAGTAAAATTCATCATAGCAACCAAGAAGTTAATACATATCATTGGAAGAAAGCAACACCTTACCTTTAAGCCTCCCCACAATCAATCACAAGCCTAGCTCTCTGCTTACCTGCCTGCTAGCCTCCAGTTCTCACTGATGGAGTGCTTGGGTGCCTGTACCTGAACCACAGTTTGTAAAATCACATGACTTTGCAAAATCAGGTTTCTTTCTAGACTCAAATCTCCCTAGCCTCAAGATAATGTCTCAGGCAATTTCTCCCTAGCTCAAGGGCAGCATGCCCTAACAAAATACTTTTCTCTCTTCCTGTTACAGTGGTCAGCTGCACCTATGAATCCTTCACTGGACTATCTATATGTAACTCCCTAGCCAATTATACCAACATCCCAAATCCCTTGTTAGCCTAGGTTCCCAAAATCCATTTTATCAAACATGACATTGATGGGTAGCACTTCTCAGTCAGCCCTGACCACTAGCTGACTTAGTGACATATCAAGCCTAAAATCACACCTCCATAGAGCCCCACTTGGGCAATTTCCCGGTGAATTATGCGCAATACGCCTGCCCAGTAGATATTAAAAATGCATGTTCATTTAAGAACTGACCACTCCTTAACTCCTCTCTAATCCCACCCTTACTCACCTAGTTAGCATAATTGGCACAGGTTATACTATGGATTATCTTAGAAAAACCTTTAACCTTTTTATACCTTTAAGGTTGCAGGTTCCCCAAGAACTCTTGCTTGCTGTAAAGCTTAACAATAAACTTATACTATCCTGACTTAAAGACTGTTGAGCCAGTGAATTCATTCTAGACTGCCCACCCTGGGACTCTGGTTATTGGGGTTCCTGAAACACATACCAACCAATGTCATAACTGCTCTGAATAAAAGCTTCCTTCTGGGCAATCCCTGCCCTTCCTACTCCATGGTTGAGCAAACTCTTCCCACCATAGGCACCATGTGAATACATCTAGCCTATTAGGGGGCAGGAAAGATAATCAAATAAGATTAACAATACAGTCAATTAAATTCTAATCATACAGAAACAAGTCTGAGACTGTAAGTTACAGAAGAACTGCTAATATTAAAAAAAAAAAAAGCAATTAGAAGTCCCCAAGCCAAGATGGTGGCGAGGTGCTCCTCACACTGGTTGTCCCTTACTGTGGGGACACCCCCCTTCCCCCGCTGCTGGCTGCTGCAGGGAAAGGGGCTTGGGCACCCTGGGAGGGCACCATAGTTGTCTCTCTGGGTCGTAAGCTAAGCCATGCAGTTCTCACCTCGTTTGGGAGTCTGTACCCCAGGGAGACTCCTGACATTAAGACCCACCTTCTGCCTCTCAGGAATAAAATTTTACCCTTTAATTTGTGCTGCTCATTTCAAATGAGTTCCCCTTCCTCAGCCAAAGATGATTATTATCAGATCTTAGGAGGACTCTGAACAGCCACCCAGAAGGAGACCAAGAAAGCCAGCTTGCTGAGAAATACCACCCTGGTATGAATAAGGATGATCTTAAGGCTAAAGAAAAGTTCTCACAGTTAGCAGAAGCCTATGAGGTGTTAAGTGACAAAGTGAAGCGAAAACAGTATGATACTTATGGCTTCAGCTGGCTTTGACCCTGGAGCAGGAAGTTCTAGACAGAGCTACTGGAGAAGTGGCCCTACTCTAAACCCAGAGGAACTCTTTAGGAAGTTCTTTGGGGAGTTTTTAGGATCTTCATTTTGAGATTTCCAAAGTGTATTTGATCAGCCTCAGGAGTACATCATGGAATTGACTTTCATTCAAGCTGGAAAGGGTGTTAACAAAGAATTTACTGTGAATGATGTGATGGCAAAGGAAGTGAACCGGGCACCAAAGTTAAGCAGTGCCATTATTGTAGTGGCATAGGAATGGAAACCATAAATACAGGCCCTTTTGTGATGCGTTCTACAAGTAGACGATATGGAGGCTGCGGATCCATAATAACTACTCCTTGTGTAGTATGTAGGGGAACAGGACAAGCCAAACAGAAGAAGAAGGCCGTGGTCCCAGTACCTGCAGGAGTGGAGGATGGCCAGACTGTTAGAATGCCTGTAGGGAAAAAAGAAATTGTTATAACATTCTAGGTTCAGAGAAGTCCTGTGTTTAGGAGGGATGGAGCAGATATCCACTCAGACCTCTTTATTTCTATAGCTCAAGCTGTCTTTGGTGGGACAGCCAGCTCAGGGGCTATGTGAGACAATCAATGTCATGATCCCTCCTGGGACACTGACTGACCAAAAGATTTAAATGTGTGGGAAAGGTATTCCCTGGATTAATAGTTATGGCTATGGTGACCACTACATTCATCTAAAGGTTAGAATTCCCAGAAGGTTGACGAGCAGGCAACAAAGCCTAATGCTCAGCTATGCAGAGGATGAGACTGATGTTGAAGGGACAGTAAATGGTGTCATAAATACAGCTACTGGCAAATGATCCACTGGAAACTAGACAGAGGAAGTCACAGGAACACTGCCTGTTGGACTGCCAAATGAAAGGACCCCAGATCAATAGCATAGCAGCTGCATGCAGAGGCTCTCTGACATGCTTCAGCAACAGTAAAATCATGTGACAAATTTCCAGTGGATGGACTTATCAATAAGATATGCCTTAACACTAAGATAGACCCTGATATCTTATCAGATGATGCCATTTTCCTGTCCATCAGAAGGTAACCCAAATCCTTCTGACTCTGCACATAAAAGAACAATTACACACTACATATGGGGCCAAAATTTTAATTTGGAGCTGGATGTGGTGGGAATTAGAACTATGAAACTTTAAAAAACAAATAAGAAAAAAAAAACATAAAACTTCTGCTCACAGCTTAAAATGAAGCCTTAACCTGCATATGGTTGTGAACTAATTAACTTTTCACTTAGTAAGTATCCTGAGGAACTGCCAAGTGAATCCATCCTTATAGGCTCTCTTCTCTAGAAGCCTGTACTCAAGCATGCCTTGACAGTGTCCTTTTCCTTCTTAAAGGGTATGTCAAGAGCTATTTAATTTCTCTCTTCATCACAACCACTTCTGTGTGTCATTGTTTTCAGAATCCTAGGAGTACAGTTCATCTTGTAAAGTAAGCACTTTGGTGATATGGTGAAGGCATCTAATGATCTAAGAAGATTAATGGGGATTTGGGGGTGGTGGTTAAATGTACTGACTAGAGGACATAATTATCATTATAGAGTTGTCCTCACTCTATAGTGTCCTCACTCTATAGTCCCTCCCACTTCAGTTTTGTCATTTAAAGCCAGACTTCCAGCCCACCATACTGCCCTTGTACCAAGTCACACTATATCCCATGTCCCCAGGTAGATAGAGTTCAGCTGTTCCATTCAAATTGTGCTTTTGCCAATCATGGTTCTTGGATTACTGGCCTTACATTGTTGGCATCATCAGAAAAGTACCTTTAAATTATTTGACTCTTAAGAATCACAATAATGTAAAAGTGTAAAAAGTGTAAAAGTGTTTGTTTGGGTTTTTAAAAATAGTCATCTATGGGGGTCAGAGCCAAGATGGCAGAGGAGAAACAGGACTTCCAAGCAATTCTGGTTCGCCACTTCCCCTATCCATGTAAAAGAGGGCTCTGAACAAACTTTGGAGCTACAGAACCCACAAAATGACACAGAGAAGCTAACCTCCCACTGAGGACAGCCCGACAGCCCAGCAGGGAGTGGCCAATGAAGCCCTCTGGGAGCCGACCACAGGTCCCCACCCCCCAACCAGAGGTTTCCTCCCCTGGGAGCTAGAAGCCACTCAGGAGACATGCCATTTTGTAGTTTCAGTGGCAGCTCCAGCCCCTGGCCTGTGAACTGTAGGGAGATCCAGCAATCAGTCTTGGGGGGTAATCGCTCTTGCTTTAACCTGCTTGGATCTGGATTGTGATCTGGGGGGGAGGTCTGGGGTGGGCATCCAACTTGCCAGAACCAGAAGTTGTGAAGACCCCAACATTCGGGACGGAAGCTCCCCTGTCTGGTGGCAGAGTCGTACTGTGTCAAAAAGCCCAAAAGTCAAGTAATTAAGTGGCAACATGCCTAGGCAAAGGAAACAAAATAAACAGAAAAATTCAACATTAGACTCCTATTTTGGGGGCAAAGAGGATGGAAGCATGGAACAGGAAGAGGACTGTGAGGTCAGAAATCCTGCTCCCAAATCCCCAAAGGAAAATATGAGCGGATTACGGGCCATAGAGGACCTTAAGAAGGACTTTAAAAATCAAATAAGAGAAGTGGAGGAAAAATTGGGAAGAGAAATGAGAAGGATGCAGGAAAAATATGAAATGAGGGTCAACAGCCTGACTGAAGAAAATAACACCTTAAAAAATAGACTGGCAAAGGAGGCCCAAAAGGGCAATGAGGAGAAGAATGCCTTAAAAAGCCGAATTTGCCAGATGGAAAAAGAATCTCAAAAGCTCACTGAGGAGATTCATTCCTTCAGAGTTAGACTGGAGCAAATGGAAGCTAATGACTTTATGAGAAATCAAGATGCTGTTAAGCAGATCCAAACAAATGAAAGAATAGAAGGGAATGTGAAATATCTCATGGGAAAAACCACTGACCTGGAAAATAGATCCAGGAGAGACAATTTAAAATTATTGGACTACCTGAAAGCCATGATCAAAGAAAGAACCTAGAAATCACCCTTCAAGAAATTCTCAAGGAAAATTGCCCTGATGTTTTAGACCCAGAGGGCAAAATAGAGGTTGAAAGAATCCACAGATCACCTCCTGAAAAAGATCCCAAAAAGAAAACTCCCAGGAATATTATAGCCAGGTTCCAGAATTCCCAGATCAAGGAGAAAATACTACAAGCAGCCAGGAAGAAACAATTTCAATATTGTGGAAACACAATCAGAATAGTACAGGACCTGGCAGCTTCTACACTGAGGGATCGAAGGGCATGGAATATGATATTCCAGAGGGCAAAAGAGCTGGGAATGAATCCAAGGGTCACCTACCCAGCAAAACTGAGTATTTTGTTTCAGGGGGAAATATGGTCATTCAGTGGAATAGAGGATTTTCAAGCATTCTTGAGGAAAAAACCAGAGTTGAATAGAAAATTTGACATCCAGACACAAGAAGCAAGAGATGCCTGAGAAGGTAACCAGGGAAAAGAAATCAAAAGGAACTTATCAAAGTTGACCTATCTACATTCCCACATGGAAAAACAATAACTGTGACTGGTGAAACCTTTCTCAGTATGAAAACAATGGAAGAAGGGTGTATGGGCATATGAATACATATGTGAATGTGTGTATATATGTTTATAGTTATACATGGATAGAGGGCATATATTGAATTTGTTGGGAAGAGATGATACTTAAGGGGTGAAATTATGAGGTAAAAGAGGAAAGTGGCAAAAGGAGATGGGGAGAGACAGGGTAGGGTAAACTATCTCATGTAGAAGAAGCAAGGGGAAGTGGCTGCAGGGGAGGGGTAACAGGAAGGCAAAAAGGCAAAACCTTATTCTCATTGAATTTGGCTCAGGGAGAGAATGACATACATACAAAATGGGATATCTCACCCTGCAGCAGAGTAGGGGGAAGGGGTATGAGAGTGGGGGTGATGGAGGGGAGGGCATTCTGGGGGGAGGGGAGTTTGGAAGTACCCACTATCGAAGAGGGACAGGATCAAAGTAGGGAATGGGCCAGGTGGGGGTGGGATGGTTGGGAGGGAAATATAAGTAGTCTTTTACAATATATCTACTATGGTAATGTTTTGCATAGCTATACATGTACAACACATACTGAATTACTTATCTTCCCAGAGGGAATGGGTGACAAGGGAGGAAGGGAATGGATCTGAAATTCGAGGTTTTAAAATTAAATGTTTCAAATATATATATAGATACTATTATTTTAAAAAAGTTTGTAGGCATGCTCAACTGGTTGTTTGAGGGGGAAGCTCTGATGGAGGTGAACATGAAATGAGAGGTTCAGGAGGTTGTATCTAGTCAATGGAGAAGAAGGAGGGAAATTCCTATGAGGAAAATTATAACAAAGGCTTTGGTAAGGATGTGAAAGTGTGTTTGAGCCTTATGTAAGGAGTAAAAGGCCAAGTCACCCATCATCTGATGTGAAATGAAACTTTTTGTTTTTCTAAATTTACTCATGTCCAGGTGGAATTTTTGGTAAGCCCATTATATCTAACATCAGGGATATACCATAGGTAGGAAAAAGCAAAACAAAACAATGAAGAGTCCTACATAAACAGGGGGCATAGTGCATATCTCAGCACTCCCTGTATTTGGAAACTCTTTTTAAATGACTATGATTTTGAACCTTTTTTTTTTGCGCTTTTTTTGGAGGGCTTTTTTGGAGGGGTTAAGTAACTTGCCCATGGTCACATGGCTAGGTTTTTTTTTGTTTGTTTGTTTGTGTGTGCATTAAGTGTCTGAGGCCGGGTCTGAACTCAGGTCCTTCTGACTCCAGGGCCGATGCTCTACTCATTGAGCCACCTAGCCACCCCAAATGACTATGATTTTAAAGGTTCAAAGTTATGCATCAGCTCACTATTCTTTCTACAAATCTGTATTTCCCCTCCTATAGCAGTAACCCTGCAACTTATGTCCTGTGTGAAGGCAAAGAGATGAGAAAGACTGACATGACTAAGGAGTGGGAAGTGGGCCAGTTTGGTAAAAGCCTTGAGTGCTTTCAGAAGAAAAATATCTGAACCATCAGAACTGCTGACTTCTGAGTTCTTTCCTTCTACTGCTTCTGCATCTGGCAGCCTACTTAGTCATTAAGCCAGGCAGACAAATTTGTACCTGTTCCTTTTAATTAGGAGGCTACTTTTGATTTTGTTGCAAAAAGCAGAAATTTGTGATTTCAAACGTTAAAGAATATTTCTTCAATCCTTTATTTACCTACCTTGTTTTTGTCTGAATGTTCTGCTACTATCTTCAGATGCTCACAGAGAAACTGTACAGTTTCATAATGACACTCAGGCAAATCACAGATTTGTAAAAACGTGTAATGGATTTAAAACTTATGAAGTGATGGAATTTAACACTCATAAAGCTTCATTTTGTAATCCCCAAGCTAACTAATAATACTCACTAGTAGTTTTAACGTTTGGAGACATTCTAAGGGATCTTCTTTTCTATTTGCTTTTATGAAATTGTCATATTTAGCTGGCAAGAGACATTTTTTTCTCTCAAATGACTGGGTTGAAGGTATTCTTCGTATTTTTAACAAAATGACAAGTATTTATTTAGAGTAAAAGAATCAGTTTTAAGTCGGTTAAATTTAAGCCTCCAAAATGAAATCACTTTTTTTTTTTTGGAGGACAATTGGGATTAAGTAATTTGCCCAAGGTCATGCGGCTAGGTTTTTATTTGTGTGTGCGTTAAGTGTCTGAGGCCGGAACCAAACTCAGGTCCTTCTGACTCCAGGGCCGACACTCTACTCACTGCGTCACCTAGCCGCCCCTGAAATCACTTTTAATGAGAATGATGTTAAACTAATTTAGAGTGTAACAGTTCCGTGAAAGTAGGAACTTTGCCCTAACCATACCTTTCTTTTTCTCCCTCCCAACATCAAAAACAGGGTCTTCATTCTCTTCTACATATAGCAATATATGTGCGTGTGTGCATGTGTGCATGTGTGCGTGTGTGTGTGTGTGTGTGTGTCAGGCTCAGAAAGGATTTGTTGATTTATTAAAAGCATGTAAATATAAGAAATGTAAACTAACATGTTAAAAGATTCTGAGTTCCAGAGATAAGGAGGGAAACAACAATGTAGTCTGACAGAATGTAAATAAGAGATATGCAAATTTGTATTTATATATTTTGTATATTAATTTGTTTCCATGGATTTTCCAAAGAGAAAAAGAAAAAAGATCCCAGTTTAGTTCCATATCACTCTGCTTCAAGTTTAATTTTCTTGGAAATTAAAATTTAGGGATAGAAGAGTTAAACTGTTTTGTTAGGGAACAACTCACTAGTTGTGAAGACAGGCTCAGGAGTTGTCTGAAGAATGATTTCAGTAAACTACAGGATAGCATTTAAGTCTTGCCATTTCTCAGTATTCAAAATGGAAATGTGTAATATGGTATAGTCACCATAACGCTCTGAAACATTCAGATCAATTGAAATGAATGAATTTACTTACACCATCCTTTGTGTCAATATCAGCCATTCCCTTGTTGAGTTCTGTTTGCATCCTTGAGATAGTAGCTTTATTGCTAGGTACTCGGTAAATACCTACAGAGTCAAGTTCTCTTTCTTCAATTACTTGGCAACTCATTACAACTATAAGAGGAACACACTACAAAATTTTAAAAAGACACAATTTTAATTATTATCAGCCCCAAATAATCTTATTAAGCTATTATTTTGTCTACATATACTTCTAAATAAAAACAAAACAAAACAAAAGAAACAAACCTGATTTTCTCTTTAGGTCATGTGAAGAATCAAGAGAATGGTGAATTCAGGTGTAACTGAGTTAAACATATTTGGAATGCTGGGATGGAAATGAATATCAGGGAAGTAATAATGCAAACTGAATGAAGATATAAGGGGGTGGGAGATGTGTTCTCTAATAGAGTCCTGTATGTGGGAGTCTGGAAGACTCAGATTCAGAATCTTGCCTTCAACATTTATTAGTGTAAGAATTATGGCCACTTCTCTCTTTTCCCTTGGCCCGGACAGCAGCAGCATGGATAATGACTTTTTGGTTGTTTAGACCCAAGATTCGGGAACCGATCCCGGCATATTGTTCATAAACTAGAAGTCAAGGCCATGTCTTAACTAAAACCAGGTAAGTGTCGTGGTCTTCGTACTGCTAGAAAGCTCTGCAGCCACAGGAGAGACCAAAAGTGGCATCACAAACAATACAAGAAAGCTCATTTGGGCACTGCCTTGAAGGCCAACCCATTTGGAGTAGCATCTCATGCAAAAGGGACTTGGGAAAAGTTGGTGTGGAAGCCAAGCAGCCCAATTCTGCCATCAGGAAGTGTGTGAGAGTTCAACTGATTAAGAACGGCAAAAAAATCACTGCCTTTGTTCCCAGTGATGGCTGCTTGAACTTTACTGAGGAAAATTATAAAGTTTTGGTTGCTGGATTTGGTCGGAAAGGTCATGCTGTTGGTGATATTCCTGGAGTCCTATTCAAAGTTGTAAAAGTTGCAAATGTTTCTCTTCTGGCCTTATACAAAGGCAAGAAGGAAAGACCAAGATCATAAAAATTGCATGATGTCTTTGACATAGTAAAAAATTTTCCTGTAAAAAAACAAAAGAATTATGGGCAAGTTAGTTTACTTTGGGAAGACCCAGTTTCCATGAAAGGAGTCTAATGATAACCACAACATCTTTTTCACAGGGTTGTTATTATAAATCTTAAAGTACCATATATATATTTGTTATTATTACTATCAAATGACTGGGCAAGTTCTGGCTGAGGAAAGAACACTCGAAGTTGATGAACAGAGTATGTGGTAGAGCCTTCCAAAACCCTTTTGGACTGATGAACCACAGTTAAATATGCTGTACCTTGACACCCACATTGTGATGTCATCAGTCCTCATTGAGTATGAAGGACGAAAAACAACAACAATAAAAAAAAACTTTGACAAACTATCTTCTCTAATATTGTTTCCCACATCTGCATAAAAATCATACAGGATTCCTTGAAAGACTGAAAAGAGATAACTTCAAGTTTTCATTCATAATTAAAAAGGGGAGCATAAAGCAGACTGATGTCTGCTTGCTAGAGGAGTCCAGTATTGTCATGAAGGGTATAAAATACAACGCCCCAGTAAAAAACAAGAATTTGGTGGTATTGGTGGGGAGGTCCTCCAGATGATCTTGTCCAGAGCACACACTGAGCTGACTAGAATTTCCATGTCTTTATGCAGAATCTCCTAAGCAAGGTCTCTACTTTTTTTAAGAAAAAAATTAGGCCTAATACTTCACATGAGATAAAGTAAGTCAAAGAGGTAGGATGTCTACTGGCATGCATTTGCATGGTCAACCTGCTAAAACAGTCTATGCAGTTCACTTGTCTTAGATACTCTTAAAATGGCACTGAGCTGATCGCAGAATTTAATAGAAGCAGAGCAGGCTAGATTGCCTTTGGAAAAGGCAACATCAGGTTCGAGTATAAACTCTTTTGTAAAATCAACAAGAGAAATATGATTATTAGCAATTTTGTCACCTAAAACAAAGGAGGGTCGATAAAAAGTAAAACCTGTCTAAAGAAAGCTGTCAGTCAACATCATTCCAAGGGCATACAAGGATTAAAATGCAAAGAGCACCAACATAAAAGAGGGAAATGACTGCAGAAACATTTTACAGCAGGGGCAGCTAGGTGGCACAATGGATAGAGCACTGGCCCTAAAGTCAGGAGGACCTGAGAGGGAATCTGGCCTCAGACACTGGACACTCATCTAGCTGTGTGACCATGGGCAAGTAACTGAACCCCAACTGTCTTGCTCTTCCCCCTCCAAGAACAAAAAGCAAAATCATATTATAACAAACTATTCTATCCATCAAGGACACTGGAATCTCCCCTAGGGAACCTTAACATTAGAATCTCCAAGATACTGAAGTAGAAGAAATGGTGTTGGTGAGAACAAAGAAAGCAAGAGCAGTCCTACTGGGACGGCTGTAATTAACAGAGGACATACCTGGAGATGATATCAACTTATAAGAATGTTAGGTGATAATTTAAAAGGTGTATAAAGGATGGGAGGACCTTAAAGATATGGACAAACTCTGAGTACAATAAAAGTAGGGAACAAGAGGGTTTTCACAAATGGTATCTGAAAATGGAACACATCTCCAAATTAATAGAAACAAAGTGCTTATTAGCTATGAAAAAAAAAAAACCATTTGACTAATTAAAGCAAAATGCTGTCTTACAGGCTCTTTCATACCCCAATGTCTCCCAGCTGCATATCATCACCATCCTATGGAATACATAACAGCATAAACAATCCTGTTTAATGACCCTCTGATAATAAGCACAGTGAGGCATAAAACAGCAGATACTTGCCAGTATATTGAGCAAGTTCAGCATAGGATCTAATGAGAAGAGGGATTCCCAGTGAATGGTGAGCTTCTTCAGGCGCTCTTGTTTGCAGATGACATCTTGTTTGTTGCATCAAGCCACAAGGCATTGCAGAGCCCCCTGGATGAGATCTGCTGTCACTCAAAGGAGTATGGCCTGACCATCCATAAAGGGAAGACCACATGGATGCCAAGACTCCAGCATGTGTCTGAATGGACACCTTTTGAAATTGTCCTCTAGCTTGGGTCAGAGATGAAAAGGAAGAGGAGAACAAGGTGCATTGTTTTGGAAAAATGCAAAGTCTTTCTGACCAGCCACAAGTTTCACCTGATAACAAAGGTCCATTTCTTTACCATCCCCTCTGAAGCCCTAGAAAGGAGCCTCACGTGGCAGGGAGGGAAAGGGGCCATGGTTGACATGAGAAGGTTGCAACCTATCAACAAGCCAGTCCAATAAACAAGAATCAAAGAGGTAACCCAAGGATCTGACCGTTGAAAGAGAAGATGGGCTGATTTCTGCAATGAGAGCAAGGGAAGACTGGGGCAGTCAGAGCACTTTCCTAGGACACTTGGGTAGCTGGGAGAAAGTGAGAAAGGTCTTTAGCATTGTGGGTGGAAAACTTTGGGGAAGATACAAACACACAGACTGAGTAGGCACAGACAGCTTGCAAACTGCCTCATGGAGGGAGCTCCCCAAATGATGAGATAAAAGGTGTAACTGAGGGCTCTTTGCTTCAAGATTCTGTTCTACAACTTCCTTCAGCATGAGGACTCTCCCAGTCCCTTCATTGGCTAATGCTTCCCACTATATCCAGGTTATTGGGTATCTGTTCTGGACACAGCTCCCTATAAGCCTGCTGTTATCTCTGTTCAAGTGGAAGTTCTGTGAAGGCAAGGACTGCTTTCTCTTTTGCCTTCAAAGCCCCAGTGTCAGGCACAGTACCTGGCACACAGGAGACATTTAGATGTGTGCTGAGAGACTGGCTATGTATGGTTGCAATTCATAGTTCAGAATGAATCTCTGAAGAAGTTGAGGAACATCCAAAGCACAACAGAGAAGTGTATGCTAGGCACAAGTAGGTTACACATTTCAAACAAGAAATTGTACACGAGTGAAGAATGTCACAGAAGAAAATTTGACCCACGGGATAAAAGATGAGTCGGTCACTAAAGTGAGGCCAAGGGATTACCAATGGATATCTTGTGCCCCTGGTGGTAGCTACAAAATATCAAGAGAATGAAAGTCAGGGCCCTGGAATGTGTGCATAACCCTGCCAGGGGCATATTTATTGGAAAACATGATTTTCCTTATCACAAGATTATTCTCTGCCTCACTGGAGGGGAGCACCCATGTTAATGAGATCACAGATGTGTTGGACTATGACGGTACAAGAAAAGCTTTTGTCTCCTACCTTATTGGTATGAGCTGCAGGACAATCACCTAATCCTACACCAAAGGTCCCTACAACAGTTGGCTTTTTCTGAAATATTTTCCTCAAGATGTTTGGCATGTGTTTTCTCCGTGGACCTTTGTCTTTTGGAGGACTGGTGTCATCTTTGGTCATTACTGAAAACAAAGAGGTGATATGTTTGTGAAAACAAGAGGGGAAACAAAAATGTTTAAATCATAATTCAAATACATGGATAATTTTGGCTTAAGTGGGATCACTTTAATATTTTTTTTAAATAGATGCACCCGTCAAGAATGTTTCAGGTCATCCTAACTGTAGCAGCAAGCACCCCAATATCCCCAGGGTGACTGCCAACACAGGTTCTTAGATCTGCTTTTCAAAAGGAAAGCAATTCAGAATGGGTTAACAAGCTTACTTTAATCAAACAAACACACATTACCTAGTTCAGGGGAAAAGGTCAGCACCCCAAACTTCAGAGTTACAGAACTTACAGATCAAACAGACAGGCTTCCAAACTGTCCAACCATTATATCAATACCAAATCACAGTTACCAGAGAGGGAAGCATCAACATCTGGGTTTTCAAAGCCGGGGGGCTCTCAACAACGGCTTCCCAGAGTCTCATCTGGTCAAATCACACAACACTTCTCAAAGTGAGCCCCAAAGCAAAGCCTCTCCTCAGGGCTTATATAGCCTTCTCTTGGCTCAGAGAATGTAACAACCTCCTTGACCCACTGCCCAATCACAAAGTATCAAGGTGTGGGCTTTCCTGAAAAACAAGCCTCCCACCACAGGCTCCAGGTGCACTTAAGCGAGGGGCAGGGAAGATCTTTAAATCTGCATTTCCATTATATTCAGCCCCAAGATCTTTCTTGCCCATAGCATACACAATTTACATTTGAATTAGCACTAAAACATCTCTTAGGTCACATTTTCAAGGTACATCTAAAGTTACCAAAGTGGCCACTGGGTCTTAAACAAAGTACATTGCATTTTCACATCAATTCACAAAATACAAAGCATTATCACATAAAGTACTCTTGGGAGGGGGGCGGTGTCCTTCCCATAACACTGCTCCAGCCCCTGCTTCCAAGTCCAGATAGGGGGCTTGGCAACAAAACCAATGTGGGGTCCTTGGGGCCCATGGCACTTCACCCCACCCACCATAGTCACAAGTCCATCCCCCCTGGGTCCCAAACTGTGGGATGCAGCAAGGAAACACATTCAGTGCCCCTGCTTTGCCACACAGTCCTTATCTTGTCCTTTGGCTGAACTCCAAACTCCTGGGTTCCTTCTCCTCCAGCAGAAGGCAGCAGCTCCAGGCTTCTCCACAGGTCTCCATGCAGGCAGCTCACCATTCCTGCTCTCAGCTCAGTGAAGTCAGCATGCAGGCCATTCTCTCCTGCTCCATGGCTCCACAGAATCACAGCTACCACAACTGGGAAACAAACAATTATCCCAGCCCCCATACTTTCCTTTTACTCAGCAGATCCCATCCCTCGTCGCCATTTTGTAGCAGCAAGCACCCCAATATCCCCAGGGTGACTGCCAACACAGGTTCTTAGATCTGCTTTTCAAAAGGAAAGCAATTCAGAATGGGTTAACAAGCTTACTTTAATCAAACAAACACACATTACCTAGTTCAGGGGAAAAAGGTCAGCACCCCGAACTTCAGAGTTACCCAACTTACAGATCAAACAGACAGGCTTCCAAACTGTCCTACCATTATATCAATACCAAATCACAGTTACCAGAGAGGGAAGCATCAACATCTGGGTTTTCAAAGCCGGGGGGCTCTCAACAACGGCTTCCCAGAGTCTCATCTGGTCAAATCACACAACACTTCTCAAAGTGAGCCCCAAAGCAAAGCCTCTCCTCAGGGCTTATATAGCCTTCTCTTGGCTCAGAGAATGTAACAACCTCCTTGACCCACTGCCCAATCACAAAGTATCAAGGTGTGGGCTTTCCTGAAAAACAAGCCTCCCACCACAGGCTCCAGGTGCACTTAAGCTAGGGGCAGGGAAGATCTTTAAATCTGCATTTCCATTACATTCAGCCCCAAGATCTTTCTTGCCCATAGCATACACAATTTACATTTGAATTAGCACTAAAACATCTCTTAGGTCACATTTTCAAGGTACATCTAAAGTTACCAAAGTGGCCACTGGGTCTTAAACAAAGTACATTGCATTTTCACATCAATTCACAAAATACAAAGCATTATCACATAAAGTACTCTTGGGAGGGGGGCGGTGTCCTTCCCATAACACTGCTCCAGCCCCTGCTTCCAAGTCCAGATAGGGGGCTTGGCAACAAAACCAATGTGGGGTCCTTGGGGCCCATGGCACTTCACCCCACCCACCATAGTCACAAGTCCATCCCCCCTGGGTCCCAAACTGTGGGATGCAGCAAGGAAACACATTCAGTGCCCCTGCTTTGCCACACAGTCCTTATCTTGTCCTTTGGCTGAACTCCAAATTCCTGGGTTCCTTCTCCTCCAGCAGAAGGCAGCAGCTCCAGGCTTCTCCACAGGTCTCCATGCAGGCAGCTCACCATTCCTGCTCTCAGCTCAGTGAAGTCAGCATGCAGGCCATTCTCTCCTGCTCCATGGCTCCACAGAATCACAGCTACCACAACTGGGAAACAACAATTATCCCAGCCCCCATACTTTCCTTTTACTCAGCAGATCCCATCCCTCGTTGCCATTTTGTAGCAGCAAGCACCCCAATATCCCCAGGGTAGCTGCCAATATAGGTTCTTAGATCTGCTTTTCAAAAGGAAAGCAATTCAGAATGGGTTAACAAGCTTACTTTAATCAAACAAACACACATTACCTAGTTCAGGGGAAAAAGGTCAGCACCCCGAACTTCAGAGTTACCCAACTTACAGATCAAACAGACAGGCTTCCAAACTGTCCTACCATTATATCAATACCAAATCACAGTTACCAGAGAGGGAAGCATCAACATCTGGGTTTTCAAAGCCGGGGGGCTCTCAACAACGGCTTCCCAGAGTCTCATCTGGTCAAATCACACAACACTTCTCAAAGTGAGCCCCAAAGCAAAGCCTCTCCTCAGGTAGCCTTCTCTTGGCTCAGAGAATGTAACAACCTCCTTGACCCACTGCCCAATCACAAAGTATCAAGGTGTGGGCTTTCCTGAAAAACAAGCCTCCCACCACAGGCTCCAGGTGCACTTAAGCTAGGGGCAGGGAAGATCTTTAAATCTGCATTTCCATTACACTAACCCATCTCTTGTCCTTCATTATCAAATGAAACTTACCTTTTCCCATATATTTTAAAGTGCATTAAGTTTTGTTCCTAATCCCTTTACAATGGTGAATTTTACATGCTGAAATTTACAATGAAAAAAATTCCACAAATGTTCACAAAGTATCTGCTATAACTAAAGTAAAGGTACTAGACATACAGAGGATTCCTTATATATTCTAGATCTATGATCTTATACTCCAACATGTTTAATTTTCTAATGCTCCTCTATTTATACAATATATTTACACGTACCTGTACACATACATGTATATGTGTAAGTGCACGTGTTGACAGTATGATCTCTGTTTTTTTTTAACAGATTTGTGATACTATCAGCAAATGGAAATCATTTTAGAAATACAGATTCCTGCTCTGCAACCACGGGGGCTCAGAGAGTGCCCCATAGCCCTCAGAGGTTGAGAATCACAATCAATATGTGTCAGAGGTGAGATTTAAACACAGGTTTTTGTTGTTTTTTTTTTTTTCTGATTCTGAGGCCAGCTGTAAAACTACTGTTCCTTGATGCCTCTCATTTTTATATCTAAACAGAAAAACAAATGGTTGGATAATGTTCCTGGGGGCTTTCAGATTTCCCTTCCATGGAATGGTGTTTTCCTGCTGACTGGTCTTAGTGAGAGTTTATTAAAGGGCTATTTAAATGATTAATGTTTGCAATAGTAAGTCTTGTTAAGAAAAGATGGATTCTGAAGTGAATTCATTTCCAAATTGGGTCTTTTTAAGTATTAGGACAGCCCATCTAATTTATGCGTATACCATGCTAATTTTTTAATGTCATCCAGGCTTAGTTTCTATATAAAACAATAGGTGGTAGAACCAAATATTGCACTTGCAATTTTTAGGAATATGCTTGGCTTGCCTTTTTATTTTTGTAATCTGTACTATATCAAGGGACATCTTTTGAATTTAAGCTTGAATGGAAAAGTACTCCCAGGTCTATGGCCCTTACAAGCTAGATAAACCAAACATGAAGGGTTAGTAAGAACAACATTTAAGAACGGATTTTTAAAGTTAAACTCCTTTAGAACTTAATATTCTAAGTTGTCCTGATCACTGAAAGTGTTAAATTTATCCAACAAAAGCATGTACCTTTGCTGAGGAGTTCTGCTTCTGCCTTTTCTTTGGGAGAGTTTGGACTTTGACATTTTGGGTTCAGTTTGGTACCCAGCAAAGTCTGCCTGATACTGAGACTCTGGTGAGGTGTTTTTGGTAACTCGTCTGCTTTGCTGAAGGAAGAAAATAAACAGTTAACAGTTACAGGCTTTCTCTCCACACCTATCCCCTACAAATCAATAAAAACCAACAGGGGCAGAGCCAAGATGGCAGAGTAGAAACAGCACGTCCAAGGCACTCTCCCCCCAGATCACCTCCAAACTATGTAAAAGGGGACTCTGAACAACTTCTGGAGCCCCAGCACCCACAGAACGACACAGAGAAGCTAACCTCCCACTGAGGACAGCCCAGCAGCCCTTCAGGAAGGGCCAGCACAGCGCTCTGGGAGCCGATAGCCCAGGCTGCAGAGAGCCAAGCCCAGGTCCCCGTGAGCCCCAGTTTTAGCCCCAGGGCAACCAGGCCAGCAGCCAGCTGGAGGGACCCCAGAACACCAGCAGCTGTGGCAATTCTAGAATTATCAACATAGACATGCCTAGAACAGTGAGAGGTTAGTGCCCTATGGACTTTGGGACCAGTATTTGGGGAACACGTCGGCTTCCTCCCCTAGGGGCTAGAAGCCACTGAGACACGCCATTTTGCAGTTTTCAGAGGCAGCTCCAGCTCCTGGCCTCCGAACTGTAAGGGGATCCATCAATCAGTCTTGGGGGGTAATCGCTCTTGCTTTAACCTCCCTGGATCTGGATTGTGGTGTGGGATGGAGGTTGTGGGGTGGGTATCCAGCTTGCCAGATACCCCAACTTTGGGATAGAAGCTCCTCTGTCTGGTGGCAGAGTCCTACTGTGACAACAAGCCCAAAAGTCAAGTAATTAAGTGGCAACATGCCAAGGCAAAGGAAACAAAATAAACAGAAAAATGCAACATCAATAAAAACCAACAAACCCCTAATAGATGGTGGGCATCTTACTTCATCAGACTGCTACATTCCTTTATCCTCCAGCTAGTCAGGTCTCTGCTAGTGACTCCAGTATCCTATAAAACAAGTTGAGTCCAGGATTGAAATATCAACTTTATGGAAATGTCCAATTTTTAAAACATAGGATAAGTGAGGCTTTACGTTTTCTTTTTGGAATCCTTGGGGGCTTGAAAGAAATCAACAGAACCTACAAAATGCTGGTAAGACAGGTCTGAGGTTTTAGAAGTACTCTGAAATAAAAAGAAACTGTGGAAATTTTGACCTCAAATGGAGAAAGTTAAGCCTATTTTCATGTCAAGAATTTGCCATGGAACAGCTCTCTTTGTGGTGGCAAAGAATAGGAAATTGCAGGATTGTCCATCAATTGGGGAGTAGTTAAACAAGTTGTGGTATATGATTGTAATGCAATACTTCTGTGCTATAAGAAATGATAAGCTCAATGATCTTAGAAACACATGGAAAGACTTGCACAAAAAAAAATAGTTGAAATGAGCAAAACTAAGAAAATGTTGCATATGGCAGTAGCAACATTGTTCTAAGGATTTTTAATAAGTTATTTTGATTATGATAAATACTCAAATGAACTATAAAGGACATAGGAAGATGCTATGTGCATCCAGAGAAAGAACTGATAAATAAAAGTATGTACAAAATGATTTTACAAATATTTGCATCTAATGGTATCCATCTCTAGGGTGGGGTGGAGGATGAAATTTATATAACTATTATATATTTAAAAGAAATAGAAAGTTGTACATAATAGATTTGTAATTTCATGTGCAACTATGTTATAGAAATATTTGTTTTATTCCATAAGTTAAAAATAAAATACCTCATCAATAGGAATTTAGAGCATTTTTTCATATGACTATAGATAGCTTTGATTTCTTGTTCTGGAAACTGCCTATTCATATCCTTTGATTATTTATCAGTTTGGAAATGACTTGTATTTTTATAAACTTGACTCGGTTCTGTATATATTTGAAAAATCAGGCTTTTAATAGTGAAACTTGCTGTAAAATCTGCCCCACTCCCATTTTCTGTTTTCCTTCTAATCTTAGTTGCATTGACTTTGTTTGGGCAACACCTTTTTAATTTAGTATAAATAAAATTATCCATTTTACATCCCTGAATGCTTTCTATCTCATTTGTTCCCAAGTTCTTCACTTATCCATAAATCTGATAGGTAAAATATTCCATGCTCCACAATTTGCTTATGACATCACCCTTTATCATATATCCATTTTGACCTTATCTTGGTATGTTGTGTGAGATATTGGTCTATACCTGGTTTTTGCTAAATCGCTTCCCAGTTTTCCTAGCAGTTTTTGTCAAACAGTGATTTCTTATCCCCAAATCTTGGATCTTTGGGTGTGTCAAAAGGTAGATTACTATGGTTATTTACTATTGCAAATTGTATACCTAAATGATGCCATTGATTCACTACTCTGTTTCTTAGCTAGTACCAGATTGTTTTTTTTTTTTAACTTTGAATTTAATATTTTATTTTTTCCAATTACCTGTAAAAAGTTTTAACATTTTTTTAAATTTTGGGTTCCAAATACTCTTCCTTCCCTCCTCCCTCACTGGAAAGAACAAGCAATTTAATATAGGTTTAATCTTTGCAGTCATGCAAAGCATATTTCCATATTAGTCATATTGTGAAAGAAAAGAGAAAAAAAAAACAAGAAAAAGAAAGTAAGAAAAAGTATGCTTCACTCTGTATTCAAATTCTATCAGTTTTTTTCCTTTGGAGATCAATATCATTTTTCATCATAAGTCCTTCAGAATTGTTTTGGAACACTGTATTGCTGAGAATAGCTAAGTCATTCATAGTTGATTATCATACAATATTGCTGTTACTGTATACGATGTTTTCCTGGTTCTGCTCATTTTATTTTGCTTCAGTTCATGCAAGACTTTCTAGGTTTTTCTGAGGGCATCCTCCTGTCATTTATTATAGCACAATAGTATTCCATAACAATCATATACAACAACATGTTCAGCTATTTCCCAATTAATAGACTTCACCACAATTTGACATCACTAAAAGAACAGCTACAAATATTTTTAGTACCAGATTGTTTTGATGATTACCATGTTGTGATACAGTTTAAAATCTGGTACTGCTAGGCCACCTTCCTTCACATTTTTTCATTGATTCTCTTGATATTCTTGACCTTTTGTTCTTCCAGATGAATTTTATTATTTTTTTCTAGCTCTATAAAATTATTTTTGATAGTTTGATTGAATGTACTGAACAAGTATGTTAATTTAGATAGAATAGGTTTTTTTGTTGTTGTTATATTGGCCAGGCCAACCCATGGACAATTAATATTTTTCCACTTGTTTAGATCTGTGTTTATTTGTGTGAAAAGTATTTTATAATTGTGTTCATATAATTCCTTGATTTGTCTTCCAGGTAGACTCCCAAGCATTTTATATTGCCTATAGTTATTTTAAATAGAATTTCTCTTTCTATATCTTGCTTCTGGACATTGTTGGTATGTTACTGTTTTTAAAGAGAAAGCTCTATGCTGGTTTCAACACAAGAGGTCACCAAAGGATAACTTTGGACTCCAGCAAATGCCACTCTTCACTGTGACTAAGGTGTCCCTTGTCAGAGTTCACAAGATAAATTACAAATCAAACACTAAGCTTAATAATTCATGAAACATCTGAAGCAATAATTTTAATGCCTAACTGCAGCAGGGACGAAAACAGAATGTTGAAGACGTGGCAATTGGAGCCACAAGAAAATGAAGAAAAGGCAACCTAGCCTGTGAAAGTTACCCCCTGTAGCTTGAAGAGCCCCTCTGCCAATGTCTACCTTAGCTTCTGCAATAGTAAGGGTATGTTGCAGTTAGCTCCAACTGGCTTGAAAAAACCAATTGTTAAATCTTTAGTGTGGGCACTCATACCATATACATTGGCAAATACTACAAATCAGATCTTAATTTCTTTTGTTGATTATCTAAACTTTTTATTTGCTTAAAATTTATTTTAAAACTTTATTTTCAGTTTATGGAATAAAACAAGCATTTCCATAACATAGTGCAACAAAAAAGATGATTACACATGAAACTGCAAATCTGCTATGCACAAACTTCTATTCCTTTCAACTAAAGAACAAAATTATCAGGTTTCTTTTTTTCCCTGTTTTTTTTTTCTTACCACATCCCCTACCACCCCACCCAAAAAGGCTATCTAAATGATTTAGATATTTGTATTATATCTAGATGATTATATAAACTTAAGAAAGTGATGGAGAAAATGTTAATATTATAGATTAAACTTAAAAGTGCATTCCTTTTTTCCTCCCTCAGATAGCTAATTGTTAAATGTTTACCAGCACACCACTGAATACAAGCCTTGGAGAATTATCAAGAAAAGTCAAATAATAGCTTTGGCCCATATGCTCACGTCATTATGAGGTAATGCTTAGCAACAATACAATTCCTAGTAGATGTGACCTTCTCCTTTCTCCATAGATGGGTCAACAAAGTTTGGTGATTCATAGACAGTAGGACACCAGTCAATAAACTTACTTGTTCTTCTTTTGCTCATCAAGCTTATTTTCTTAAGTAGTTGTGCTGTTCCTTCTCTTATTTGCAAATGCAAGTATAATGAAGTTTTATTTATCTGGATATGGATTGTCCATTTTTTACAAAAATAGCTTATTATTTTTATTTTTCAAGTAACATATCTTTTTACACTTATCTGTCCTTTTCACCTCTCCCAGACTTAGCTCTCCCAACATTTTAAGCTCACAAGATTTTATTCATCTCCAGTCTCATCACTTAAAACATGAAAAGAATGGGGGTGGTTAGGTGGCACAGCTAAGGCACCGGCCCTGGAGTCAGAAGAACCTGGGTTTAAATCCAGCCTCAGACACTTGACACACTTACTTGTCGTGTGACCTTGGGAAAGTCATTTAACCCCACTTGCCCTGCCTTCCCCCGCTCCAAAAAGCAAAACAAACAAACAAGCAAAAAAACATGGAAAGAATGAATACATCAAAGATGGAAACAACATTGTATTCAGCTTCATATTGGCTCCTGATAAGAAAGGGAGTGAAGCCCTTTTCCCATACAGATAGCCTTTCTTCAATGCCAGCCAGCCTGGAAAGAGTCAGGGCTCAAAGAGTGGCCCTGGCTGATCAATGCCTTTTGAATTCACTTGAATTCCACCTATGTGGCCAACCCACAGCTTAACTCTGCATCACCAGAATATCTGTGCCTGTTTCCAATCTGGTAGCCAGGCACTTTCATTACACCTCACCATGCCTTTTTTTGAAGCAATCTTCTCAACCTCTTCCACACTGGAGTTGTATCAGCTCCTTGTTACAATAGATACAATAACCCTAAAGCTTTCTTACCAGTGGTGAAGGTTCCCCAGTTTCCCCCCTTCCCTTCCTATTTCCTTCTGTTATAGCCCTGATCTTAGTGGGATTTCCCCAGCAGAACCTCTGGTTCAGGGACCATACTTCCCTGCCCTAGCCAGTAACACTTCTTTTACTTTGTTACTAAATCCATCAGCTGCCCCTCTGGCTTCGTGGAATGGTCATTACAAACCAAGGGCTCTGTCTCTGGTTTCTGAACATGCTAAACCAACTCATTTTCATTTTCCTTACACTTGCAGTTCGCCTTCTCTGTGGCCATTAATTATGATGCTCTCCATAGCATTATCTTCATCCTCCAGGTCAATCTGCTTTAGCATCCACCAGGGGTCAGTGGTAGCCTTTTCTCTGTCTCATTGAAAGGACTTTCCACCTGCTACCAGAAGGCCTTTTGCTACAGGCTGCCATGTTACCTTCTCATCACCCCTTCCCCAACATCTGCATTACCTTTCCCCCATTTCCTTCACAACATGAACCACAATGCCATTTTGATCTAATTGCTGTAGGCCAAACCAGACTCAGGCTGGTTTGGTAGTTCAGGTTTGAGTTGGAAATGAAATGAGATAATTATAGACCAGATGGTCTATAGTTACTAGTTAATATAATAATAATGACAGTCAACTAAAGAGTGTTTACTTAGTCAGAACACAGCAGTGATACTCAGCAAATATATAATTCCTAGTAGAAGTGACCTTCTCTCTTCTCAATAGAAACGTCAATAAGGTGTGGTAATTTATAGGGAATGGGACATCAGCCAAATCTGAGAGACACTGGCTCCTTGTGACCTTTACGCCTTTAGGTGATTGGAATTAGCTTTCACCTTAGCCTTATGGACCAATCAAATCTCAGAGACAATTTCCTAACCACTTAGGTAAAAAGAAATTTAAAAAAAAATAATAAACCAAACTAGCCTAGCCACATAGTGGTAGATATTGCTTCTACCACAGTCCCCAGGGATTCACTTATCAATTTCATTCAGATAACTAACTCTCTGTATGTATGTATATACATACATATATATGCATATATATAATATTTATTATATTATATATTGTATCACATCATATCATATCATATCATATTATATTATATATTCAGCTATAATTTCTCTTCTGAGCCTCAGTCTTGAATCACATTCTGTGAAACATCTCCACTTGTATGTCCATTCACAACTTAAAACTCAGTGTATCCTAAACAGAACTTATTTTCCCCCACAAATCTTCCCAACTTTCCTATTCAGATGCTTAGCTCCATAGTTTTAGAAACATCTTTCATTCTTCCCACTCTCATCGCCATAGCCAAATAGTTGCCAAGTCTTGCCAAATCTATCTCCAAAACTTCTATTTACTCTTGTTTCCTCTCTCCACTCACACAAGTCACCATCCTTATAAGGTTCAGGTTCTAAACATCTCTCAGATGGACTATGGTAATAAACTTCTAATTGCACTCCTGGCTTCCCACCCTTTTCCAATCCATCCCTTGCACCAATATTCTCCTAATTGGAGTATACAAGATGATCCACTGGGGTGAGGGAAGAAAAATTAGAACTACTTCTATTTATTTTTGTCTAAAAAGGAAATAAGCTTTCCTAATATTTAGTAAAGGGATTGACAGTGGTACCCTCATTTGGCCTGTAGCTCAGTCATATGCCATTGATGGTATCAGAGAGAGTGCCTGAGGGAAGGGTTGAAATTTCATGACACAGAGTTGCAAGTGGCATTTTCATGTGGTCATTCATCTTCAGTGTGTTACACTGTATTACAGTTTGCATGTGCCTGGTAAAATGAATTTATGGGCTATTGTTGGGAGCCAAAGAGGCCTGAGCCAGGACTTCAGATAATTACCTTGATATCAGTGGACCTAAATGTGAAAGACCTCTTCAAGATGCAACTTTTCATTAAGTCAGCTCTGGAGTTCTTTTTATATAGGTTACACTTATAAGGATGGTGTTTGAGTTCTGAGGCCAACAGGCTCAGCCCCAAAACTTCAGTTGTTCAAAACCTAAATATCTGAATTCTTAGGAGATCAGTTCCTATGCAGATGTGCTTGATGATGCAGCTTTGGCTTCAGGCCTTGAAGCCAGCTCTCAAGAGCATCCTTTGTGATGTGACTGCATATGAAAGGAGGTAACTGACTTTTCCTAAGACTTTCTGGCACCTAGAGAATAAAAGGTCTTACTGCCCGGCTACTTCCAGGATATGGCAGACTAAGATAATGATATGAATACTTGAGATCCCTTCCTTCCCTTCCTTTGTCTCCTTGCTCTATAAAAACCTTGTCCTAAGATTCAATAAATGGAGTTCATTGAACTACCCACATGGCCTGGTCATTTCTTATTCATGTCTCTGGATCATGCCAAGTGCTGGACACTGAGCAGCCCATGGCAGGCTATATTATCAATTTTTTTTTCAAATGCTTTATTAACTTCTGGTTTATATCAATCATTTCTGCCAGATTTTGAGTTAGAATTTTTTTCCCCATTTTTCCCCTACTCAGCAGTCCTACAGGATATCCCCTCCTCCAATCTGCTCTCTCCCATATCTTCTCCCATACCCCCTTTGACTTTTCCAGTAGGGCATGGTGGATCTCTATGCCCCAATGCCTATATATCTTATTTCCCAATTACATGTAAAATAGTATTAATAATAGTGTTTATATATTTTTAAACATCTGAATTTAAAACTTTGAATTCCAGATTCATTTCCTTCTCCCCTTGTCATCCCCCCTTACTGGGGAGATAAGCAATTCAGTATATGTTGTACATGTGTAGCTATGAAAAACATTACTACAGTAGATATATTGTAAAAGACTGACTATATTTCCCTCCCTCCTATCCCACCTCCCACTTGTTCTATTCTCTACTTTGATCCTGTCCCTTTTCAAAAGTGGGTAGTTCCAACTTCCCTCCCTCCCAGCCTCCCCTCCCTTCCATCATTCCCCCTCTCATTCCCTTCCCCCCTACTCTCCTGTAGGGTAAGATGTCCTATTTAGTATGTATGTCATTCTCTCTCTGAGCCAAATTCCATGAAAATAAGGTTTTGCCTTTTTGCCTTCCTGTTCTTCCCCTCCATTGCAACCATTTTCCCTTGCTTCTTCTATACGAGATAGTTTATCCCATTCTGTCTTTCCCCCTCTCTTCTTGTTATATTCCTCTCTCACATCTTAATTCTACCTTTTAAGTATCATCCCTTCCTATTAAATTTGACCTGTGCCCTCTATCTATGTATACCTGTAAACATATATGCACACATTAACATATGTATTTATATGCCCATATACCCTTCTTCAACTATTTTCATACTGAGAAAAGTTTCATAAGTTACAATTATTGTTTTCCCATGTATGAATGTAAATAGTTCAATATTAATAAGTTCCTTATGATTTCTTTTCCCTGATTACCTTCTCGTGCTTCTCTTGCTTCTTATATCTGAATGTCAGATTTTCTATTCAACTCTGGTTTTTCCTCAAGAATGCTTGAAAGTACTCTATTCCACTGAATGACCATATTTTCTCCTGAAACATGATACTCAGTTTTGCTGGGTAGGTGATTCTTGGTTTTAATCCCAGTTCCTTTGACCTCCAGAATATCATATTCTAAGCCCTTTGATCCCTCATTGTAGAAGCTGCCAGATCCTGTGTTATCCTGATTGTGTTTCCACAATATTCAAATTGTTTCTTCCTGACTACTTGTAATATTCTCTCCTTGATCTGGGAATTTCAGAACCTGGCTATGACATTCCTAGGAGTTTTCTCTTTGGGATCTTTTTCAGGAGGTGATTGATGGATTCTTTCAACCTCTTTATTTTGCCCTCTGGTTCTAAAACATCAGGGCAATTTTCCTTGAGAATTTCTTGGAGGATGATTTCTAGGTTCCTTCTTTGATCATGGCTTTCAGGTAGTCCAATAATTTTAAAATTATCCCTCCTGGATCTATTTTCCAGGTCAGTGGTTTTTCCCATGAGATATTTCACATTCCCTTCTATTCTTTCATTTGTTTAACATTTAACAGCATCTTGATTTCTCATAAATAAAAGCTTCCATTTGCTCCAGTCTAATTCTGAAGGAATGATTCTTCTCAGTGAGCTTTTGAGATTCTTTTTCCATCTGGCAAATTTGACTTTTTAAGGCATTCTTCTCCTCATTGCCTCTTTTGCCATTTGAGTTAGTCTATTTTTTAAGGTGTTATTTTCCTCAGTCAGGCTGTTGACTCTTATTTCATCATTATCTTGCATCGTTCTCATTTCTCTCCCCAATTTCTCCTCCACTTGTCTTATTTGCTTCTTAAGGTCCTCTATGGCCTGGAACCAGCTCGTGTCTTTCTTGAAAGCTTTTGGTGCAGGAGTTCTGATTTCACTGTCTTCCTCCTGTTCCATGCTTTGATCCTTTTTGTCACCAAAGTAGGAGTGTAAAGTTGGGGTACTCTGTTTATTTTGCTTTCTTTGCCTACTCATGTTGCTACTCAGTCACTGTAGGACTCTGCCACCAGACAGGGGAGCTTCCATCCCAAACACTGGGGTTTTCTCAGCTGCCAGAGGTATTAGTTGGGTGCCCTCTCTGAAGTCTCCACAAGCTCTGGCAAGCTGATCACACACCCCACAACTTTCACCCTAGACCACAATCCAGATCCAATAAGATTAAAGCAAGAGTGATTACCCCCTCAGATCAGTCACCTGGTCCCCCCACAGTCTGCAGGCCAGGAGCTGAAGCTGCAATGTGGGGGCAGCTGTGCCTGGCTCCTCAGCAGCTTCTCCCCCTAGGGGCAAAAGCTGATGCGCTCTCCTAACTGCTGGTCCCAAAGTCCACAGTGCACTGACCTCTCACTTTGTCCTTGGCATATATGTGTTGATAATTTTGGAAATGGCCACAGCTGCTGGTGTTCTGGAGTCCCTCCAGTCAGCTGCTGGTCAGGTCTGCCCTGGGGTTAAAACCTCTGGCCCATGCAGGGCTGGGGTCGGCTCCCAAAGTTGGCAGGTCCCTGCCAGGCTGCCAGGTTGCCAGGCTGTCCTCAGCGGGAGATTAGGTTTTTTGTTTCATTTTGTGGGTTCTGTAGCTCCAAAGTTTGTTCAGAGTCCCCTTTTACATGGATTAGAAGTGGTGGGAGCCAGAGCTGCTCAGATGTCCTGTTTCTACTCCACCATCTTGACTATGCCCCCTATATATTATCAAATTTTAACCAAACTAATCCTCACAGAATGGAAAAGTACCTTTAAGGATTTCTACAAAGAAATCACAGATTGAAAATAAAGCTTAAAATTCAGGCACAAGTGAACAAGAAAATCACTGAGCTGCCATTTCTCCTACACCAAGTATCAGATCCTCATCAGCCATAATATGAAGTAAAAACAATGTTGAGCTAACAAGTTATGATAATAGATCAAAAAAGAAACACATTGAGTGGTGCTCAGAGCTGTGTTGGACACAATAGGCTTTGGACTAATTTGGGGGTAGGAAAGGGTAAGGGAACAAGCATCATTACATGCCTACTATGTGCCAGAAATGTCACTAAGCACTTTACAGATATTATCTCCCAGGGCAGAGATGACTGTAAAAACTGAGGCTCTTGGTGCCAGTCTCACTCGTGAAAAGGGTATCCATCCTTCATGGCATCTGCTTCGTGAAGCAAAGAAAAAGGGTACTAGGGGCGGCTAGGTGGCGCAGTGAGTAATAGCGCCGGCCTCGGAGTTGGGATAACCCGAGATCGGATCTGGCCTCAGAAAATGAGCACCCACACATAAATAATGACTGGCCATGTAACCTTGAGCAAGTTACTTAACCCCAATTGCTTTATAAAAAAAAATGGCACTGGATGATATTATTCAGAAGATTGTCAGTGACTCCTGTGTTTGTAAGCATCCTGAAGTTGTCTATTCTGGAAATTCTCTAACTTAAGCCTTGGCTTGTGACAATGCCCAACCTTGTCTCCCACCCAGTCATTTCTGGAAAATCTACTTTGGCTCATCCCCAAGCAAAGTCATTGTTCTACACTTTTTTTTAAACAAAGTTTTCTTATTTTATTTCTTTTTTGTGGAGGTGGGTAGAGAAATTGAATGAATTGAAAAAAAATTAATTAAAAAATGAATGATTGGAAAGGGAAGTTTTGGAAAGATTCCTACAAAAGACAAGTATGGGATAAACAGATAGTTATTGGTAGGGGAAAGAAAATAATAAATATTCTAAGTAGGTCAAGACTGTGTGGTAGTCTAGCAACCAACTCTGTTTTGATAAAACATTTTTATATCCTTGTCACTTGAGTATGTTCTGCTTGTTTCAGCCCCGTCTCCCTACCCCACTCCTTTAAGCAATCTCAGTAAAAACCAAAATATAAAGAATTGAAGAACCAAGCTTTGTTCATACTTATACTCTGTGTCTGCCCTGTTGTTTGCTGTCCAATGCAAAGTGCTATTTCAGGAGCTCCTTTAAGTAGATCCCCTAATAAAGCTTGGATCTCTTTCCTTGGAATTTGCTGCATTATAAGCTGATGCTTTGCAACAATTGTTATCATCAGTAGGATTCCCAGGAAATGGGTTAGGGAAGGGAGGAAAGGAATAGGGCGACCCCTGATAACTGTCTACAGTAGCGTGTGTGTGGGTGGCTCTTCTAAGATTTGTGTGAGCCACTTAAAGGAGGGGGATGCCCTCAAAATGCTACAAGGGTTGACCACCTTGTTGGCTGAGATGAAATTGCAACTTGGCAGCAATAGTTAAAGTAGCGTGATCATTGCTTTTGTTGCTACTGAGGCTGGAGTGTGTAAATTGGGATAAAACCTAGGACTAGAAAGAGATATGCTGATTACAGCTTTCCAATTAATGAAGGCTATAGCTGAAAAGAGTGAAAGAGGAGAAAAACCTCTCTCTCTACCTTAGCATGTCATTTTGTGAGGGCTAGAGGGCGTCAGATACCAAGAGTTAAGCTCAGATCCCTCTAACATCTCAGAATTGGAATCTAAGGACCAGCAGGGAAGGGATTCAGGTAACGAGTGGGAGGTAGCATCTAAGTCTGAGGGAGAGATAGAGGATACAGACCCCCTGCAATCACACCAAGTTAGACCAGTACTAGAGGGCCAGCTAAAACAGAGATGTGTAAGGAACCATTGGCCATTGAATTGGATTATTCAAGCCTGTAGGGATGCTTGGCTGGACCCTATTGATATACCAGTAGAAGGAGCTTCCTGGAGGACCACTGAGGCTACCATTAGAGGAATAGTCATAGAATCTGCTCTATATACACCCCTAAATTCCATGGGCCTGATGCAGAAGCTGTTACAGCTGGAATGAGGAACAAACATTTAAAATTAGCCCCAACTCACTGGAAGGAAACTAATTAACACTTTTAGTTTCCCTAGTAGGGGCATCAGCCTATGATTTTAGGAAACCACTGGATAAGTTGATTGGATCCAGAATCTAAATTCCACCAGAGTAAGACCAAAGGCAAGATAGGAAAGACTTCCTCCACAAAAAGGCCTAAAAACAAGCAAATCAAACAAATGTGACTTGATTCAAAAAGGAAGGGGGAGCCTTGAGAAGAAAAAATAAAACATCAAGAAACCCCATCAGCAATATGCTAAAAAGACTTCATCAACTCCTCCTGGAGAAAATAAGGCTCCAGACACGAGGAAAGGGACAAAAGCCTGTTTCTTTTCCTTGATGACTAGAAGCTTCATGAACCTATAAGGGACTAGAGGCATGGCTGATGCTCCCCAAGAGTAATGTGGATAAAGAGACTAGAGACAATATACCAAAGTAACCTTATATTGATCTGAGGTACAAAAAGCAGAGAGTCCTGGTCCTAGTAGACACTGGGGCAGAATACACCCTTGTTTACAGAAATCCATGTAGGTTCCCCGGTGCCCTGGTTCACACTGGTGTTACAGGAGCTCCTATAAATAAATCCCCTAATAAAGCTTGGACTGATCATCCTGGGTTTGTGTGCCTCTTTTCCTTGTAATTTCCTATGTCATAAGCCAGGAGTCTGCAACAAAGCAGAGAAACAATTCTGTGCTGTCAAAGTTCTGAAAGGAAAAAAAAGCAATCTGAAAAAGGGAGAAAAACATGGGCAGAACTTTATGACCTTCTGAAGACTATAAAACACCATTTTTCTGGCTGACCTACACTTTTTTTCCAGAGTGCAGATAAATTGTACTTTGTCTTATGTTATATTAAATGTGGAGAATTGTCTTACTATCTCCAGAGGGAATTCCTGGATTTTATACTGTTGAAATTTCCAGTGCCCGGGATGACCTGCACTTCCTGCACATTGTTCATAGAGACTTAAAGTTAGAAAACAATTTGCTAGGTTTACCTGAACATATTGTCCTAACAGACTTTGAACTCTGCAAAAATAAAAACCAAAAAACATAGAACACAATACCACGAAAGGCATCTTCTGTGGCACCCCAGAGCGTCCCTGAAATGCTTCACGAACAACCTTACAACTGAACAATTGACTGCTGGTGCTATCATTCTAGGAAATGCTCTATGGCCTGTCTCCTTTCTATAGCCAAAATATAAATGAAATATCAAACAACATTTTGAACACAGCCATTCCAACTGAAGCCAAATATTACAAATTCCATGAAATACCTCTTTGAGGAACTACTGCAAAAAAGATGGAAAAGAAAGGTTTGGTTCCAAGGATGGCTTTGTGGAGATTAAGAATTCTATCTTCTCCTTTATTAACTAGAATAATCTTATTAACTAGAATAATCTCATTAAGATTACTCTTCCTTTTAAACCAAATGTAAGTGGACCCAAAAAGCTTCTGCCTTTTAAGCCTGAGTTCATAGAAAATGTGTCCACAGAAGAACTCCACTAGCAAGTTGAAGCTATGAAACTTCCCGAGATTCCTCTTCTGTGCATCCCATGGATTCTTTAAGTACCATCTCCAAGATGAGACCTCCACCAAGCAGAAAAAGGTGATGTTAATATTTGATCTCCTTCTACTGGACTTGAACAGCCTACATAATTCACAGTAACTCACATAACTCAAACAGTATGTGGCATGACTTTTAGTAACTTTATCCTGCTTTGCTCCCCCTTTGTCTTATTGTCCTTTGATTCCAATTCCTCTCTGGTCCTTGGGAGGTGGATTCTCTGTTGAACCAGTTTCTTCTTTCTCAATATTCTATTGCCCCACTACCTGCCATTGCTCTCTCTTATGTGATTCAACATTGCCTAATTTCATGATCCTTTCGTAAAGATTGCCACGTTGGTGTATTGTCAGTGTATCTACCAATATGTCCTCAGGAAAGCATTACAGAGAAATATTCAAAAGCAAATTTTAATATTTAAGTACCTGTGAATTTATATGAGCATTATGCAGCAGTTTTTAAGTATTTTTTTTTCTAGCACCAAAAATACCAGGATGTGTGAAAGGACATTTTGTTATGAAGCCATTTACAAATATGCATATGAAACTCTGGGGGTCCTTATCCTCACTGCCACTTGAACTATAATAAACTGAGTCTACAGAAGACTGGTTAACTATACCTTCCTTTAAGGATTCTAGGGGTATTCCAAAGTGCTGTGGGTATCTTTCTAAAGTTATCAACTCAGTCCACCATTCAGGTCTGTTCTCTCCCACATCAATTGTCATTTAGAGTTAGAATGTCTCCAGGTAGAGTCAAGATGGCAGAGTAGAAACAGGACTTTCCTGGATTCTGGCTTCCACCTTCCCCAATCCATGTAAAAGGAGACTCTGAACAAATTTTGGAGCTACAGAACCCACAAAATGACACAAAAAAGCTAACCTCCCACTGAGGACAGCCTGGCAGCCTGGCAAAGAGCAGCCAGTGCAGTGCTCTGGGAGCTGAGCCCAGGCCCAAGTGAGCCAGAGGTTTTAGCCCCAGGGCAGGCCTGACCAACCACCAGCTGGAGGGACTTCAGATAAGCTGTGGCCATTTCCAGAATTATCAACACATAGATGCCAAGGACAAAGTAAGAGGTCAGTGCACTGTGGACTTTGGGACCCAGTAGTTGGGAAGAGCATTGGCTTTTGCCCCCAGGGCAAGCAGCTGCTGAGGAGCTGTGACACAGTCCCTACCACGTGGCAGCTTCAGCTCCTGGCCTACAGATTGTAGGGGGACCAAGCAACCAGTCTGAGGGGTAATCAGTCTTGCTTTAACCTGCTTGGATATGGATTGTGGTCTAGGGTGGAAGTCCTGGGGTATGTGACCAGCTTGCCAGAGCATGTGAAGGCTTCAGAGAGAGCACACAACTAATAATTCCAACAGCTGAGAAAACCCCAGCGTTTGGAACAGAAGCTTCTCTGTCTGGTGGCAGAGTCCTACTGTGGCAAAAAGCCCAAAAGTCAAGTAATTGAGTGGCAACATGATCGGGCAAAGGAAGCAAAACAAACAGAAGACTCCAACATTAGACTTCTATTTTGGGGACTAAAATGATCAAAGCATGGAACAAGAGGAAGTCAGTGAAATCAGAACTTCTGCACTGTAGCGGCAAGCACCCCAATATCCCCAGGGTGACTGCCAACACAGGTTCTTAGATCTGCTTTTCAAAAGGAAAGCAACTCAAAATGGGTTAACAAGCTTACTTTAATCAAACAAATACACATTACCTAGTTCAGGGGAAAAAGGTCAACACCCCGAACTTCAGAGTTACAGAACTTACAGATCAAACAGACAGGCTTCCAAACTGTCCAACCATTATATCAATATCAAATCACAGTTACCAGAGAGGGAAGCATCAACATCTGGGTTTTCAAAGCCGGGGAGCTCTCAACAACGGCTTCCCAGAGTCTCATCTGATCAAATCACACAACACTTCTCAAAGTGAGCCCCAAAGCAAAGCCTCTCATCAGAGTTTATATAGCCTTCTCTTGGCTCAGAGAATGTAACAACCTCCTTGACCCACTGCCTAATCACAAAGTATCAAGGTGTGGGCTTTCCTGAAAAACAAGCCTCCCACCACAGGCTCCAGGTGCACTTAAGCTAGGGGCAGGGAAGATCTTTAAATCTGCATTTCCATTACATGCACCAAAAGCTTCCAAGAAAGATATGAGCTGCTTACAGGCCATAGAGGACCTTAAGAAGCAACTAAGACAAGTGGAGGAAAAATTGGGGAGAGAAATGAGAACGATGCATGAAAATGATGAAATGAGAGTCAATAGCCTGACTGAGAAAAATAACACCTTAAAAAATAGACTAACTCAAATGGCAAAAGAGGCTCAAAAAGGCAATGAGGAGAAGAATGCCTTAAAAAGCTAAATTTGCCAGATGGAAAAAGAATCTCAAAAGCTCACTGAGGAGATTCATTCCTTCAGAATTAGACTGGAGCAAAGGGAATCTAGTGACTTTATGAGAAATCAAGATGCTGTTAAACAGATCCAAACAAATGAAAGAATAGAAGGCAATGTGAAATATCTCATGGGAAAAACCACTGACCTGGAAAATAGATCCAGGAGGGATAATTTTAAAATTATTGGACTACCTGAAAGCCATGATCAAAGAAGGAACCTAGAAATCATCCTCCAAGAAATTCTCAAGGAAAATTGCCCTGATGTTTTAGAACCAGAGGGCAAAATAAAGAGGTTGAAAGAATCCATCAATCACCTCCTGAAAAAGATCCCAAAGAGAAAACTCCTAGGAATGTCATAGCCAGGTTCTGAAATTCCCAGATCAAGGAGAGAATATTACAAGTAGTCAGGAAGAAACAATTTGAATATTGTGGAAACACAATCAGGATAACACAGGATCTGGCAGCTTCTACAATGAGGGATCAAAGGGCTTAGAATATGATATTCTGGAGGTCAAAGGAACTGGGATTAAAACCAAGAATCACCTACCCAGCAAAACTGAGTATCATGTTTCAGGGGAAAATATGGTCATTCAGTGGAATAGAAGACTTTCAAGTATTCTTGAAGAAAAAACCAGAGTTGAATAGAAAATCTGACATTCAGATATAAGAAGCAAGAGAAGCATGAGAAGGTAATCAGGGAAAAGAAATCATAAGGAACTTATCAATACTGAACTATTTACATTCCTACATGGAAAAATGATAATTGTAACTGATGAAACTTTTCTCAGTATGAAAATAGTTGAAGGGTATAGAAATACACACACACACACACACACACACACACACACACACACACATATGGTCTACATCAGAGGGTATATGGGTGTATGAATACATATGTTAATGTATGTATATATGTTTATAGGTGTGCATAGATAGAGGGCACAGGACCAATTCAATAGGAAGGGATGATACTTAAAAGGTGAAATTAAGAGGTGAGAAAGGAATGTGGTGGGAGGAGATGGGGAGAGACAGAGTGGGGTGAACTGTCTCATATAGAAGATGCAAGGGAAAATGGTTACGGTGGAGGGGAGAAACAGGAGGGCAGGGGGGAATGGGTCAACCTTACTCTCACTGAATTTACTGCTCATTGAATTTTGTGACATGCACACGAGATGGGGTATCTCACCATACAGGAGAGTGGTGGGGAAATAGATAAGGGGAAGATTATAGAGGGGAGGACAGGCTGGCAGGGGAGGGAAGTGGGAGGCACCGACTTTTGAAGGGGGACAGGACCAAGGTGGAGAGTGGAACAAGTGGGAGGTGGGATAGGAGGGAGAGAAATATAATCAGTCTTTTACAATATATATATATATATATATACTATGGTAATGTTTTGCATTAGCTGCTTATGTACAACCTATATTTAATTGCTTGTCTTCCCAGTAGGGGTGGGTAATGAGGGAGGAAGGGAATGAATCTGGAATTCAATGTTTTAAAACCAAATGATTAAATACACACACACACACACACACACACACACACACACACATATATATATACACACACATATACTATTATTAATACTATTTTATATGAAATTAGGAAATGAGATGTGCAGGCACTGGGGCACAGAGATCCACCATGCCCTACTGGAAAAGTCGAAGAGGGTATGGGGGAGGATATGGGAGAGACCGGATTGGAGGAGGGGATATCCTGTGGGACTGCTATTCTGGGGAGGTGGATGGGGGAAAAATGGGGAGAAAATTTGTAACTCAAAATCTGGCAGAAATAAATGATATAAACCAGAAGTTAATAAAGCATTTGAAAAAAGAAGAATCTCCCTTATATCACTGATTACTTATATCACAATGATTAGCATTTCAATATCATTCATCCACTTATCATCAATTAGCTTTTACTGAGGAATATTTACTGAGAAGATACAGAAGGAAAAAAAAAACCAGCACAAACACATCCCTTAAACCAAAAGCATACTCCATCTTGGTCCCTTGGAAATATGGACTCAAACTTAAAGTGGCTGGTACAAACCATTCAACCCACCAAGTTCACTTCAGAATCAACATAGACCCAGTGCTGGGCTGAGTCTATGGGTCAACCTTCATTGAGCTTAGTTACTGACAAACTTTTATAGAGTATGGGCTATAGGTCCTTGACTTTTCACAATTTCAAATTTATTGCATTTCTAAAATTCATTAACTTAAGAACAGGGAAGAACAAATTCAAAGAAACAAATCCCATTTTTACTGATAACCATAGATTATTGGCCAGGGAGATAGCTGGCAGCAGGAGGTTATTGCTGTCACTGTTTCTTTCCACAGGGAAACTTATAATAGTCCCTGTCTCAGTCACTGCCAGGAAAGAGAAGTTCCCTTTGTTTATTAACGTCTGTATACCCAGCATGTCTCAGCAGCCAATCAAAAAAGCCTTCTTCTTTGTTAGGTAGTAAGAGTACAAGAAATAGTCATAGAATACTTGCTCCTCTTTCAAAGTATCTAGAAGGATCCTCTAGTATACATGTTCACCAAACATCCATGTAGTCAAGGGACTAGTCTTCACTGGCCAGTCTCTCATTATTCTTATTTTATCCTAAATATAGAATGAGGCTATTGTATCTTAAGAGAAGATTATTGGGTTATAGACCTTATAAAATTACACACACATATATACACACATATACAGTTAGATGACTAATAAAAGTTAGTGTAACATAATGGAAAGTGCATTGGGCTTGGAGGTAAAGGATCTGGGTTTAGTTACTTACTACCTTTGTGACCTTAGGCAAGCTGTCTAATCCACAGGAGCTAAGGGTGTTTGTTGGACTAATGGTGTCTAAGAGTTTGTCTAGTCCTTAACTCTCATCTACTACCCTCTTGGACTGAACCAAGAAATAAATGGATAATCAGAGCAAACTGTTTCCTAGAAGAGTGGTCTACATAATTGTGCATATTGATTCCCTGTTGCCTTACCCCACAATCTCTGGAAGGTCTTTATAAGAGCTTGCAATAGAGAACCAACAAATTAAAGCATTTATCAAACATTGAATGCTAAGCACTATGCAAAACTCTGGAGATACAAAGATAGCCTCTGTCCTGGAGTTGCTTACATTCTAAGAAGAGGAGCCAATAAATTAAAGGAAGTGATGGCTAGGGAAAGAAGAATAGTTTGATTGGGCAAGTAAGAGGGCAAGAAAGACATCTCAGAAACACCAAACAGAAGCAACTGGGACAATCACCATTGGTGACTCCCCATCAGAGAGGAGGAAGGAAGTTCTCTGCCAAAGATGAAAGAAATGTACCCTTAGCCGGAAAAAATGGAATTTCAGGAAATTCCCAGGCCATTTCCAAACAAGTTTTTGCTGGTAGATGTGCTTCAGGACAGGGAAAGTGGCTTCTGGCCAACAAGGATGCAGGAAAATGAAGGCAAAACTCCAATTCATAGCAGGGTCTGGCAGCTCTTAAACATGAGACACTAATATTATTCTAGCCAAGCTGGTTCTCCTGCTTCATGGTGTTCTTGTATGGAACTGTACCCTAATAATGAGGGTATGCTACCATCCCATTTCTATGTCCAACTCTGTGGGCTTTCTACCCCTGACAGCCCCTGGAATGACAATAAATAAATAACAACTCTGCCCTGTACCTTTCCAGGAGAAGAAGGAATAATCAATTTCTCTGCTGGAAAGTCAGCATAAGATTGCCACTTAAACTGGCAAGTCTACTTCATTTTTAGACAGAAAAAGAAATGAAAGAGATTTCAAAACATGAAGCCCCTTTTCATCAGTCTAAAATTATTGTATAGATAAATTTTTTATGTAATCTTGGACCCTTGGGAAAACCATATTAATATGTCCACAACTGTGGTCATCCTTTTGGTAAATAAGTATCCCAGATTGCCTAAAACAATATTAATTTCCTTCCTTCCTTCCTTCCTCCATTCCATCCTTCCTTCCTTCCCTCCTTCCTTCCTTCCTTCCTTCCTTCCTCCATCCCTTCTTTCCTTCCTCCCTCTCTTCCTTCTTTCCTTTCTTCTAGCAACAGATATTTATTGTATTGCACCATTCATGAGGTGCAAGATACACAAAAGATAGGTAGATACAGGTGTACAGATCCTGCCGTACTGGGCTAGCACCTATAGATACCTTTCTGGTCGATTCCTCAACCAGTACCTCTTTGGTCACCTGCTGTGACCCTGGTCACCTCCACGAACCCTTCGGAGAGCCCCTGCTCCAGAATAGACAAAGGAGTCTGGCACCAAGGTATAGTGTATAGCCTGTCGTTTATTTTTCTCCTCGTTCACAACATCCTCCTCTCTTCCCCCCTTTGTTGTTCTCCTCACCTCCCTCCTCCTCCCTCCTTTATCCCCTTTCCCTGACTCTGCTCCTTCACGTGCCTCAGCAACAGGCTCCTCATGGGAGGGGAGTGCTCCCCTGTTATCGGCCCATGCTCAATACCCAGCAATCCTTGAACCTGTGTAACAGGATGTGATTCATGGGGGCAGAACATAAGCTCAGGTGCCTCTTTGACCCAGCCTGAGTTGCCCTGTCATTTGCCTGAATTCTCAGAGTTCGGGTAAAGTCTTAAAGGGTCCTTACATACAGGCAAGATGCACAAAGATGATTAAGCCATATTCTCTGCTTTCCTCTTTCCCTGGGCAATCAGCTCATTTCAGATCCTGCTCTAGATCAGGTTTTTTGGCTTCTTTCAGAAATCACCTTGAGCATAAAAAGCCCACTCTTCTCAAAAAAAAAGCTGTAAGATATAGATGAAGAGTCAGCTAGTTTGTCAAGTGGATGAAGGATGGGATTTGCATTTAGAATTTCCTCTCCTTTCAGATTTCAGTTACAGAGCTTAAGTACATTTGGTCTCACACATTCTGATACATACCTGTTTTATCTACAAGGAGTTTTTATCCCAAAGGACTGATTTGAGATATTTAAGGAACACTCCAACCATTTAGTATAACAACATAAGGTCTCGGGCCCCAAAGAACCTAATCAAAATTTTCACTAGAAGATGATAGATTCAGATCTGGAAGGAACTTTGGTAGTCGTCTCAAGCAGTACTTCTTAAACTGTGGGTCCTGAGAAATTTGGCAACAGTAAAAGCTGAAGAAAAGACCAGAAACTATTTGAAATCAAACGTGTAATGAATCCAAAGTTTTTCTGACAGCATTATGTGCAACTTAACTGCAGCCTTGGTTCTGAATACAAAACATGTGTACTTTGTACTGCACATGTCCTCCAGCCACACAACACAGCAAACACTTCTGAAAAGTGAAAAGGGAGCTCAAGTGGAAAAAGTCTAAGAATTAGCCTGGATCTAGAGCCGACCACTCTTCACACATAAAGAAAATGATGCCCATAATGGTTAAGTGACTTTCATAGGCTGAGTGGTAAGTGGCAAAACCATAGAGTTTGACCTTAGAGCCTCTGACTCCAAACAAAGGCTGGACTCTTTCAACTTCATCAGGAGTTCTCCTAACCACCTCAATCATTGATCATTAATAACAAAATAAAAGACGTATCTGACCTAACTTCAGGGAATGTTTTTGTCGATGTTTATACATATGAAGACACAAAAAGGAGATAGCTCATAAAGGTTTTTTTCTGGCATTGGGTTATTTTCTTGCTTTTTTTTTTTTTTTTGGAGGGGGTAGGTAGGGCAATTGAGGTTAAATGACTTGCCCACAGTCACATTGTTAGTTTTTGTGTGTGAAGTGTCTGAGGCTGGATTTGAACTCAGGTCCTCCTGACTCCAGAGCCAGTGCTGTATTCACTGTATCACCTAGCCACCCCTAGGGTTGTTTTCTTTAATTCTCATTATGCTGAATTGAGTTTGTCCTTTGTTGAAGAGGACTATGACTTCAGGAAGATGATGACATGACTTGCAATTGAATTGGATTTGAATGAGGGAGGGCTGGTAATTGAATCACAAAGTAGCAGGATCTTTTAATTCAAGGACTATGAGCTTTAAAAAAAAACTAATAACCATATTTCATTGTAATTGGTTATGCATTTTCTTTTGTTTGCATTTAAAAAGAATATTTTGAGTAGGGATTAATTAGCTTCACCAGACTAACAAATAGGGCCATGATACCAAAAAAGATAAAGACAGACACCCCAATTTAATGGCAAGGTAAAGTGGGAACAAGGGGAAGTTGTGATCTCAGTTCAAGACCTGGCTCTAACCCCAGTTAATTCAGGAAAACAAAAGCCAAACTTTGAGTAAAGATCCTAATAATTCTTCTAAGAAGCCAACGTAATTTGGAAATTACTTTGTGCTTATTCTATATATACTCAAATGTGTACAACAAGTTTTTTCAGCTAACATAAATTCTACTAGGGCAAGCATTGTTTCATTTTAATTTTTATTCCCTCAGAGACTGGGTAGGGCATGGTACATAGGAGTCATTTGTTAATAAAGTCTTCCTGCTCTGGCAAGGCTTAAAAGTAGCAATAACAATAGTGAGGACTTTGCGCCAGTCACTCAATTTTGGGGGCGTCCTAGGTTTCCTATTTGTAAAACGAAGAAGTTGGGCCATCATTTGGAAGTATTGGTGATCATTTAAATCCTGCCAAAATAAACATGTTTGCTTTGGCATTATATTCAGAAATCTCTGCCTCCAAGAACACTTTGTTTAAATAGTATACTGTTGACTGTTTATAGTCTGGGAGATTTTTGTTTGTTTGTTTGTTTGTTTGTTTTGCAACTAATAAACACAAGATAAGAGGTGCCTCTGAAATTTTTTTTTCCTGGAGAATGAAGGACCCAGAATTCAACCTTGAACCCACTGAACTAAAGATTTCCCTTTGATATATTTATACCTTCTTTTCCCGCCACAGTAATATTTAATTAACATCCAGATTCTTTAACCAAACCTAGGAGATGGTGCTGATGGAACCATTTTGAAGAAACAGGGACATTTGCTGATGGCAATGCAAATGGCATCAGCTGAGTGGAAAGAATCTGGATGTGGAGACACAGGATCTAGGATCAGCTACTTGCTGCCTGGGTGTCCCTGGATAAATATTATATTTCACCACATAATCATCAAAGATTTGATGCCAAAATTTTGCAAAAAAGGGGAGTGTGACCATTATACGAAGCTTTTTGGAAAACAATTATGTGGCACTTGTCTTTTAGTTTCCACCAATCTCACACCAGCTTTTCACTCACTGAAGACTGTTTTTCTACAGCCCCGTTTCCATGCTATTCAGTGAACCCAATCCCTTTCAGTATTTACCCATAATCAGAAAGAAGTACTTTGCACATTAGCGTATTGAGGGCTGATGAGCTGTCCGGTTCAGCTGGTGTGGGGAGATGCAGGTCTTACCATATTAGAAGATTTACTCATGGCGCTTTGCCTACCTGCCCGCCTGTTCCCCATGTGCCTACAGCTCTTCACTGGGTCGAGTGACAACACCGTTAGTACTACAGTGCTCTAAACAAACCATGCAGATTAGCTTTTGGAAATATACTGACAATGCGCCTGTGCTGAAAATTCTAGACTCACAACTCGAGTTGCATGAGAGCGAAATGTGCATCCGTATGCCACCGGCGAATGCACTGCTGCTCTGTTTACCTGTTAAGTGACATGACAAATGAGATCATGCCTTGCGATGATCATGTGATGAAAATTTATAAACCAGTTTTTGAACTGAAAAAACAGAGTGCAACGATTATGCAGTGTCGATGATTATGGGGTGAAATACTGTAACAACCTTTCTGAGTCTCCATTCTCTCAGCTTTCATTCCCTCCAAGGATGTGGTTGGAGTGGTGACTTCTAAGAAAATCTCTATTAGGTCTAAATGTAGCTTCTGAAGACCAAATCTACCCCTTTTGCCCCAGTTTCCTCATCTGTAAAATGGGGATGATAATATCCCTACCTATGGAGTTGTTCTGAGGATCAAATGAGATAATGATTGTAAAGCATTGAACATACTTGTCTGCACACAGTAGGCATTATAAAATGTTCATGATTCTTTTTCTTATTTCCCTCCCCTCTTCTTTGTTTCTCCACCTTGACTTTAGCAAGCTAATCTGGAATGTTTCCCCCCAAATCTTAATGTTTTCATTATTGTAGTAAAATGAAATTTTAACAAACACAAACCATGGAATTGTAAAGCACTAGAGAAGATCCAGTCCCCTACTCTCATTTTACAGATGAGAAAACAGGTTACTTGACTTGTCCAGTATCACAGAACTAAGAGGTAGAAAGGACCCTGGAGGGTATCTGATAGCCCCGTGTCCTAACAGAATCTCCTCCATAGCATTTCTACAAGTGCATTCTAGCCTTCAGCGATGATGTATTCATTCCACTTTGGGATAGTTCCAATTGTTTGGAAGATTGCCCTTCTATCACACCTAAGTCAATCTCTCTGAAACACCCACTCTCTGAGATCTAGAACATTGCTTTTGATCCTGCCAAGGTGAACAGAATTAATCCTTTTTCTCACACAACATGCAGCATTATACAATGGAAAGATTACTGGTTCTAATGTCAGGGGAACTGTGTCTGAGTCTGGACACATGCAGGGGTTTGCTGGCAAATGTTTAAGGACCAGTCCTTTGGGAAAAAAAATCTATACAACACAGTTTAAAATTTAATTTGCATTATTAACATTTTCTTCATCACTTCTTAAAGTCTAAACAATTGACAAAGCAGGAAGTCAAGTGTTTATTTGCCAATTTCTGGGGTATAAATGCTCACACTGGAAATTTAACAATTTAACATGAGCTTTCCCTGTGCCTCTTTGAGTTGGCTTTAGCACATCCCTACAATCTTGACCAATATGACCTTGAGCAAGGTACTCAAGGAAAACTGGGCCTCAGTTTCCTCATACACAGAGTGATGGAATTGAACCAGATGGCCTTTGGTGACTCTTCCAACTCTAAATCTTATGATATTTGGAAGGCATCTACAAAGTTACTCCTTCATCTACATTTCTTCAACCTCTTCCTGTCTGGTTCTCTTCACCATCCTGATTGCCCTTCTTTGGATAAGTCTACAACTATCCATATATTTCATAAAAGGAGTTCCCAATACACTAAATGTCAACACTCTAAACATCAACTGTATTTTTATCAATGGAGTCCAAGATCAGATTTGGTTTTCTGGATGCCAAGTTATGCTTGTTTGCAGTTAACAAATTTTGAGTTCTAGGCTCTTAGGGTTTTATATGTGTGTGTATGTGTGTGTGTGTGTGTGTGTGTGTGCAAATGTATACATGTGTAAATGTATATATACACAAATACATATGTGTGTATATGTGTATGTATGCATATATATATATATATATATATATATATATATATATATATGTACACTCACACACACAACTCATTCCTGAGCTATATATATCCATCTCTTTGAGCCACAGTTTCCTTATCTGTGAATAAGGGAGCTATACTACATTATCTCTAGGACATCTTCCAGCTCTAAATCTATAATCCCAAACTTAATAATAAAAAATTACAACGACTTACATTTATGTAGGGCTTACTATGTGCCAGGCACTGTGCTAAGTGTTTTACAATCATCTCATTGGATCCTCACAACAACCCTGGGGGACAGGCGCTGTGATTATCCTCATTTTATAGATGAGGAGGCTGAGGCAAACAGGGTTAAGTGACTTGCCTAGGGTCACACAACTAGGAAAAGCTAAGGCCGGATTAATACTCAGGTCTTCCTGACTCCAGACTTGGCACTCTATCTACTGTGTCATCTAGCTGCCTTTTAAATCTAGGATCCCCCTCACTTACATAGTTGATTAAAAAACACCAATGAGAAGGACAACTGTAGGAACCTGTGTTTGTCCTGTTAAATTCCATCTTCTTTGGCCTAGCATTCTAACCTGATAAGATCCTTTTATATCCTAATTCTATCATTCAGATGATTAGCTATCTCTTCCAGTTTTAGGCTGGCTATGGATAGGATGGACTATGTTGAGAGGAGGGAAATCACTATGGTCAATGGAAAGAGCATTGGCTCTGGACTCAGAGGTATAAATTCTACCTCTAACTCTTAGTATCTATGTGTCCTTGGGTAGTTTGCAACTTCTGTGGGCAAGAGGGTTGGACAAGTGGAGGTTTTCCCAGTTCAATATATACCTATTACAGGGGCGGCTAGGTGGCGTAGTGAGTAGAGCATCGGCCCTGGAGTCAGAAGGACCTGAGTTTGGATCTGACCTTAGATACTTAACGCACACACAAACAAAAGCCATGTGACCTTGGGCAAGTTACTTAACCCCAATTGCCCTCCCCCCCAAAATTATATATATATATATATATATATATATACACCTATTATCTTATGACCTCATTATAAAAGGATTAGCTGAAGGTGCTGGAGAATTTTAGCCTGGAAAAGTCAAGAATTAAGAAAGAAGAGATGACTATCTCCAAGTTTTTGAAGTCCATTTAATGAGAGACAATGAATTACTTCATTAAATTCAAATTATGTCTTAAAACTCTCTGATAAAAACTGTTGGGATGGGGGTGGAGCCAAGATGGCAGAGTAAAAACAGCACTTCCCCAGCACTCCAGCCCACACCACTTCAAAATCATGTAAAAGGGGGACTCTGAACAACCTCTGGAGCTCCAGCACCCACAGAGCAACACAGAGAAGCTAACCTCCCAGCTGAGGACAATACAGCACTCTGGGAGCTGAGCCCAGGACCTCAGGAGTCCCAGGTTTTAGTCCCATGGCGGCTGGACCAGCAGCTGGCTGCAGGGACCCCAGCACACCAGTAGCTGTAGCTTTTCCAGAGCTACCAACATATAGATGCCTAGGACAAAGTGAGAGGTTAGTGCCCTGTGGACTTTGGGACCAGTATTTGGGAATGCATCAGCTTCTTCCCGTGGGGGCGAGAAGCTGCTGAGGAGCAGTGGCACAGCCACCATTTTGCAGTTTCAGTTGCAGCTTCAGCTCCTGGCCTGTGGACTGTAGGGGGATCCAGCGATCAGTCTGGGGGGAATCACTCTTGCTTTAACTTTCTTGGATCTGGATTGCGGTTTGGGGTGGAGGTCTTGGGGTGTGTGTCGAGCTTGCCAGAGTGTATGGGGGCTTCAGGGAGGGCACCCAACTAATACCTCTGGAAGCTGAGAAAACTCCAATGTTTGGGACAGAAGTTCCCCTGTCTGGTGGCAGACTACTGTGACAACAAGCCCAACAGTTGAGTAATTAAGTGGCGACATGCCTAGGCAAAGAAAACAAAATAAACAGAAAAATTCAACATTAGACTCCTATTTTGGGGGCAAAGAGGATCAAAGCATGGAACAGGAGGAGGACTGGGAGGCCAGAACTCCTGCAACAAAAGCCCCAAAAGAAAATAAGAGTTGGGGCAACTAGGTGGCACAGTGAGTAAGAGCACCGGCCTCGGAGTTGGGATGACCCAAGATTGAATCCGGCCTCAGAAAATGAGCACACACACACAAATAATGACTAGCCGTGTAACCTGGAGCAAGTTACTTAACCCCAATTGCTAAAAAAAAAAAAAAAAAGAAAATAAGAGTGGGTTACAGGCCATAGAGGACCTTAAGAAGGACGTTAAAAACCAAATAAGAGAAGTGGAGGAAAAATTGGGAAGAGAAATGAGAAGGATGCAGGAAAAGTATGAAATGAGAGTCAATAGCCTGACTGAGGCAAATAACACCTTAAAAAATAGACTAACTCAAGTGGCAAAAGAAGCTCAAAAAGGCAATGAGGAGAAGAATGCCTTAAAAAGCCAAATTTGCCAGATGGAAAAAGAATCTCAAAAGCTCACTGAGGAGATTCATTCCTTCAGAGTTAGACTGGAGCAAATGGAAGCTGGTGACTTTATGAGAAATCAAGATGCTGTTAAACAGATCCAAACAAATGAAAGAATAGAAGGCAATGTGAAATATCTCATGGGAAAAACCACTGACCTGGAAAATAGATCCAGGAGAGATAATTTTAAAATTATTGGACTACCTGAAAGCCATGATCAAAGAAAGAATCTAGAAATCACCCTTCAAGAAATTCTCAAGGAAAATTGCCCTGATATTTTAGACCCAGAGGGTGAAATAGTGGTTGAAAGAATCCACCTATCACCTCCTGAAAAAAATCCCAAAAAGAAAACTCCTAGGAATATTATAGCCAGGTTCCAGAATTCCCAGATCAAGGAGAAAATACTACAAGCAGCAGGAAGAAACAATTTCAGTATTGTGGAAACACAATCAGAATGGTGCAGGACCTGGCAGCTTCTACACTGAGGGATTGAAGGGCATGGAATATGATATTCCTGAGGGCAAAGGAACTGGGATTAAAACCAAGAATCACCTACCCAGCAAAACTGAGTATTTTGTTTCAGGGGAAAATATGGTCATTCAGTGGAATAGAGGACTTTCAAGCATCCTTGAGGAAAAAACCACAGTTGAACAGAAAATTTGACATTCAGACACAAGAAGCAAGAGATGCTTGAGAAGGTAACCAGGGAAAAGAAATCAAAAGGAACTTATCAAAATTGAACTATTTACATTCCTACATGGAAAAACAATAACTGTGTCTGATGAAACCTTTCTCAGTATGAAAATAGTTGAAAAAGGGTTTATGGGCATATGAATACATATGTGAATGTGTGTATATATGTTTACAGGTATACATAGATAGAGGGCACAGGTCGAATTTGGTGGGAAGGGATGATACTTAAGGGGTGAAGTTAAGAGGTGAGAGAGGAATGTGGCAAGAGGAGATGGGGAGAGACGAGGGTGGGAGTAGACTATCTCATGTAGAAGAGGCAAGGGGAAGTAGGTGCAGGAGAGGGGAAGAACAGGAAGGCAAAATTTGGCTTAGGGAGAGAATGACATACCTAGTAAATGGGATATCTTACCCTGCAGGACAGTGGCGGGGAGGGATGAGAGGGGATATGATGGAGGGGAGGGCATGCTGGGGGAAGGGGAGGTTGTAGGCACCCACTTTTGAAGAGGGACAGGATCAAGGTAGGGAATGGACTGGGTGGGGAGTGGGATGGGTGGGAGGGAAATATAGCCAGTCTTTTACATTATATCTACTATGGTAATTTTTGCATGGCTAGACATGTACAACATATACTGAATTGCTTATCTTCCCAACGGTAGTGGGTGACAAGGGAGGAAGGGAATGGATCTGGAATTCGAAGTTTTAAAATTAAATGTTTCTAATATATATAAATACTATTATTCATACTATTTTACATGTAATTGGGAGATAAGATGTGCAGCCACTGGGGCATAGACCTTGCCCTAATGGAAAAGTCGAAGGAGGTATGGGAGAAGATATGGGACAAGAGATAGGAGAGAGCAGACTGGATGAGGGGATATCCTGTGGGACTGCTATTCTGGGGTTGTGGGTAGGGGGAAAATGGGGAAAAAATTGTAACTCAAAATCTGGCAGAAATGAATGATGTAAACCAGAAGTTAATAAAGCATTTGGGAAAAAAAAAAGAAAGAAAGAAGACCCACTACCCTCTTTCTGTCTTCTTCAGTTTCTTTCTATCCATGTCAAAAATAGTTCTTAAGGGGCGGCTAGGTGGCGCAGTGAGTAGAGGGTTGGCCCAGGAGTCAGAAGGAACTGAGTTTGGATCTGGATCCGGCCTCAGACACTTAAGGCACACACAAACAAAAACCTAGCTGTGTGACCTTGGGCAAGTTACTTAACCCCAGTCAAAAAAAAGTTCTTGAGCTTCTCTCACACTCTGAATAGTCTTTCCAGAGACAGTTAAAGCAGCTATACAATACAAAGTTCTTGTATATTGGTGTTACTCAAAACTTTATCACCCTAAAGTAAACCTCGTAATGAACAGTGGTGGACACAGCAAGGCACATCTTCATGTAACAGGAATGCTTATAATAAATACCCACACTGTCACACTCTTTTACCCTGATTCTTTTATGATGTAGATTTGGAAAATCTCCCATGTGAGACAGTATGTTACATAGATTTCTTCCATGAGATATAGGTGATAAAAAAGCTGCTCAGAGCCAGGACAGCCTGTGTACAATCCCTGCCTCAGATACATTCAGTTTACTTCACTCTGGATAGGCCATAATCTCTCATTGCAATTCATTATAGAATCTTTATTGATCTTTATGGGTAAAGGGAGTTTCTGCACTGGGGAACTCCCCACACTGATGAAATCACAGGCCCAGAAAAAAAAAAAAGCTATCCAAGGAGACAGCTGGACCAGAATTCACTGAGACTTAGCTTCCTGAAGTCAAAGCTTAATAGGAAGAACACGTTTAAAACAATGAACATGTATAAAATATGAGTTTTAATATACACTTTTGTAACTGTTAAATGGGCCACAAAGGATTTCATAAATATTTTAAAAAACTTAAGCCTTGTGTAATATTAGCAAAGTACAAGACCCACCACCTTAATATGGTTAATAGAAAGGTTAGCATTTCTTCACCAAAAATGAGGAATGGGATTGATCTTTAGAATACATGATCAAGAATTGGTCATGCCATTGAAAAAGCTAGAAAAAGAACAAATTGAAAATCCTCAATTTAGTACTAAACTAGAAATATTGAAAACCAAAGGAGAGATTAATAAAATTGAAATTAAGAAAACTATTGAATTAATAAATAAAACTAAGAGCTGGTTTTATGAAAAAACCAATAAAATTGTTAGACCCTTAGTCAATATGATAAAAAAAAGAAGAAAACCAAATTATGAGTATCAAAAATGAAAAGGGTGAATCTACCTCCAATGAAGAAGAAATCAGAATACATGATCAATGGTTTTTAAAAAGCCTGCAGAAATAATTTTAGAATAGCCAGATATCACTTCACTGAACAACAGTAAAAACTGATAAGAGGCACACACCATTGACTTTAATTCTAAATGGAGTTTATTAATGTGTCTGAAATCCAAGAATGGAATCCAAAGTGCATCCATGGATGGCATCTACATAAACCTAGCCAACAATGTGTCAACAAAGAAACCTCAAACAAATGCTGAGTCATGCTTATTTGTGGAAACAGAAGAGTTTATGAAAGCAATCCAGGACCGGGTTATTGCCAAAGGAAATTACAGAATGATTAAGGAACCTGAATCTGGTGGTCAATGTGGCTTATACAAGGAAATAATAGCAACTATGTAAAACATCACTGAAGGCTACAAAAATTTGGCCCACGTTGTGGTAGGTGAAAGATTAAATAACTGAGAGATTAAATAACTGAGGAAACAAAGCTTTGAGCTTCCAAGTATTTCAACTTATTTAAGCAATGCATGCCGATTGCCTAACAAATTGGGACCAGTCACCTTCCTCAGCTTTGGCATTGGACCTCGACTGCAGGGGGAGACAGACTTTTATACATTAAAAAAAAAATAAATTAAATAAGATCAATTAATTAAAAGGAAATGATTAATCAGGATACAACATTAGGCAATCTTATTTCTAGTTGGAGGAAAGATTAGGGACATTCTGAATTCAGAGAGGGAGAGCAAACGGGTACAATTCCCTGAAATCAGAAAAAGAGGTGTCCTGATCCCCTCAAGCATCTGTACCCAATCAAAGGAACATGGAAACAAGAAGGGATTGCTTCTTGGGGCCAACATATGGGTTGCTTGAGATGTATAATTGTGAGAAAACTACTGGTATTAATCCTTGGATCTACCAGCATAATAAAACTGAAAATAAGCTAAGCCTGGGCAGATGGAAGATGACAATTGGAGAAGATGTGGTAGCTGCAGGAGAAATTCAATGAGAAATCTGATGTGTCAATGCAGGTAATGGTTCCTGAGGATTTGGTTTAATGGAGCCAACGCTCCCTCTCCCCACATGACTTCCACACACTGAGGAAGTTCTCTGAAAACACATTTTTACAGAATCGACTACATTTAATAGAACCTCCAGATGGGTAAGGTTATATATCCTTTGTTAGGTGACTGATATGGGTGAATTCCCATTATAGTCAATTCCCCCACAGGTATTAACAAGGGACAGAATGGAGTTACTAAAGTAAATGAGTTTGATATATTAGACTTATGGGCCGCATCCCATAAAGGGACTAAGCCCTGTGACTAAACTACCTGTGGGCAATCAGATCCCACCCTTTGCGATGGAGCCCCATCAGAATAGTTTCAGACTTTAGCTATAAGCTTCTCTTGCCGCACACCAATATTGGCATGGACTGACACATTTCTGAAATTTGAGTATGAGGCTGAGACAGTTGTGATTTGGGAAAATACTGCGGTCAGTATGTATAGGCACTCTGGGAATGGAGGGGGATGAGTCATAGATCATACTACCTTGCTAGGACCTGGAGGGAGCTTTGGGTGTAGCTGCAGAAACATGGGGTTGATATGAAAGCAATTGATTACTAGCCCATGGGGTACTAGTAAAACTATACAGGGAAATTCAGCACGAAGGCCCCAAGGGCTCTTCAACCTAACCCAAGCCTGAGGCATCTCCTCTATTCCTTACCTCATTTGGATAATTCAAAGGAAGGTTGCATAGGACTTGGAAGGAAGGGGTATCATGGACTCTTCAGTCAGTATCTGTTCAATTCTTTTCAAGAACCTCTATGCAGGTTACTATGGGCATGGCCAAATGAAAACCCTTAGAGTTACCCAAACAAGCCCATACAATCAACACCAAACCATAGTAGGTCCCCAAGGAGGTAAAAGATGTTTCTCCTCTAGTGATGCAGATGTTGAAGCTGAAGCATTTAGTTATATCAGTTCCCCTTGGACTGGCCCAACAATGCCTATGAGGAAGGCAGATGGCACTCAGCAATTTACAGTGAATGATAGCCCAGTGACTAAAGTCATCTTGTCTATCCCTAAAGTTCTTCATCCCTTCCTCAATCCCTTAGATCTGGTAGCCAAGGCCCACAGTGAGTAGCATAGGGTTCCTGACTTCACCAAAGGTTTTTAATCCCACCCCCCAAGCTGAGAATAGTAAAAAACAGTTTGCTTTCCCCAGGGAACAATCAGTATACCTTCACCATCTTTCCCCAGGGCTACTTATTCTCTCTCATACTGCCACATTATGGTGAGCAGACACTAGAAAGAGGCCTCCTTTGCTGGAGGCATTGATGTACACTATTATACTGATGACACAACACTGACCAGACTGGATATGGTCATGGAAGCAGAAGGACTAGATTAGATGGTGGCCCATATGAGGGAAAAGTGGTGGGAAACCAATCTTAAGAAGTTCTGGGGTCTAGCCTACTAAGTCAAATTTGGGGGAATACAATGGGTGGAAAAAATCCTGAGGATTCTTGGCACAGTTCAAAATAAACTACTGACACTTCCCCATGATCTGTGAAGGAAGCCCAAAGACTTGATGGACTCTTGGAGTACCCTTATTAAGTCACTTAAATGTCTACTAATTCCAAGTGGTATCCACAGCCACAAAAGATCTAGAGTAGACTATCCAGCTGTCTTTTTCCTTAGGCCCTCATGACCTTGCAAGGACAATATTTTTGGAGATCTCTAGTCAGAAAGACCGAGCTGAGTAGAACTTTTGTTTGTTTTTTTGGTGAGGCAATCAGGGTTAAGTGACTTGCCCAGGGTCACACAGCTAGTAAAGTCAGATTTGAACTCAGGTGCTCCTGACTCCAGGGCCACTGCTCCATCCACTGCGCCAGTGAGCTGCTCCATGAGTGGAGCTTTTGGCAAGCACCTAATGATGACCAGACAAAGTGATTGTCAGGCTTCTGAAGCTGTAAGATTCTCAGAGTGGCCACTCACTGAACCACTTTTGAAAACCATTTGTCCACTTGTTTCTGTGTCTATGTTGCTAAGAGATGGCACAATGCCATACTACCACCCTTTGTCCAGAGTTGGCTATTATGGGTTGGGTAATGCAAGATGGTCCCAATCACAAGATCAGTAGATGACAGGAAACTTCTATTGCTACATAGAAATGATAAACTCAGAATCATGCTTCTGGGTTATTTTGGTGTTAATGCCTGTTATAAACAGGTGCCCAAAGACTAAGGCTTCCAGTCCAGATCTTAGAACCCTGTCTCCTCTGCTGGCACACTGGGCCCCCACCTACAAGGACTTGACTCCTGAGGAATAACATTTAGCCTGGTTACCAGTGACTCCATCTGCTATGGGATTGGAATATAGGACTGGACTTTAGCAGGCTAGCTGACCTCTAGGCTCTATGGCTGGTGTGTGGACTTTCGGGATAGAGTGGTGAAGATCTTTAGCTACACTGAAGACTGGCAATGGGTCTAGCCAAGTGATCTGGGGTAGAGAGCACAATACTAGACAATCAAAGACTCCCCATTTGGGGTTAAGACCAATGGTGTCTTCCATTGTGTACAGTTGTTTGTAGGGTATGACAGCACCCACCAAAGACTTATTTTTAACAACCGGTTTGGAATATTCCAAGAATATAAGGGTTTGAAGAATTGGTCTAGTTCCAATATGAACACTGGGGTGGTGATGTTATGCTGTGTGGCTATGGAACCATATAATCCTTCTAAAGAAGAAAAAAGTGTCCCTTGTTCCAGATGGAACACCTATCTACCCCAAGTGGCTGTTGACCTGTTCCCAACTGGCAAAATGGCACTTTCCCATCTCAAGGCAAGAGGTCTGACCCTGCTGATCAACAGCTTTGTGCCCAGGTCACATAGCCAATTTCCTAGAAGTTATCTGTGACAACTAGAAAAAGTTGGCCTCAATATCCTTGTGCCTTCTGTACATCCTTGGAAAAGTAGCTTATGTCTACCTCGGTTGGTAGGCTTCCTTTTCACTGAAACTCTGGCAACTCCTTCCCAGAAAGGGCCTGGCAGGGATTGTGATGGTATTGTTAGGAGGCGCTGTGGTTTCTAATACCAGCTAGAAAGTGAACCTCTTTATGTTAACTGTTCAATAATCTATCAGTGCCTCATTGCATCTCAATATCAAATAAGACCTAACATGGTCCTCGCTTTATGTCTTCTAATAATTGGTGTACAGAACTCCCAATGAAGAAACCCCCTCAACCACTGTAGATTCACACCTACTCTATAAATTCTAGTCTTGATCCAGTGTTCTGTGCTCCCTCTCAAGACATTTCTTTTACATTTAATAACAAAAGATATATCCTTGAAATAAAGATTCCTGAATTGCAATCTTGCCTAATTTGAATCCTGCTAAATGGTGTTGTGAAAAATTTATAAATAACATCTACACATTAATGCACTACTAATGGACCTGTGAATCAGTCCAGCCATTTAAAAAAACAATTTGGAACTATGCCTCCCAAAAGTCAGTAAATGTCATGTCTGGCTACTAGTAGGTCTATGCTTCAAAGGGCTCAAAGTAAGGGGGAAAACCCTATACCCATAAACTCTCATAGCAGCTATTTTTGTAGAAGAAAAAACACACATACCTGAAAACTAAGGGGGTATCCACATACTATGAATTACGAACATCATGAAATACTATTGTACCATAAGAAATGATGAAATTTCAGCAAAATTTGAAAAACCAGTATGAACTAATATTGAATAAAGGGATCAAAACCAGGAGAATGGTTTCTATAATATCATTGTAAAGGAAAGCAACTTTGAAAGATGTAAGAATTCTGATCTATGCAATGATAAAACACAATTCCTAAGGATTGGTGATATAAAACATACTTACCCAAATCTTGACAGACAGGCTATGGATTCAAGATGCATTCTAAGACGTTCATTTTCAGATACGGGCCAATGTGGGAATTTGTTCTGCTTGATATGTATATGAAATGGTACCTGGGCAGAGAGCCTCTAATAGCATGCTCTTATGTGGAGATGCTGGAGACTCTGCTTCCAGAAAAGTGAAAGACTTGGAAAGACTTGGACAATCTCAAACTAGCTAACCGAGTGGGGCTCTTTGTCTATGGAGGCATTAAACCATTTTTTTTCTTTGACTTTAGCATTCCCAGGAGAGTTTGGTAACTCCCCTTCTTCATGGCAACTGGCAGAGGGATTGGAGCCTACAATCTTGTGAGTTCAAAATGACAGCATGGCATTCCAGAGTTCAGATCTGGAGCCAGTGTAGCACCAATGCCCTGCAGAGCAAGGAATTATCTTTGCAAGTGACCTTAAGGATTTCAGCCCAGCTGTAGCTGAGACAAGGACTCACCTGGCATTGATTCAGCTTTTAGATTTGAACTTGTTGGGACAGATATCATGTAAAAGCTGAGCTAAGTTGACCCTATTATCCTCAGAGACTGGGGTGGCTTAGGGAAGAGTATGACCCTGATGCACTGGGGAAAATGTCTGTACTTTGTTCTTCCTATATCTTTGATGGAAATATCCCCTGTGGAAGCTGCTTAATGTTAAATGGTTAAGATGAACTGAGGATCACAGCCCGTAGGGATTGAGTTGATAGCAATGGAGAATAGGTACTCCCAAACCTAGGGTTACCCTAGAACAGGGGGTTTCTAGGGTACAGGGGACCTCTAGTTCCTCAAGTGCAGCCCTTTAACTGAATCCAAACATCACAGAACAAATCTCCTTAATGAAAGGATTTGTTCTGTGAAGTTTGTGTAGCATCCTGGTTCTGGGAAAGTAAGCCAAAACATGCTTGCTACATCACAATGCCTTCATTTTTCTTTTTTTTTTTGGGGGGGGGGTAGGTTGGTGAGGTGGGATAAGTATAGGCATAGAATAACGCTTCCTTTTAAAATTAGGATTATTTTTTCCCTGAAAGGGAAACAGATAAGGCTGTCCCAGGGGCTTGATTGGCTCAGGAGGCTAATGCTCCAGCTGCTTTTTCTTTGAAGTAAATTTCTGGTAACTTTTGATCTTATCAAGTCTGGCTTCCTGGTCAACTAAGGGCATAAAAGTTTTTCACAGGGTTTCAGGGCCCTTTGGACTTGGTGAAGTCCAAGACCGAAGGAGTCACTGCACTCTGCCTTGTGGTGGAGGTGGTGGAGGAAAAAGGGGAAGGGGAGATCCACTCATGCTAGGTTGTTGGGATAACCTTATTGAATATTCTTTCTATGCTATCGGTAAGTAAATCTTTAACTGTTGAATGAATGAATGCCTTGAACCTGACCTGATAGGATACCTGCCTGAGTTAGGCCTGACCATTATGAAAAGCATTAAAAAGAAGGAAATGAAATGAAAGAGCTTCATTGAGGCTTTTTTTTTTAAGTGGAGAGGAGAGAGAAGAAATACAGAAAAAAGCTCAGAGAAGACAGCTTTGAAAGCTATCATTCCATTGTTCAGCTGTGTCTGACTGTGACCCACTATGGGATTTTCTTGGCAGAGATACTAAATGTTTGCTATTTCCTTCTCCAGTGAATCAAGGCAAACAGAGGTTAAGGCCCAGGGTCACCCAGCTAACAAGTGTCTGAGGCTGGATTTGAACTCAGGTCTTCCTGACTCCAGGCCCAGCACTCTATCCATTAAGCTATGTTGCTGAAAGCTGGAAAGCTATAGGTTGAATTTATTATATACCTAAAAAAAAAGCATGCTATCCATAATAAAGACCTACAGTTTCATTTGTACAATTATCCTTTTCTGCTCATTTATTGAGCAGAAAATATATTTATTTATCTGTTTATTTATTTTGCTCAGTTTTTTTGTATTTCCATAGTTTGGAATAAAAATGTTTCAAAATAATAAAAATTAGCTCCTGTTGCTCAGTAATAAAATGATGGTTTATGAATTTAACAGATTGCTGAAATAAAAAAAAGACAAACTGAACATTGATTTTATAAACCATTAGAGTAGAAATACTTAATATCTTTCAGGGTTAAGTTTTTGACATTTTGATTTGTCATTTAAAACCCTGAATTCTCTTCAATGGCATTCGATGGTATATTGATCAACTTGTCAAATTGTAAGTAGAAGAAAGTACAATCTGACATAAATCATAAAAGAACTCGATATAGAATGTATAGAGAATGAAATAAAAGGCACGACTCAACTGCTGGGTTCTCTTGACTAAAACAGCTAAAAGGATTTGGCTGCTTATTGTCCTCCACACTCGTAGAGGAGTAGAGGATCAAAGTGACACCACTATGTCAGGGTCAATGCACAGTGTCTCCGACTGTGGCTGATCAGACCAGTGTGAACTTGGAAGGCTCCACCACACATTAGGCACAAATTGTCCACATGAACATCTGGAGTGGAGATGTCCCTTAATTTGCACATCTCCTGTGTTCTTTGAGCCACTTCAGTTCCTTTTTGGTCACAGGACACAGTATCTTCTTTGATGAGGGCATGCTGTGCTGGGCAGTCCTATGCCACTGCCTCCAACGTCTCATAATTGATTCCAAAGTTCTAGAAGAGAGATCTTGAGAGTGTCCTTGTATTGCTTCTTCTTAACTCTGTGTTCACACAGAACTTGCCCAGTGCAAGTTCTCTATAAAAGTCTTTTAGGCAAATGTATATTTAACATTTGGCCAGTGAGGCCAGCTGATTGGAGCTGCACAGTATTTGGCAATTCAGCTTGAGAAAGGTTACCTTAGTGTTCAGTACCTTATCTTGCCAGGTGATCTTCAGAATATTCCTAAGGCAATTAAAACATGAGCATTTTAATTTTCTGACATGGCACTAGTAGGCTGTCCAGGTTTCAAAGGCATACAACAATGAGGTCAGCACAATGGCTCTGTAGGCCTTAGTTTGGTATGCAGACTGACTCTCCCACACTTTCCTTCAGAGCCTCCCAAACACTGACCTACCTCTGGCAATACATGTGTCATTCTCATCATCTATGTGTACGACCCTGGAGAGTATACTGGCAAGGCTAAATGAACTTAGCCACAGCATTCAACATTTCTCCATTTGCTGTAACCAATGGTTCTGTGTAACCCAGGTCACTCTGAAGCTTATAGATTGGACCACAATATGTCCCTGCCCAAGCTTCACTTAATGGCTGTATTTTGGGGCCTACTGGCTTAGAGTGAATGTCAATGGTAACTTTCTCTTTGGAACAGCAACCCTGAGGGTCTTCCCCGCCCAACTTGATTTTTTTCTTCTCTTTTCTAACTAAAGAGGCCATCCTTTGACTTGCTTCTTAAAGAGGCCTATTCACTGAATGGGTATTACCTCACTCTAAGTGACTAAGGGAAAATGCCTTAGCATTGCATTGCCTCCCATTCCATCCTGGGTCATCTCCAGTATCCTGATGATATCCAGTATCCTAGGTTACTGGACCCAGATGGCTCTGGAGGAGAAAGTGAGGCTGGTGACCTTGCACAGCCCTGCCTCACTGTAATCCAAGACAACTGCAAGTCATGTCATCATTTCCCTGATATCATGGTCCTCTTCGAAAACAAAGGACAAACACAACAACGAGTATGGATGGTTGGTGGTGAACCTCTGTTTTCTTGGTGTTAACTGTCAGACCAAAATCAGCAAAAGTGGCAGAGAATCAGTCTGTATTCTGTTGCATCTTGACCTCAGAGGCTACATTAAGTGTGCACTCATCTGTGAACAAAAAGTCTTCCTCAACTCTCCCTCTACTTCAGTCTTGGCTTGTAGCTTTTTCAAGTTAAATAATTTATCACCATTCTGATCCCTGTTGAAAATGTCTGATAACACTGCTGAAGACACCATGCTAAAAAGTATGGGAATAAGCACATAGCCCTGCTTCACTCCCATGGTGAATGGGAAAGTGCATGAGCATTGTCCATTATCCAGAACGTGTACAAGCATGCCATCATGAAAGTGGAGTACAAGACTGACCAATTTCTCCAGGCAACCCAATTTTGCCATGATCTTCCACAAGACCTCATGACTGTCAATATTAAAGGCCTTGCTCAGATGGATGAAGTTGTATACGGACCTCTATTCTGCTCTTAATGTACCACATGATTCCACTGTGGTTTTTGTGTTCATGTACATGTGTTTAAATAAGCTTTAATAAAGATTTTGACAAGAACCAACGTTTTACCTGCTTATTTTTTTTCTTAAACTGCCTTATGCTCTTCCCACACAGTGAGTACACACATATTAAAATTAAAGCTGTGAGCAGTAGTGCTTGATTTAAAAACAGAAAGACATGCTAGAGCTTTATCTAAATGAGTGTTGTTCCTTTATTTTTTTTTAAATCTATTTTTAGGGGTGGCTAGGTGGTGCAGTGAATAGAGCACCAGCCCTGGAATGAGGAGGACCTGAGTTCAAATCTGGCCTCAGACACTTGACATTTACTAGCCATGTGACCTTGGGCAAGTCACTTAACCCCAATTGCCCTGCCCTGCAAAAAAAAAAAAATCTATTTTTTATTATGAACTTGGCATTTAAGAGACATAAAGGTTCATATATATAAAATGACAGAAAAATATCAAGCTCCAAATCTAAAGTTGATTAGATGATTTTTTGATTGTTGAGTCTAAGTCTTTCAAAATTGTTATCCTTTACAATATTGGAGTCATTGTACAAATTGTTCTCCTAACTTCACTACATTCCTTGAATATAATTCACAGCTCCCAGAACAACTCCTTTCTTCTCCCATTTGGTTTGTATGCCTCTGACTCAGCAGATTTCTTTGTTTTAAACAAAGGTAATGGATTCTTTCAAATAGTCAGTCATCAAGTATTTTTAAGCAATCACTACCTTCCAGGAACTGTGGTAAGCAGCTGGAAATATAAGAAAGCAAAAAACATGGTCCCTCAGTCAATAAACATTTATTATATGCCTACTTTATGCCAGACACTGGGCTAAGTTCTGGGGATACAAATAAGAAAAAGAAACAGTCCTTGTCCTTGAGGGGCTCACAACTTAATGGGCGTGGGTGGACAAATATATATATTTATATAAAGCAAGCTATATACAGCATAAATAGGAAGTAATTAATAGAATGAAGGCACTAGAATTAAGAAGGGTTGGAGAAGATTTCCAGTAAAAGATGAGATTTTAGTTGACTTAAAAGAAGTCAGAGAGGTGAGTAGTCGGAGCAAAGGAGGGAGAGTGTTCCAGGACAGACAGAGAAAATGGCCCACACTGGGATGAAGGTGTTGCCCTCTGTAGTAAGAGGGAAGAGAAAGAGGGGGACGGGACTTAGGGGAAAAAATTAGTCCCATTTTGAGGACATTGAGTTTAAGTTGCCTACTGGATACCTAGTTCAAGATGTCTGAAAGAAGGACAGTAGATTTGAGATTGGAGGTCAGTGGAGAGTTTGGGGAAGGAGAGATAGATTTGAAACTCATCAGCATGGAGATAATAATTAAATCCATAGGAAGTGATGAGAAGAGCCAAAACCAGAACCCTATGGGAGGGCATTAGAGGGCATGATCTGGGCGAAGAGCCTAGACAGGTAGGAGGAGGACCAGGAGAGAGGGGTGTCACCAAAACCTAGAGAGAAGAGAGTATCAAAAAGAACAAAAATCAAGTGTCAGAGGCTGCAGGGAGGTCAAGGAGAGTAAGAATAGAAAAAAAATCCATTGGATTTGGCAACCAAGAACTCACCAGTCATTTTGGAGAGAGCAGTTTCAGTCTAATAAGCTTGGAGGAGAAAAAGTGAACGCATCCATTGTAGACCACCTTTCTGAGGAGTTTAGCCACAAAGGGAAGAAAAGATATTGGACAATAGTTAACATGAATGAAGGGTCAAGTGAGGGTTTTTCAGAATGGAGGAGATATGTTTGTAGACAATAGGAAAGCCTGTAGACAATAGGAATGTTTATAGACAATAGAATGTTTGTAGACAATGGGAAATAAGCCAGTAGAGAGAAACAGAATGGAAATAAGTGAGTGAGGATAATGGAGGGGTGAATCTATTGGAGGAGACTGGATGAAATGGAATCTCTTTAACAAGCAGAGGGGTAAGGCTGGGTAAGGTGTAAGCCCACTTCATCCTGTGAGACTGGGAGGAAGGGGCAGGTAGAATATGGCACCTGAGTGATAGGGGATGAGTAAGAGGAGAGAAGATGGAACTCAGGGGTGGTCTCAATTTTTTCTGTAAAATATGAGGCAAGGATCTCAGCACACAGGTTTTATCCATTCCCTCCACATTATTTATCCTATATCTAGTGTTTGTACATTTTTGTTTGTTTGTTGTTTCCCTGGAATTGTGAGTGCCCCCAGCATTCAGCACTGGACCTGCCATGTGTATGTTGATCCTCATTAAATGCTTATCAACTGACTGCCTTTGCTCAGTGTGTGTGGTTTGTTCTTAGTGTATTTTAGCTTAGGATAGTAATGTACCTTCCTGGTCACCTGAGAGTTCTGGCTGGCCCCGAGTCTTTGGATTGGCAGACCAGCAGCATGAACAACACCAGAAATCTGTGCTTCGCTGAATCAGTTATATCCTCTGAAACCAAGTTTACTCTGAGAGTTCTCTTTGCAGTCAATCACATCAAAGCATCTTGGAGGGACCAGCAGTCTTAAGATAATAGAGCCCTCTCTTTGAGACAGAAACAGAACCCTGTGGGTTCCACTTCTTTGGTCTACAAGGTGACTGTGGAATGCTTTAAGGGAGAAAGAAGTTGATTTCCCTAAACTCACATTATTCATGTTATTTTCTCTACAACCTGCTCTGAATGTCCTTCCCCCTACAATGGTTAAGGACATTCCTTTTGCTAAATGTTATGTAAACCCTGTCCCAAAGCCCATTGGTATGGGAATAGCCTTATTGGTGGAGATGAAGACCCTGTAATCCTTTGGGGACTCTTCTGGATCTCAGGAAAACTCCTAGAAGCCTGTAGTATGGCAAGCTGGGGATTAGAGACATGATGGAGCCTGCCAGCTCCACTCACTGTCTTTCCAGAGTCTTTTGCTTCAGCAATCTGCAGTGGGGTTAGCCTCTTCCATCTTCTCTCTTGAAACTGGAACCCAGGAGCCAGAAGCGTTGGAAGTGACTAGATACTCAAAGAAGGTGCAAAGGGGGACTTCCTTTGGAGAGTCCCAGTGGAAATGGCTGTTAATTGAAGCTTTCTCCTCTTGCCAACTGAACCCTGCTTTCCCCACAGGGCGTGTCTACCACAAAGGAGAGTTCCATGCCAATGAACTTTGGGATGTTATGACTATGACTCTCTCACTTCATTCCAGTATTGAACCTAATCTACCAGACCAATATGGTATACCCTGGCCTACTACAAGTTCTGCTCCTCCCCCACCAAAAAAACATTCTTTAGGGAGGACTCTACAACCTCTGACAGCCCTGGTGATTACAATCAAAATCAAAGACAAAGTTATGGAAATTCCCCCCCCCAATGCTATTATACAAAACTCATCAAAAGTGTGGTACCTGTGTAATCCTATCTCAAATGTAGAAAAATATTGTAATACTGCATTAGTCATATTGTATTTAATATTTGTTTTAAATGGTTTATATTTTTCCAATTACATGTAAAAATTTTTAAACATTCATTTTTTTAAATTTAAGTTTCCAATTCTCTTCTTCCCTCTCTCCTCTCTCCCCTCCCTGAGAAAGCAATTTGATATAGGTTATATATGTGCAATCATGCAAAGCATATTTCCATATTTGTCATGTTGTAAAAGAAATCAGACCAAAAAAAAAACCCATGAAAAAAAAGTAGAAAATAGTATGCTTTAATCTGAATTCAGACTCCATCAGTTCTTTCTCTGGAGAGGGGTAGCATTTTTCATAAGTCCTTTTGTCTTAGATCATTGTATTGCTGAAAATAGTCATTGCTAAGTCATTCACCCAATATAATCTTGCTGTTACTGTGTGCAATGTTCTCCTGGTTCTGATTACTTCACTTTGTATCAGTTCATGCAAGTTTTTTCAGGTTTTCTGAAAGCATCCTGCTTGTCATTTCTTTTCTTTTTTCTTTTTCTTTTCCTGCTTGTCATATCTAATAGCACAATAGTATTCCATCACAATTATACAATTATACAATCAAAAAGAGCCATTATAAATATTTTTGTACATATAGGTCCTTTCCCTCTTTTCCCCTTTGGGATACAGATCTAATGGCATTGCTGGGTCAAAGAGTATGCACAGTTTGATAATCCTCTGGCTATAATTCTAAATTGCTCTTCAGAATGGCTAGATCAGTTTGCAACTCCACCAACAATGCATTAGTATCCCAATTTTCCTACATTCCCTCCCACATTTGTCATTTTCCTTTTCTGTCATATTGGCCAATCTGATAGGTGTGAGGTAGAACCTCAGAGTTGTTTTAATTTGCATCAGTGCTTGCTGATGGTTTTATATAATACTACTTATCATTTTGAGGAAAATTCCAATTATTCCTATGATTTCTAGTGTTTTTAATAGTAATGAAAGTTTTATTTTGTCAAAAGCTTTTTCTGCTTCCATTAAGATAATCATGGGATTTTTGTTGTTTTGTTACTGATATGGTCAATTATGCTGATAGTTTTCCAATACTGAATCAGTTCTGCATTCCTGGTATAAATCCCACCTGGTCACAGTATATGATCTTTGTGACACAGTGCTGCAATCTTCTTGCTAGTATTTTATTTAAACCTTTTGTATCAATATTCATTATGGAAACTGATTTGTAGTTTTCTTTCTCTGTTTTTGTTTTCATGGTTGCACTGTATTTGTGTTGTAAAAGGAATTTGTATCTATTTACTAGTACATATTGAACTCATGCTATTTTTGTACTCAAGTGACCAGGATGGTACATTAGTGGCTTAAGCTAAAATATACTGAAAACAAACCCCATACAATGAGCAAAGGGAGTTAGTCAATAATTAGCAGTATATTGAATATTGTAATAAAACACAGTATTAACAATGTGAAAAACAGAGAAAAGGAAAAACAGAGCTTTTCTTTTCAGAGAAACTCTAGTCACAGATGGATTCCCAGATCTTATGAAGCTCTCCCCACAGGGATTGAGAACTTGGAGGGCAACTGGAAATCATACCTTCCCCCTCGTGTGAGACACCAGACCCTCCTGGAGGAGAATTCTTCAATTATTTCCTTCAGCAAAGAGTGCAATCTCAAATAAAGACTTTAAAATACATTCTCAGGGTGGCTAGGTGGCACAGTGAGTAAAGCATCGGCCCTGGAGTCAGAAGGACCTGAGTTCGGATCCAACCTCAGACACTTAATGCACATACAAACAAAAACCTAGCCATGTGACCTTGGGCAAGTTACTTAACCCCAATTGCCCTCCAAAAAAAAAAAAGGTAAAATACATTCTCACAGAATTTGCAAAAAGGCAGAGGTAAAGCTATTACATTTGTATGACAAAATTAAAGATTTCAACAGGTTAAAATAGGTCAATATCAATGTAATTTTTAGAATTGAATTAAAAAATCAAATTCACTAGAATCGAGTAAATGCAATATTTGTAATTTTTTTGAAGTGTATATGAATCTGAATAGCAGTTTATATGAAAAAGTCCACCCTAGTGAGTTAGTTTTTTGCAACCTTTTTTGAGGGCCACCTGAGTACCAGCCCCAGGTGTGGGCGAAGATGTGACCAGGCCAGTAGTTCATAGGATAGAACTCCATTTATTGATTCTTAGGACAAGCTTTTTATAGAGACAATGGAATGAGACAAAGGAAAGAAAGGAAGAGATATCATTATCTTAGTCTGTCTTAACCTGGAAGTAGCATGGCAGTAAGGCCTTTTGTTCTCTAGGTGCCTTTTCTTAGGAAAAGTCAGTTACCTCCTTTCATATGCAGTCATATCACAAAGGATGCTTTTGAGAGCTGGCTTCAAGGCCTGAAGCCAAAGCCACATCATCAAGTACATCTGCATAGGAACTGACCTCCTAAGAATTCAAATATTTAGGTTTTGAACAACTGAAGTTTTGGGTCAGAGCCTTAGCTCTAGGCCTCAGGTACCTCTTAATGCAGCCGCAGTCATAAACAGATACAATTAAGAGCAGACTTCAAAGCTGAAGTGCAACCCTCAAAAGACATCACGTTTAGAGCTGGCCACCCAAAGACACCTGAGTGCAGAATCAGATCTATCTTGGGGCAGAGCCTGTTGGTCTCAGAACTCCAACAACATCCTTTTAAATGCAGCCCATATCAAAAGAACTCTGGAGCAGTCTTTGACATTCAGGTCCACTGATATCAGGGTAATTATCACAGTCCTGGGACAAGCCTCTTTGGCTCCCCACAAAACTTGATATGAAAAAATTCACTGAAATGTATTTATTTATAATAACAGATAAGGAGATAAATGGGTCTTGAACTAAGAGTCTAATGACTGTGAAATATGCTCATTAGTACCATACTTTATTCTAATAAGTATAAACAAGTTTAATATTTTACATAAATCATATAGGGATAATTAGATAAGATAGCTTCTTACAGTGAGCCTTTATAGTAAGCTTCAAACTTTAATGTAATGTTCACTACTTGTTTACCAGTTATGAAGCTCCTTTGCACAACCACAAGAATGCTGACATAGATATCTCTATTCTGCTTTGCTCAAATTCCACACCCAAACCCAGTATGAGTGGGATGAATGCCTTGATTCTTTGGAAAGTCCTCCAACTTATTTTTGTACCTCTGGACCACCTTCTCTTGCTCAACATGGGCAGGTGATCATCTTAGGCCCACTTGATTACTGCAGATGACTCTTTACTTGCCCATCTTAATTTCTGGACCTCAAGAGCAAGGTCTGTCAACCAATGAGATTCTGTATTTTACCATGCCTTTTTTTTTTTTGTATATTTGGGTATCAAATCCAATAAAAGTAAGGTCTTGGGGACCAGGGGCATCTCAGATTGTGAGGAAGAGCTGAGGTCCATTTCATTAGAGGGTACCAAGGACCTTTTAATACGCTCTGAGCATTTGGTCCAGAGATCTGCTTCAGTTTCTTTTATTGTAGCTTGGACTCCATGTTATAAGGAATAAACACACTATATTAACTGGAAAATGACTGTAGTTGGAGCTTCTGCAGGACAAGTGTGTCCAAATCTTATTCATCTTCTCAGACTGCCCAGGCTGCATATTCCAGATCCTGATTTAAGCTGAAGAATCCTCAATCACTGGCCCTACAACCAATGCCACCTACAACCCTCTTTATTCCTTCCCTGTGTTTCTCCCAGGTGTTTACTGTATGTGCTTAACCCAGGGATGGGGAACCTGCGGTCTCAAGGCCACAGGTCGCCTTCTGGGTTCTTGGTGTGGCCTTTTGACTGAGTCCCAGTTTTATAGAACAAACCTTTTTATTAACAATTATTATTATTAAGACTATTACATTCAGGTACTGCAAAATGTTGTTTAGCCATTCCCAACTGATGGGCATGTACTCTGTTACCAATTATCTGTTATTATCTAAAATGCTATTATATTTTGGTGTATATGTGACTTACTTATATGTCTTACATATCATACATATACCCCTCTCTCTCTCTCTCTCTCTCTCTCTCTCTGTTATATGCCTGGGGTCTAGATTTGCATCTAAGAGTATGGTTGTTTTTGTCTTTTACTTAGTAAAATTCCAAAGTGCTTTTCAGAATGGTGATTGATCTAACCCAGGGATGGGGGAGCATTTGGCCTCAAGGTCACATGTTGCCCTCTAGGTCCTCAAGTGCGATCTTTTGATTGAACCCAAACAGAACAAATCCTTTTATTAAGGATTTAGATTCTCTATATTAAATTCAAACCCTAAATTCTGCCTGTTTTCATTTCCTCACCAGTTCTTGTTTTTCCTCAACCACTCCCATTTCACCACCCATAGTCCCTATAGCGGAGTGACCCAGAACAAGCTGCTTCTTTAGCCGGGACCAGTTTCTTCACCCACACCCTTGAAATAAGACTTGCAATATCTACTTCTGTCTTGGAGTTTGGAAAAGGTTGTGTAAATGTCAAAACTGCTTAACAGGAATACTGCATTGAAGAGGAAGCTGGATAACATCTTAAAACACAAGTTAAAATATGTGACTATATATAGTAAAAGAACACTACAAACTATCCTGTTTGATGTCCTCAAAAACACCATTCCATTGGTCTTGTTCCCCATGCCTGGAATGCCTGCATATGCTTTCCTCCTCCTTGGAGAATATCCAGTTCAAAGATCAATTCAAATGTGGTCTCCTATGAGAATTTTCTTCAACCCTGTGGTTGATAATGCTTTCCCACCACCAAATTGCTTTGAATTTATTTTGTTATACACTTATGTGTGTATGTGTTCTTTTCTGGGGTAGACTGTAAGCTGCTTGAAGAGAGGGGCTCTTCCAACTGCCACTAACTTTGTGATCTTGGACAGGTGGCTTAACCTCTCTGGATCTCTGTAAAATGAAGGAGCTGGACTAGAAAGCCCCCAAAGTCTCTTTTGTATGTAGAATGATTTTTTGATTTTTGTCTTTGTATGCCTTGTAACTGGCACACAGTAGGTGCTTAATAAAAATATTTGTTGGGCATCGATTTAACCTTTCAACAACAAACATTTTTCATAGAAGAGAGAGAGAGAGAGAGAGAGAGAGAGAGAGAGAGAGAGAGAGAGAGAGAGAGAGAGAGAGAGAATATATATAGTACAGAACAGAGAAACATCTTGAAAAACTACATTAAGAAGTCAGGGTAATTCCTGCCTCTCACCCATGCAGACTGTGACCATGGGCCTCAGCTGTGAGCTGGGAAGGGGTGTGTGGACTCCCTAGCCTCTCAGATCTCTTCTGACTTCAAATCTAGGAGTCTATTAACTCAGCTCTTTAGGTAACTTTCTTTTTTTAAAGGGTTATTTTCTTTAGTACTTTTTGGGGTCTCCTTTTTCATGATTTTTCTTGTATTGTTTTCATTTCTCTTCCCAACTTTTCCTTTACTTCTCTTACTTGATTTTCAAACTTCTTTTTGAGCTCTTCCATGGCCTATGACCATAGTTTTCTTGGAGGCTTTGGATGTATGAGCTTTGACTTTGTTTCCTTCTGGTTGTATGTTTTGATCTTCCTTGGCACCAAAGTATGATTCTATAGTATGACTTTTTTTCCTGTTTTCTCATTTTCCCAGCCAATTATATGACTTTTTAGCTCTTTAAGGTAGGTCTCTGCTTCCAGTGTGGAGAGTGTACTGTCCCAAACTTCAGGGGTTTTGTGCAGCTGTTTTCTGAGATACTTCTAGGGACCTGTAAATTTTCAGTTCTTCCAAAGTTGTATGATCAAAGGAGAGGTGTTTACTTGTCACTTGGTCTGTGCTCTGGTCTGTTAGTGACCACAAGCACTCTTTTCTGCTTTGGAACTGTAAGGAGCATTCTCTCTTCACCACTGCCACAAGCTCTGCCATGCCAGCACTCCTCCTTGCCCCAGGGCCACCACCCAGGACTGAGAGCCAGATCCAAGCATAGGCAAAGCAAGAGAATCCTGCCTCAGCAGCACCAAAGAGATCCCTGCAATCCCCCTCTGATCAGCTGATCCATTCCCCCACCAAGAGCTCCAGAAGCAGCCACTGCTACTGCCACTGCCCCAGTCAGGGCTGGGGCCGTATCTTGCTCCCTCTCCCAGGTCCCCCAGACTTTTCCTACTGACCTAAGTTGTCTTTGGCATTTGTGGGTTGAGAAGTGTGGAAACCACCACAACTGCCAGTGATTCACTGCCCTGAGGCCTGCGCTGGGTTTGCTGGAGCCCAGCCTGTGTTAGAATGGCCCACACTGGACTGCTCTCTCCTCTCAGACTGGTGCAACAGGCCTTTCCTGTCAAAAGGCATTATTTTATTTTATATTATGATTTACATATTTGTTTCACTCTGTCATTTTGTGGGTTCTGCTGCCTAGAATTTGTTTAGAGTCATTTTTTCAGGTATTTGGAGGGGTTTGGGGGAGATCTCAGCAAGTCTCTGTTTTTACTCCACCATCTTGGCTCTGTCCCTAGGTAACTTTCTTAAGACTAAGACCTTAACTTAAGACTTCTCTCTGGGGAAGGCTGCCACAAGCATTGGTAGAGGGTCTTTCCTATGCCAATGAAATCACAGATTTAGTCCCCATCATCCTGCTGAGCAGAGGTGCTGGGGAGGAGGGCGGAGAGCCATTAGGTTAACAAAAAGCATATTCCCCGCTTGTGGGGGGAATATGTGGAAAAGGCAAATATAGACAATTAAAATAAACAGTATTATAGAATAATCACTCAAGGATCTTAGCTATGCCCTCCCTGGATACAAACATCCTTTTACATCTAATTGATTCGCTAGAGACTTTCCCAAAGCATTTTATCTCTCTTCAGACCTCCCATGGCTCCACCCTCTCAGCTGAGACCCTCACCTCCTATTTAAGACATTGAGGCCACTTCCCCAGAGGTCTTCTCCCCTCTTTCACCTCATTTCTCAGTCAGTCAACAAACATTTTTTAAGTGCCTTCTAAGTGTCAGGCACTGTGCTAAGTGCTGGCAATACAGAAAAACAGTATTGGCTCTCAAAAAGTTCCGTCTAATAGGGGGAACAATAAATATGCAAACAACTACATATACACGCAGAGTATATTGGATAATCTCCAGAGTGAAGATGAAGATTTAGGAGGACTGGGAAAGCTTTTGCAGAGGGTAGGACTTTAGGTAAGATCTGAAGGAAGTCAGAAGGTAGAGAGGAAGAGGGAGAGATTTCAGGCAAGGGAGAATTAGACAACCAAAATGGGAATCTGATGGCATGTTGCATTAGAACTAAAATGAGTATGAGGGCTGGGAAGGAGCTGGAACAGTGAAGAATAAGGTATAAGATTAGTAAGGAGGGTAGGGGCCAGGATCTATGCCTTCCCCCACTGTCTCTTATGAAGAGGCTGTCCTTCTCCTTGCCATATACACAGCTGCCTCCATTCCATCCTTTCTTCTCCAGCAGACCACCTCCCTCTAGAATATCTCTACTCTCTCACTAGCCTTCAGTCTCTCCCTGTTTCCTAGATGCTTCCCTTCTGCCTACAAATGTCTATCACTGGCTATTCCAAAACACCCAAGTCTCCTCCATCTTCAAAAAACTTTCCCTTGATCTGTCTACCCCTTTAGCTACTGTTCTCAATCTCTCTCTTCCTTTCCCTCTCTTTCTCCTCTCTCTCTCTCTCTCTTTCCCACTCCCCTCTCTCTCCTTCTCTCCCTCTCTCTCCATAGTTTAACTCCTTCAAATGGCTGTCTAGAATTGGTGTCACCATTTCTTCCCCTCTCACTGGGTAAGGTCTGGCTTCTGAACTCATCATTCAACTGAAACTTCTTCCTCTAAAAGTTACCAATGGTCAAATTGCCAAATCTAATGGTTTTCACACTACTCTCTCTTGGTTGATGCAAATATTTTGGGGGCATTGATTAGGCTCCCATATGGATCATCTCTATGCTGACGATTCAGCCAGTACTAATCTCTCACCTGACCCCATCTCCAGTGACCTATTGAATGTCTCATAGTAAAAAACTTAAAATAAACATGCCCTAAACTGAACTCATTTTCCCCCTTGACTCCTAATCTCCCTATTACTCCCAGCCACTCAAATTCACACCCTCCCCTCTTCTCTCTTACTCCCTCCCAATAACTAACCAATTGTCAAGTCTTGCTGAGTCTATTTTTATATCTCTCACATGTATCCCCTTTTTCCTATGCCTGGACTGCTGCAAAAGCCTTCTGGATGGACCCCCCTGCCTCATCTCTCCCCATTACAATCCAACCTCTACTTAGTTATCAGACTGAGTTTCTGAAAAACAATCTTGGCTCACCCTGAATAAACTCCAGGGGTTTTTTATTACCTCTAGAATCAAATTTTTAAAAATGCCTTTTAAAAAAATAGTCCTTCCTACCTTACTCCCCTGACACCCGGTAAACCACCGGCCTCCTGGATTCTTAACACACAGCAGTGTGTCTAGTATCCCAAGACTTTTCACCCACTGTCCAAGTCTGCAACTGCCCTCCTTCATTCCCTACCTTTTGGCTTCCTCCAAATCTCAGCTCAAATACTACCCCTTCGGCCGGAAGCCTTTCTAGAGCCCATCTCAATGTCTATCAGCAATTTAATCTTAAGTGTATTTTTTTCCCCGTACAGAGTTTGCATGTTGTCTCTCCCCGCCCCCCCATTCAGTTGCGCAAATAGAAAGCAAGGACTCTTACATGCCTGTCTATCCCCAGAGCACACCGAAGGCGCTTATATAAATGCTTGTTAATTTGGCCTGCTTGATGGACTGAAGGCTTGGCCAAGCGCTAAATGGTAAGTTGGAGGCAGCTGGGGGGCAAATGCAGCCTCAGACACTAGCTACGCGACCCTGGGCAAGTCATTTATCCTCTATTTCCTTTAATCCGCTAGAGAAGTCAAAGCCAAACCACTGCGGCATCTTTGCAAAGAAAAGTCCAAGAACAGGGTGGTCCGCGGGGTCACGGGGAGCCAGACACGGCCGAAGGACAACAAAAATGGCTAAGTCCTGCCTGTCTCTCTCAGACCCACCCCCTGCCTTCCGCGGTCTCTTCCTCGGCCACTGCAAAGCCGCCTCCCATCCCGACGAAGCCCGGGAAGACTGGAGCCCTGCCCCGCGGTTCTCGGGGTGTGGCCCCGCGAAGGCTCCAGCGCAGCCCGGCCCCCTGCAGCTCGGGGCGCCCCCTCCCCGGCTTTCCGCAGCGTCCTCCGCCCTTATCTGAACTTTGCCTTGGGGGGCCTCCCCGCCCCGTGCCCTGCAGGGGAACCGCTCCTTCTCCAGCTCCTCCTCCTCCTCCTCCCTCTTCTCCTCCCCTACTCCTCCTGCTCCTGCCCCAGCTCCGGCTCCTCTCTCTAGGCCGGATAACGGTGAGTAAGGAAGGAAACTTCTCTTGGGTTCCTGACTTGGGGCAGCTCCTCCTGCCTCCCTTTCCCCCCTCGCACCCTCCGTGGCGCCTCGGAGCCACGCTTCGGGGGGCACTCTTTGCAAAAGGAAAAGTGGCGAGCGGCGCCTGGCAGCAGGGGTGGGACACTCCTGGGAGAGCGCAGCGGGGGTGGGGGGCGGCTGGGAAGCGCGAGCCGCTGGACCCCCGCCCCAATCCCTCTCGCGGAGGTTGCGGGCGCACGTGGGTTATGCAAACAAATTTAATTAAAGCGGTTTGCTGGAAAAGCCTGGTACCTGACTTTAGACTTCGCAATGATCCGGGGCAAAGGAGAGGCAGGCTGGGGGTGGGGGGAGAGGGGGGTACTTGTGGCTTCCGAGGTGTTTGGGCAGCTTCTTTCTAAAAAGTCTGGAGAGTGAAATACACTCGTGTTAATTGCAGAGCCGAGGTCGTGGCCAGCCCTGGGGGTGAAATTGTTCAGCCTGGGTTAAACTTTGTACCTCAGTTTAACTCACCTTGCACACAGGTGATGAAATCACCTGCTCCCCCTGTGGAGCACCATTGAGTGAGTGTGTGCGTCTTGTAGTTTACGCATTTCTGTGTATTTCAGCATTTTATGGATTTCTGAAAGGAGAGCGCTGTTTTTATAAGCTTTATGTTGCTTTTGTAATTTGTTTTCACCACGTCTCTGGAAAATGGAGAAACTTTCGTGGGACGTTGTGTTTTTTGTTTTACTTGCTCTCAAACCCTACATACAAAATAAAAACACGAAATGTTTAGTTTCAGATAGTGTTCCCCCAAATACAGCGGTGTTGGACAGCGATAGAAAAAAGTATTTTCCAAAACCGTGACAGTTTTTTCCTCTTTAAATTAGCCCTTTTTTTGCATGAAAATCAGACTTCCTGGAATGCATGTTTTTGCCTTTTAGAAGCTCAGTTCCTACTATATAAGGCACACAAAGCAATTCTACTAGTCTCTGTTCTTCTCATTTCCCTCTAGAACGTAAGTTCCTTGAAGGCAGAGGTCACTTCATTTTTGCTTCCTATCTCTGGCTCCTAGCAGACGGCCTTACACACGGTAAACTCTTAATAAATACTTCTTTATTGGTTAGCTGCACCTACCTCTCCAAACCATCCAGAGCCAAGTTTAAGATTAATATTTTAAAAATTAATGAATTCCAGTTAAGTAGAATGTGATTGAGAATGTAAATGTTGATCTAGGTTTAAAAATAGAAGTGAAATCATAACAGAACTATTACATATATATGTATATAATATGTTAATTTTAGCTATCAATATAATATATAATTTAACTAATGATATGATTATACTTAATTGTTCATATATTTAGTAAGTATGGGAATGGGGAGTGTGGGGTATGGTTATGAGTGCGGAGTATGGAGAATGGCTAGAGGGAAGAAAACCAGACAATAACTAAGATTATTTAGCAAAATACAGCTCTTGGTACCCTACATATTGACATTAATTAGAATCTTGATAATGGCTAAGGCACAGGGAATGAGTGTGTGATTTGCAATTAAGATAGTTTCTTCTGTTCAGCATTGTTTCACCGATTACACACAGGTGGGCTGGAATTTTGGGGCTCCAGCCTCTTAACAGATTCACTCTTGATCTGGTCAGACAGGAAGGACAGGAAGACAGACAACTTCAGAGGGGTTAATAATCTTACTTTATTCTAGTCCAGTCTTCTTAAGAGGGAGTTGCTGATAATGGGAGCACTAACTCCTACAGCATTTCCTAATAACCCTTCAGGGGCTGGCTAGAAGTCGGGCCAAGTACCCCTACCTCTCAAATGGGTCAGTTGAGCCAGGTACAGTTTGTGCACTCCCCAGCCGGACCAGTCGAGGCACACACAGCATTACACTGTCATATTCCCCTTTGGATTCCCTGTGGTTTCACTTCTCGCTGACCATGCCCGCTTGCTTTATAGGGCAAATGATAAAAAAGGGCATCTTGCCAACATTAAGCTTACAGGTTAACTTTAGCAATATTATTCTGCACAGGTGTATTAAATATCACATCATGTCACCCCATATGTCATGGTGCAGTCTCACTAGGACTGTCTGTCACTCTGGTTTTAGGATAGGCTCCTTGGTGGTATTCTGGGAGTTATTATCTAATACCTGGAAACTAGACATTGCCATGGCCATGGATTCTGAGAAATTAAACTCTAAGAAGATAACAAAATCCTCCTTACATACAAGCATTTATGTGTTGAAAGAGCTCTGCTATCTAGATGCTTGGACTCAAGAAGGGGGGAAGTAAGGCATAGTTACAGTACCTAAGTTCCAGGACTCTCCTGGGTCTCTTACTTGGCTTCTTGGTCACTAGTGCTGCAAGGTACCTTTGCAAGTCAGATCTTCCCAGTAGTCTACTCCATATTACAACATGGCCTTAGTAGCAGAGGAAGATTCAAAAGAATTCATTCAAAAAAGTTCAAAAAGATAAAAAAAAACCCTTTATTTACCAGGAGAGACATGTGTTCCTGCACTTGCCCTTATGACGCCTTGGGCAACTGTGCCACCCTAGTGAAGATTAGAATGAAAAAAGACAAACTACTATTTTCCTGGCTGTCATCTGCAGGGAGGAAGGAAATAGAATAAAGAAAGAATTTTTATCATCTCAACTCTTTCCTCCCTCTAAAACCATCTTTTTAATGAAGACAGTCATTTTGGGGGGAGGAGAAAAGTCTGGGACAAAAGTGAGGAATAAAATCAATTTCAATATAATCTGAGTTGTGGGTTTGGAAGGAAATGATTAAACACCTTGTGGACTTACCCTTATCTTTGTATTAATCTGACCTCAAAGTGGGAAAAGATAAGATTTGTAAGGGGGAGGGGAGCAACTGATTAGTGAGCATTAACATTAAATTGGCTCTCAGAAAGGGGGATTCTGATGTAAAGATTCTTTCTGACCTTGTCCTGCCCTTGGGATGTGTACATTTGCCAAAGCTAGGCTATTTAAAGAATCAGGAAACATGAGAGTCAAAAGAGCAAGAATCCTCTCTGTGGCCAGCCACTGGTCATCCAGCTTAGCGAGAGAAAACCTGTTCTGCCCAAAATTGCCTGTTCCCCCCTTATGTTACTACAGGTAGGTCCTGACTGGTGTAAATAATGAATCCTAAAGTATAGTAGAATTGGCACTATTCAAAGTTATGATTATATGAAATAATGTGACTGGTTACACAATGGAAACGTTTAGTGTAAATTCAAATAATGTGACCACTTTATTCATTACTTGTCCTAATTGGGACCTGGTTTTTGTAGTATTGTAGCTTAAATTTTTTGCTTCTTTGTGGTTTCTATTTCTGTTTCTATTTCTAGTTCTCCTCTCTGGGGTCAAACCAGACAGGTTCTTGAAGGTAATTACGTCTTCCATGTTATGGTAGGAGCCGTCCCCTAATCCCTTCTTTTATACTGTTCAGATCAGTTTTTCTATAAAAGATATTAAAGTCCATTCTCCAGTTTCTGACTGGGCACTAAGAGTCCTCACATCACTTGCATGTTGACTGAGTATAAGCTCTTTCAAATGCTTGGCTGGTGAAAAATTATGGGTAGCTGATACAATTTGACGGTTCCTCAATGCTCATCCTTGTTGAGTATACTTCTCCAGCTATGGCTAAATAAATTATAATAACTGCTGATGATTTATAAATCCCATCTTGTTCCAGTATTAGATCTAAAGTGCTGTGATGATGCCTTGGGTGGGGTCTCCACCACACTTGGATTACAACGTCATAAATTTATTTAAGTGCTGGAAGGTGAGCTGTGATTAGCCTTCATGTTTCTGGTGGTATTTTTGGTGATTTCTCTGGAGATGGAACCTTCCAGGGAAAGACTGATGTGAACACAGTGTGTCCTTAAAAACAGCATCTTGAAGATAATTGTAATAAATTGTCTTTGAGGCCCATCAGCATTATTTTAAGTTTATCTGGACCTTCCAGCCTCTTTTGCATGAGATAATTTTCCCCATTTTTCTCCCTAGATGCCCCTTTTTCTTACCTGTTCATTTTTTGGGGGGGCATCATTCCAACTTGATTTCCCACACCCTTTTTTATGTAGAATCCTTCTAACTGCCCTAATAATGATAAAGTTCCTAGAAGATATGTATAGCATTTTTCCTTATAGAAAGGCACAAAGTTTAAACTTACAAGCCCCTTATGATTTCTTTTATGTTTACCTTTTTATGCTTCTTTTGAGTCTTGTATTTGAAAGTTACATTTTCTATTCAGCTCTGGTCTTTTCACCAGAAATGCTTAATTTCGTTAAATGTTGTAATTTTGCTTGTTTGTAATTTACCTTCCAGAATATTATGGTCTAAGCCCTCTATTTCTTTAATGTGGTTTTTGTTAAATCTTGTGTTAACCCAACTATGGCTCCATGATATTTGAACTTTCTTTCTGGCTGCTTATACTATTTTTTCCTTGACCTGGGAGCTCTGGAATTTGACTATAATATTCCTGGGAGTTTTCATTTTGGGATCTCTTTCAAGTGGTGATTGGCGGATTCTTTCCATTTATATTTTGCCCTTAGGTTCTAGAGTACCAGGACAGTTGTTCTAGATAATTTCTTGAAAGATGATGTCTAGAGTCTTTCTTTGATCATGGGTCTCAATAGTCCAATAATTTTTAAATGATCTCTCCTGGATCTGTTTTCCAGGTCATTTATTTTTCCAATGAGATACCTCAAATTTTCTTGTATTTTTTTATTTCATTCTTTTGGCTTTGTTTTACTGTTTCTATCTGGATTCTATAAAATATTTTTGAATTCCGACTGGCTGTCATATTTTGAGAGCTGTATCTCACAGTACATGTCATTTGCATGTTTGGTATGCATGCTTTTTGAACCTTTATCTGAATCATTAATAAAAATGTTAAACAGCATAGAGCTAATTGCCTGTCTCTGGATGTTCCAGTGGGGACCTTCTCCAAGTTCCTGTCAGTCTGTTCATGACTACTCTTTGCTTTTAGTCACTCAACTAGTCCTGAATCTGCCCAGCTGTAATCAACTCATCTTTTCTAAGAATATAGTGTAGGAAACTTTGCTAAAACCTGAATAAACTTTATCTACAACATTTCTTATTTACGGGTGTCATAGAGTCAAGTAAGACTAGTGAGGTAATGAAATGGTGTGGTTAAATATAACTGACCTATGCCCCAAACAGGAATATTGTGTTGTATTCGGAACTGGACTTTGAACTATTTGTGTTAGAAATGTGCAGTTTTGCTGAAACAGGGTATGGCTGTTATGGATTATAGGTCACAGGAATTAAAAGTGGAAGGATTCCTAGAGATCCTCTAGTCCATATCCTTCATCTTAGAGATAAGAAGACAGAGGCCCAGGGAAGGTATGTTGATATATGTGTTCTTAGGGGTTGAAGGGTCCTGATAAGATGGGGAGGCTTAGCGGCTCGGCATTTGTTTTCTGAGCACTGGCATAGCTTGTTGCTCAGAAACTTGTTACTAGATAGAAGATTGGTCATCATTTTTTTTTTCACAGCTGCTCATGAAGGCCCTTGATTGCAGTATGTGTTAGGAAGAGGAACACTACCTCATGGGTACAATTGGAAATCTTGGAGTGCTAGATAGAGGTGCCTATCTAGAATTGATTTATCTGGAATTGTCAAGTCGAGGGGTGTCTTTTAAGTTGGCTTCTGTTTTGGAGAATGATGGCTCAAATCTGCTGGAAAAAATTTACCTTTTAAATTAGAATGGTTTTTTCATACTTTATCATTAAAAGCTAATATTGTTAAGTCTTTGAAAGGCAGTGTTGCCTAATGGATAGAAAGCCAGTCTCAGAGCCAAGACAGCTTGGGTACAAATCCTACCCTGATATATGCTGGTTGTATGACATTGGACAAGTCAGTTTTTTAGTTGCCCCTGGCAACTGTTTAGGACAAGAGTGGGGAACCTGGGGCCTTGAGGTCACATGTGACCTTGAGGACCTAGAGGGTCATATGTGACCTCGAGACTCCCCACCCTTGGTTTAGGACTATAAATTACAGAAGGGTTTGTGATGTGCATCTTTCAAGGAGGTTTTCTTATCAGAGAGCTCTTATGAAACTAGATGCAGACGCATAAACAAATACAGATAATAGAAACCAGTTTATAGTCACCCAGAAGTAAGGTAGGAAGTGAGAGAGGTAAGGATGAAATTGAAATAGCAGTGAATAGTCTAGTTTGACTGGAATGTAGAATATGAGATACTGCTGGAAAGGTCTGGAAAGGTTGGCTAGAGCCTGGAATTCTAGGCTAAGGAATTTTTTCTGTGTGTGGTATAGAGGAAAGAGCTCAGACCTTGGAATCCTGAGACCTGCTAGTATTTATGTGACCTCCTGCAAAACACTGAACCTCAGTTTGTTGGACACTACTCCACTTCGCCCTTCCCTTCATTGATTTGTAAAGCAGACCTCTCAACCTTCCCTTTCCTTCATTGATTTGTAAAGCAGAGCACTCAACCTTCCCTTTCCTTCATTGATTTGTAAAGCAGACCACTCAACCTTCCCTTTCCTTCACTGACTTGTAAAGCAGACAACTCAACCTTCCTCTCCCTTAATTGATTGATAAACAGGCAGGACCCCCACCCCTTGCTTTCCCCTGGTTGATCTGTAAGTGGGAATCCCAGCCTAGGTATTCCACCAGCAGGAAATTCAAATGTACACAGACCAATCACTTTAGTTTGAGCTTATTTTTTATTTCATTTCAGATGACTGAAGTTAATTGAGGGGTTGAAGCAATTATTCAGTCACACACATGTGTGACTCTAGATGTCTAGTAGGAAATTGGAAATTTGGTATTAAAACTCAGAGATCAGGCTTCAGATAAAGAATTGGGTGTCACCTACTTAGAAATGGTCTTTGAATTTCATGGAAGTATATGACATTGTCAAGGAAGGTAGTGTAAGGGGAGAAAAGAAGAGGCTGGGGACAGAGCTTTGGGGGAAACCTGCATTTCAGAACTAACAAAGAAAGCCAATTAGAGAAGTAGGGAGGGAACCAGTAGACTTAAGTGTCATTGAAACCAAGTGAGGGAAAGAGCTTCAGAAAAGAAGGGGTGGTCTACAGTGTCAAGTTGTATAGAGAAGTTAAGAAAGTTGAAAAAAATCTATTGAATTTGTCGGCTTTGTAGTTGAGGAAGCTCATTTCAAGTGAGCTTTCAAGGTTTTGGTTTTCTTGTTAAGTCAGATAATCTATTCCAAAGAAGTAGAATGAAAAAGTTCAGAATAGTTGCTGGTGGGAATCAATCAATCCTCAAGCATATATTAAATCTCCACTATGAACATACAAAGACAAAAATGGGACAGTCTCTGATTTTAAGGATGAGAATGGTTTTAAAGGGTTACCATGGAGTTGTGAAGTTCTTTGTTGAAATTAGTATTAAAATACAGCCAAGATGTCTTAACATTTTTTTTTGTTGTTGTTAATACAGGTGCACTGGCTTACTTGCCATCCTCACCTGGGACACTTCATTTGCTGCCTTTGTCCTGGCTGCTGTCCACGCCTGGGATGTTCTCAGCTTTTCACTAGGTATGTTGTCATGCCTGGAATGCTCTCAGCTTCTCACTAGGTATGTGCAGTGGATAAAGCTGGGTCTCATTTGTTTCATTTTCAGTCTGAATCAGTCTTCTTTCTGTCAGGAGGTAGGTAGCATCATTAGTCCTCTGGAAATCATGGTTGGTCATTATGCTGATAAGAATTCCCAATTCTTTCAGAGTTGCTTGTCACTGCCATGTCATTGTCATTGTATAAATTGTTCTGGTTCTGTTCATGTCACTCTGCATCAGGTCATACAAGTTTTCCCAGGTTTCTCTGAAGCCATCACCTTTATCATTTCTTACAGCACAATGGTATTACACCACATTTATGTACCATAAGTTGTTCACCCATTCCCCAGTTTATGGGCACTGCCTCAGATTCCCTTTCTGTGCTACCTCAAGAAGAGCTAAATTTTGTTTTACTTAGGACTAATTCTTCCCTTAATCCCCTCGTCCTCTGTCACGCTTTCCTCCTATTTTCCTGGTGAATGGAATGTATCTGTAGAAGTACCCAACTCTATGAGTGTAGTCTTCTCTCCTTTGATGAATTCAGATGAGAGTCAGTTTGAAGTTTCAGCTGTCCTTCCTATACTCTCCTACTTGTTTGTATAGATGCTTTACTTGGGCACCCTGGTGAGGTGGGGTAATTTTCTGTAACCTTTTCTCTTTCCCTCCTCCCCAACTCCTCAGGGTTATCCTTTTCCCCTTTCCATTCTTAAAATTATTGGGATGTAATTTGTAATATTGGGATCACTCCCAAGCCTTGTCTCATTATGAACCACCTTTGATACATGATGATGACAGTAGGGTTCAGAGTGGACATGTTATCTCCCCACATTTGAAAGTAAGCAGTTTATCCTTGTGTAGGCCCTTATCATTCATTCATATTTACTTGTTTATGTTTCTGTTAAGTCCAGTGTTTGAACTTCAGAGTTTCAACTTAGCTCCTGTCTTCTCATGAGGAATGGTTGGAAGTCCTCTAGTTCATTAAAGATCCATTTTTGTTTTTCTGTTCCATTTTACTCAGTTTTGCTGAGTAAGTTATTCTTGGCCCATATACTTTGCCTTCTGAAATACTGTATTTCAAGTTTTCTGCTTCTTTGCCATGGTAGCTTACTCAATCATGTGTTATCCTGACTAGGACTCTTTGGAACTTGATCTCTTTCTTTCTGGCTGCTTGTAGTATTTTATTTTTCTCTTTGACCTGGAAACTTTGGATTTTTGGCTGTAATGTTCCTGGAAGTTTTCATTTTGGGGTTTATTTAAAAAGTTTTGAATGGTGGATTCTTTCTCTTTGTATCCTCTAATTCTAAAAGTTCTGGGCAGTTTTCTTTTAAGATTTCTTGAAATAGGGTAAGTAGGTTCTTTGGGGCAGGGGTGGGGGGGGGATCGTGGCATTTAGTTCAGTGATTCTTAAATTTTTTTCTCCTCAACCTATTTTCTAGGTAAGTTGTTTTACTTATGAGATACATTTTCTTCTGTATTTTTTTCAGTCCCTTGACTTTGTTTTAATATTTCTTGTTTTCTCACAGATGTCATTGACTTCCCTTTTGTCCGTTCTGATTTTTAGGAAATTAGTTGCTTATATAAAGTTTTGTACTTGTTGTGTTGTCTTAATTCCCTATTCTTGTGCTATAAGACATGATGAACAGTCAGATTTCAGAAAAACCTGGAAAAACTTACATGAACTGATTCTGAATGAAGTGAGCAGAACCAGGAGAACATTGTACACAGTAACAGCAACATTGTGTGATTATCAACTATGAGAGACTGTAGCAGCAAGCACCCCAATATCCCCAGGGTAGCTGCCAATATAGGTTCTTAGATCTGCTTTTCAAAAGGAAAGCAACTCAAAATGGGTTAACAAGCTTACTTTAATCAAACAAACATACATTACCTAGTTCAGGGGAAAAAGGTCAGCACCCCGAACCTCAGAGTTACAGAACTTACAGATCAAACAGGCTTCCAAACTGTCCAACCATTATATCAATACCAAATCACAGTTACCAGAGAGGGAAGCATCAACATCTGAGTTTTCAAAGCCGGGGGGCTCTCAACAACGGCTTCCCAGAGTCTCATCTGGTCAAATCACACAACACTTCTCAAACTGAGCCCCAAAGCAAAGCCTCTCCTCAGGGCTTATATAGCCTTCTCCTGGCTCAGAGAATGTAACAACCTTCTGGACCCACTGCCCAATCACAAAGTATCAAGGTATGGGCTTTCCTGAAAAACAAGCCTCCCACCACAGGCTCTAGGTGCACTTAAGCTAGGGGCAGGGAAGATCTTTAAATCTGCATTTCCTTTACAGAGACTTAGCTCTTCTCAGCAATACAATGATTTAATACAATTTCAAAAGACTCATGATGGAAAATGCTGTTCATATCCAGAGAAAGAACTATGGAGTCTGAATGCAGATCAAAGCATACAGTTTTTGCTGTTGTTTTTACTTTCTTGTGTTTTTTTCCTTTTGTTCCAATTTTTTATTCTCACATCACTAATGTGGAAACATGTTTATTATGATTGTACATGTGTAGCTTATATCAGATTGCATGCTACCTTGCAGAGGGTCAAGGGGAGAGAGAGAGGGAGAAAAAATTTGAAACTCAAAATCTTAGAAAAGTGAATGTTGAAAACTAAAAAAAAAGTTGCTAATTCCATTTTAAAATTCTTTTATAGCTCTCATTTCCTTTCTAGTTTTTTTCCCCTTAAGCACTCTCATTTAAGTCATAAAAAATAAATATAATTCTTGCTTCATCTCTTTCAATGATTCTCATTGAGTTTGTACCCAAGCTGTGTTTTTCTCTGAGGCTTTGTTTATAGATGTTTTACAGTCATTCTCTTCTGTGTTCATGTCTTGACAAGGCTTCACTCCCACCATAAATAACTTTTTATAGAAAGATTCTTCTTTTGTTAGCTCATTCTTCCAGCCTATTTCCTGACGCTGTACTTGATGTTAAGGTTGGACTCTGTTGCAATTGTGGAGGAAAGGTCTGGGTTGGTCCTGTTGCTACTGTCTTGAGGTTGTATTATTCCAGGATCTCAGGGACAAGCTTGGGGTCTACAGATTTTTCAGTACTCTCAGAGTAGTCTGGTTCCTGCACTTTGGGTTTGAGCTCTACAGGATCAGAGCAGCAATATACGCTCCTGGACTTGGCCCCCTTAAGCTAACTGGGAAGAGTTTTTGCTTCAGAGTGGCAGTCTTAGATTCCTCTTTGATCTTGGACTGCTTCCATGGTTATTGCTCTATAGGTGAGGCTAGATACTGGAATTGAGATCCCACTTTGATCCTTGCTAATGACTTCCTCCTTTTTCAGTGCATGCTGATGGCCTCTGTACCCAGGAATCCCATTGCCACATACAATTTGACATTTCAGTCCACTTTGGAACTGGATAGAGATTGGCAAAGCTGCCAGTTGGCCCTTATTCCCTGGTATGGAGTATGGGTCTAGGACCCTGGTATGGGTCTAAAACCTCTTATCCTGGTTCACAGACTCTTCCTGGTCTCTGGAGTCCTGTGCATTCCTCTGGAGTCTCTGGAGCACAGGGTGCTCCTGACCTGACTCTTTACCCAGTATTTACATGTCTTCCTATGCAGACTTGTGCTGACCAGATAACTCAGTGTCTTTGTTTTCTTTTGTTTTGGTTTCTTCATCGCATTCAGCCTGGTACATTTTCTAGATCTTTTTGGAGGGTGGGGTTCACTTTATTGCTTCCTACTGCTCTGCTATTTTGCCTTTGGCTCCAATGTCTTCACACACATCAGTACTGTCAAATACTGATAGCGATCCATAAGCCTGTAACTGAGTTAAAATCTTCACTCAGAAGTCATTCATACAATTCCCTTAGATTCTCATCTGATATTCACTTTTAAGCATGTTCTTACATTACAGATTATTACTTCCAGTGAAAGTTTATATGGAAGTTCTTTGACTGCCTTGTTAAATGGATTTTGCAGGATGGAAATTTCTTTATTGCTTGCATCAAGGTCTGAAAAACAGTGCTGGAACTGTAGTCTGAGCTTGGAAAATATATCCACTGCTGTTTTGTATGAGAATGGAAATCTTGTTTCAACTTTTGACAGCATGGGAAGTATATAAAATAGCTTGACAGTTACTTGTGATTTAAACAATTTTAGCTGGCATCAAATTGACTTTAACCACAACATGTTTCTATGAAAGTGCTGTTTTACCTTGTGATTTTTAGGTTGAATTTATTAAAAAGCACAATCAAGTCTCTGCAGTAGAAACTAATTTCCAAAGCTGTACAGAATTTCAAAGTAGATGAAGGTGGTTTTTCTGAAGAAAAAAAAAATTCCAATCCTGGACCTATGCTCCAAAAAATCATAATAAAGCCTTCCTCTCCGCTAAGCCCCCTCCTTTGTTTTGACATGATGAATATATACCGGTAATATTTTTGAAAGGTCATGGTATGGAGATATATATGAAATTCAAAATGTTGTCAAACTATGAATTGAATTTATACAGTGCCTACTGTGTGCTAAGTACTGCAAAGTAAGTGCTTTTATTACCTCTATTTTAATTTTGAAGAAAATGAGACAGTCCTTTTGAGTATTGCCAGAATGTGTCCAAGGCTGAATTTGAACCGATTACTTCCTGACTCTAGATCTAGGACTCAATCTCATATACCACCTAATGACCTCTCCGACTAACTGCATCACTGTGATTTTTTAGTACTCCAAGCTGCAGTGGGAAACTGGGGCGTTCTTGGTGCAAAGACCCAGCTCTGCTGTTGAAGGGAGAAAGTCATGGTAGACAACTGTGTCCAAGCATGTCTGTGTCCCAATAAAACCATATTTAAAAACGTAAAAATCATTTTTATTTAAGACCCTGTATAGAAACAGGTAGAGGGCTGGATTTGGGGATGGGAGTTTTAGTTTGCCTTTCTGATCCCCTGGCTTATGTCATCAGATACTAGTGAAATCCAATCAATAAACCATTAGATCATGAGTTACTAATTAGAACTTGGGTGTGACAAGCTGACCCCATACCTAGAAGTATAAGAAACCCACAGGAAGACCCCCTAGTCCTTAACCTGCTCCTTTGTTCTCTTGAGGGCAGTTCTGATTGACTGACAGAGAGGGGGAGCCTTGTTTATCAGACACGTATACTGGTAAGTCCTAGGAAATCAGGCTGGTGGTTTGTTCCTAGTAGGGTTAATGTTTGAATTGTCTGATACAGAGATGTCAACTCACACAACTCTTGAGTCTGTGTGAAGGGACCAGATTTAAATGTAATTGGGGGACAGATGAATAATACAATGGATACAGCATCAGTCCTGAGGTCAGAGGACCTGAGTTCAAATCTGGCCTCAGACACTTACTAACTGTGTGACTCTGGGCAAGTCATTTAACCCAGATTGCCTCCAAAAAAATGTCATTGGGAAATGTTTAACCAAAAAAAAAAAATACCGCAAGAAATTTGTGTTTTTAATGTTAATTTTTTTAATGTTTAATGTTAATTTGTGTTTTTCTAAGTCTGTATGCAGCCAGCAGGGATCCCTTTCTACTATTGGTCTAATAGATAATATAAATTTGAGAATATTGAATTGATTCTCTATCAATTTTTTATTGATCCTGTTGACAGTTAATTGTTTTTGTCCTGCAGCTGCTTATATCATGGCTCTTTGTCTCAAATTCAGGAATTCAGCTAGCCTATAATGGGTTAATTTTAGAAATCCAGCTCCCCTGCTAGTTCTTTATCTTCCCCCATTAAACTATAAGCACCATGAGGGCAGAGATTATCTTTCCTTTTGCTGGTTTTTATAATCTCAATGCTTAGCACAGTATCTGGCTCATAGCAAGGGCTTAGAAATGATAAACAGAAGTATGTATAGAATAATTTTGCATTTCTATTTGTGTCTAATGGTAGCCATTTCTAGGACTGGGGGGGGTGGAATAAAATTTACATGATAATTTTGCTGTATATTTGAAAAGAATTGCAGGTTGTATGCAGTTTCATGTAAAGTCAAATTTTTTATTGTACTGTATTATGGAAATACTTGTTTTATTTCATAAACTTAAAATAAAATAAAAAGAATGCTTGTTGAATTCCTGAACTACAGGTCATTATGAGTTATATTTCTCTGACCCTCATTTTCCTTAAGTGAGGGTCCTAGAAAGGGCTTAATTTTTAGGATCACAGACTGATAAGAAGCTTACAAGGCACTTACTCCAACAGCTTAGACCCAGAAGGGGTAAATCTCACAGCTAGTAAGTAGCAAAAACTGAGTTTGAACTCAGGTTCATTGATCCAAGTGCTAGTGTTTATTTCACTATCCCCCATTGCTTCCAGTGTTATCTAAAATGAATAAAAATCTCTTGTCTTTGAAGTGTAAATAGAGATTGAAATTTTATGTTGACTAAATGATTGTTTTAGTATCTGAATACATTCTTGAGTTTAAGTTAAAAGACTGTAATTTGCTAGAACAGATGTCATCCTAAGCCCTTTGAGCACATTCATTCAGCTTTGCATTCTTATCTCCTAGGGAACAGTGCCCCACCATAGGCATTTAGTGAATGCTTACTGCCTTAGGAGATAATGAGGGACAGAGTACAACAGAGGTGTGGTCTGCTTATGTGACCTTGGCAAGTGCACAGTCCAGTTTTATGGTGCTTGAGGAGAGGTAGCTTCATTCTCTAAATGGAGTGGTGCATGCACAAAAATATTCTGTCTTGCCTATTCAAAGACACTTTGTGCTTAGAGGAAGACCATACTGCTCCTTGCTTTGACTTTCGATGGTTCGACTAATCTGATTGGTGAAACAGAGGTATGAAATTTATTTCCCAAATGAAATCCATAAAGATAAGATTTGTACTTAATTTCTTTTTAATGGAAAGTTCAAAATCTGTCAGCTCTTAGGTGTTGGATTGGATTATCTTTTAGTGAACTCTTTTGTAGTTGCTTTTGTAGGAAAACGGTTGTTCATTTATTTTAGTCGTGTGTTATTCTTCATGATGCCATTTGGGGTTTTCTTGGCAAAGATACTGGAGTGGTTTGCCATTTCCTTCTCCAGCTCGTTTTACAGATGAGGAAACTGAGACAAACAGTGAAGTGACTTGCTCAGGGTCACACAGCTAGTAACTGTATGAGGTTAGGTGGACTCATCTTCCAGACTCTAACCACTGTGCCCCAGGAAAGTAGGGAAATGGACCTTTTGTAATTTGTGTTTATTGAACACATAATCTTAATTTATCCTAAAGAAATTCAAAGTTATTTCTTTACAACAGAGATTCTTAGCCTTTTTTTTTAGTGTCATGGATCCCCTTAGGAGTTTAGTAAAACTGTGTGTTGATCCATGGATCTTTTTATTCCAAAGATCATTCTTATTAACAGAGGAAAAAGAACCAAAAGAATGTCTAGATTTGGATTTAGGCTCACGCTCAGCAATCTAAGACCTTTTTTTTTACTTTACATCTGCTTTTTTTTTATATTTTATTCCCCCCCAGTTACATTGTCAATACAATTTTTAACATTTTTTTAAAAAAGTTTTTGAGTTCCAGATTCTATCCCTCTCTCCTACCCCTTCTCTGAAATAGTGGGCAATCTGATTTAGGTTGTACATGTCTGTATTAGTCATTTTATACAATAAAATTTGGACAACAGCAGCAACAGAAGAATGAGACAGAAAGACAGAACATGAAACATGCTATTGTCTGTATTCAGACTATCAGTTCTTTCTCTGGAGGAGGTTATGGTCACATGAAAAGATGCTCTGAATCACTGTTGATTAGAGAAGTCTTATCCATTTCAGTCCTCTTTCCTCCAACATAGAATTGTGTTTTTTTTTTTTAAGCTTTTTCATCTCTGCCTGATCTTTAGGACTACTAACACCATTCCTCGTCTGTTTTTTTTTTTTTTTAATCATTTTTCCATGATTGGTCCTGCTTCCTACATGTTTTTTAAAGTTCTAGTCACCCTTCTGCATCTATTTAGGCAACTTGCTTCTCTTTATTTGAGCTTCCCAGATTTTCTCCAGGATGACTTACTCAGTAGAATTTTTGTTTCATTGGACACCTGCATAACCTGTTTGAACTTCTTGAAAGCTACTCTCCGGGAATCCATGGTGCATATCAAAATGTTTTCTTCACTTTCTATATCACAAATTAAATTATGGAATGGTCACTTCCTTCCTAATGACCATTATTTCTATTTCAGCAGTCACTTCCTTTTAGATAGAATCAGATCTCTAATCAGATAGCTAATTATTTGCTTAATTGTGGTCCCTACCTTTTATGAAAAAAGAAATTATTAAGGCAACCCAGTAATATTTTTAACTGTTCTGTTGTTAGCCCCATAGATTATTGGATAATTGAACCTCCTTGCCAGGTTTGTGGCATTAAACACTGTGTGTCTGTGTCTTCTGTCCAGGTTGACTATAGTGTGCTCCAGTGACAACCACTTCTGTTTCTATCTCCCTTCCCTCTCTAGACTGTTATCTGTTCTGTTTTTTTTTTTTCAACAAGATGCCTTATATACCCACTAGAGCTTTGTTTCAGTCATGAATTACATCCCGTCATCTCAGTAAAACTTACAATGTTGAAGTTAGTCTCTTTAGTTCATCTTTTGTTATTATCACTTAGAATTAATATATCTGTCATGGTTTATGTTACTAGCCCCTTAATTGGATTTTATCTCCTATGTGTTACTTGGCATCTTATTTGTTCTTTTTTATTACACTGGTATGTGTATTATAGAATACACACATATAGTTTTCCCATATTACAGTGGTGTGTATATACACAACACACGCATACATATACACATGTATACATATGTGTGTATGTATGTATAGAGAGAGGTTTCATCTTCTCTCTTTTCAGTTTAAAGTTCTCTTGATTAGATTTGTAAAGTTTCAGACAAAGATAAATTTATAAGAACTCATTAGATGATCCAACACAGAGAATTGTGATTGGGACAACCCAAGGCTCTCCCTTGGGGATGTACAGGGAACAGGTTTCTGTCTCATCATCCAGCATTCCTTTATCCAGCTCTCAGTAAACTCAAGTTGTGGGCAAAACCACGAGATTCAGGCCTCTAGCTCAGACTACTTCCCTGATCCTCTAGGAGCCTGGTGGGCATGCCATGATGGCCTTACCCAGTATGTCTCTGCTACAGTGTTCCTCAGACAACAACACACTGAGGGCCCCCTGTGTATCCTAGTGGCCATAATTCCCCGAGTCACCCTTCTCCCAGGTGAACAAGGTTGGCATTACTTTTCCAGAAGGGCAACTGAGCCACCACCTAAGGCAGGCAGTACCACTCCTCATTCCCATCTCAGTGGGCTTGGGCCTTGTGGGTTCTGCAGCGACTGGGATGGCAGCGTTGATTAAGGGGGAGGCCAACTATCAGGCCTTAAGTACACAGGTAAATATTGACTTCTCCCACATAGAGCAGTCCATCTCAGCCCTGGAAAGACAGGTGGACTCTCTGGCAGAGGTGGTTCTTCAGAACCGCAGAGGCCTTGACCTTCTTAAACTGGGTGGCCTGTGTGCAGTCCTTGGTCCCGCTTGTTGCTTCTATGTAAACAGCTCTGGAGTGGTGAGGGAGAGTCTGAAGTTGGTATGCTAGAATATTGCTAATAGACAGAGGGAGCTGGAAAGTTCTGAGAATGAGTATCAGTCCCTGTTCCCCTGGAACATTCCCCTAACTCACTAAATTGATATCAGCCTTGGTATTAGTATTGGTATTAGCCTCTCCTCCTTCTGATCATAGCCCTAATTGTAGGACCCTATCTCATTGTTTTCTACAATTTTATCAAATCCAGTGTTAACTCCATTCATGTTAATTATCAGCCCCCCCATCATCCTTTAGGAACAGAATTGGGTAATCTAGATGTGACCCCTGGATGTGACCCCAGCTATGTCAAAGGTTTGACATACCTACAAGAAAGAGTAGGGAATGTTGGACACAGGCCCACTCTGCCCTTCCCCCATTGATTTGTCACTTAGCCCTTCCCGAATGTCGAACACAAAACAGGCAGCCCAACCTTTCCTTAGTTGATTTGTAAAACAGAGAACTCTACCTTGCTTAATCTGTAAATAGACAGAATCCCCACCCCTTGCTTTCCCTTGATTAATCTGTGGGTGGGAGTCCCAGCCTTGACTGACCAATCACTAATTGTAGTTTCAAGTGTACACTGACCAATCATTGGAGTTTCAGCTTACATCACTGTAATTTCAGTTTATGTAACCTGGCTATGGAACCTCTGTAAAACCTGGACACTCTCTGTGCAAAAGCACTATCTGATTTGTGTGATCATGTACCCCGACAGTCCCGCAGTAATAAAATCTACTTTTTAAACTTAAAAAAAAAAAAACTCATTAGATGCACTCTATCCCTGGGTTAAGGACCATATATTTTTAGCTTTGTTCCAGAAATATTTTCAGCTGTGCTCTGTTTGTTTCATTATATTTTTATTGATGCCTTTTTAATTTATCGCCTTCGTTTCTGAATATACCCCTAACTACCTTGTAACAAAGAATTTTTTAAAGGGGGAGGGGGAGAAGTTCAGCAAAACCGAACAGCTTATCAGTTCTTTCTGGAAAGAAGGTGTTGATGTTGACAATAATAAGGTAGTTTTTAAAAGGAGTGGTTTTGGAAGGGAATGATAATGAATTCTGTTTGGGAATGTCAATTTTGAGATGTTTACAGGATATCCAATTAAAAGTGTTAAGTAGACAAATTAATAATAGTGCTGAAACTCAGGGAAGAGGCCATATTATTAATATGTAAATATCTCATAGCATCTCAATATATATATATCAACTATATAAACCTGGGAATGAGTGGCTTAGAAATGATCATTGAAATTATGGATTTTGTTTGTTTTTTTTTATTTGTTTTCATTTGGAAGGAACAAGAAAGAGAAGGGGACTAATGGTTATTTACCCCCTCCCCCCAAAAAAAAGAGACTTATTGAAGCTTTTTTTTTTTTTTTTGCTTTTTGGAGGGCAATTGGGGTTAAGTAACTTGCCCCAGGTCACAGGGCTAGGTTTTTGTTTGTGTGTGCGTTAAGTGGCTGAGACCAGATCCAAACTCAGGTCCTTCTGACTCCAGGGCCGACGCTCTACTCACCGCGCCACCTAGCTGCCCCTGAAGCATTTTTTAAAATGCATAGAAATGAACAGAAAGACCTCAAGGAATCATAGACAAGCAGGATAGCTTTGAAAGTTAGATGAAATAGAGATTTGTCATTTTATGGGATGGTCTTTCTGTCCTATTCATGTATATACAAATGTTCATCTTATTTGGGCTTTAAATTCAAAATAAAAATAAATTAATGGATACCCACTTTGTTTACACTGGAGGAAGTTTATCTCATGCGTCTTGCTGCTATGGTCATATCTGCTTCCAGGTAAGGGCTCCTTCCCTAATCTGCTTAGTGTTTGAACCCAGAACAGCCAAAGTCCGCTAGGGGGTAGCCAGATAACCAATTTAGTAAACTTGGTAAATTTTGCTTTATATATATAGCTTTACCTCAGTTGACTTCAACCTTCTCCTCCTTCGCTGTGTGTCAGTTTTTTTCAAGCGGCTTCTAGGGATTGATGACTCATCTAAATAAGTGGGTGTTCCTGTTTTCAAGTTGTTCCCAGTGCATTTGGAGCATTTTAAATATTAACACTTTCAATTTGGTAAGAGATGATAAAGACCTGAATTAAGGGAGTGGCTATGTGAGAGGAGACTAATATAAGAGGTCACTTGTGGAGGCAAAGGACAAGGTTGGAGATTAATTGGGTGAAGGAGTAAAGGAAAAGGAAGAGTCAAGTATGAGATTGCACATTTGGGTCCAGGAAAGTAGTGTCCTCAGCAAAAGTTGAGAAGCTTGAAGGGGCAGGGATTTTAAAATGAAAGATGAAATTAAATTCTTTTTGTATATCCAAAATAGGACATGAAGGTAGAGACAGTAGGCATGTGAGGGGCTGGAGTTCTGGAGAAAGATTAGATCTGTATTGGAAATCATCTCTATAGAAATGATCATGAGACCCAGAGGAATGGTCTAGTGGGAAAAATGGAGTATATGAGTTCAAATCTTACTAGTGTGACCTTGGGTACCTCATTCAGTTTCTCTTGTTTTATACCATAAATTAAAAGTAATTTGTTTAAAAAGGGTTTATATTGACAGAAGAGGTACTTTGGGGGGACACCTACTTAGGGGCTGGACATGGCTAATGTTTCTGCAAAGGAGACTGAAAAAGAATGTTAAGGTAGGAGGAAAACTCAGAAGTGAGTAAATGTAGAAGAAAATACATTCTAAATAGTAAATACATTTTTAAAAATATGAGTGCGTTTTAAGGATAAAATCGTCAGTGTAAATGACAGGGTACAAGCTCTGGAAATCCCCTTGAACTCTCCTGGAATCTTTCCACTTCATTTGGCATTTGTTCATCTTCTTAATTGGCCTTTCATTATCCCTAAACCCAATTCTCCTGTTACCTTAACCTAGCCCAGACCTTTATTGTCTGTTACCTCCGGATTGTCTTCTGCTACTTCCCACCCTTGAGCTTCTCAAAATCCCATTATCTTGGTTCCTTCCATTGGACCTCTAGTCACCCCAGTCTATTGGTCACTCCCATCAAGATCCTCCTTAGACCACTCACCCCAGACTACTTGGCCAACCCTAGATCCCTCCCACAGTCTTTCTGTATATAAGAACCATCTTGTTTCCATGAAAGTAGGCAGATTCAGTCAAGCCTGATTGCCAATACAAGCATCACAAATACTCAGATTTCTTAAAGGTCTAACCAGTGCTAAGATTCCTTAAGAGTTTGGCTAATAAACTTGGTTTTTCTTTGGCTGAAAGAAGGCTTGGGTCGAATTCATTCAGACAGGGACCTGCATGTTACTATTTTGGGGTCCCAGTACCCATAAATCTCAACATAACCACTAATGGAGTGTCTGCTTTGATAAAAAATTAAAAAGTTTTAAAAAAGGTTTTCTGGGTAAGGTTACAAAGATAGCACCACTGTGAAATTCATTCATTGTATCATTCAAAGGCAGACCAATAAGACAGAAGTGTACAACTTACTACAGAATGTCACCAATGTTAATTTTACTAAAACAAGACTTTAAATTATAGAATCTTTACAATTTCTTATAATGAAATAGTAACCATGTAAATATTTTGTATCACAAAAAGATTTGCCAGTAATCTTGTAGCATCATAGTTAAGAATTGTCACACTTAAAGATTGTATATAATTATATAATAATATATTTTTACATATTACATATAATTATACATTTTCTTTAACAAAACAAGTATTATAAATCTGCTTATCCATCCTTACAATGCCAAGTGACTGTCAGTCATATGCTACCTAGAAGATATTTTTGAAATAATAAACACATTTAGAATTTTCAGGATAAAAGTGCTGCTTTAACATGAGTGAGAAAGTTCAGTGATCCTCTGATAACTATCATCAGACAAGACATAAAACTGGGAGAGGCAGGCTCACCAAAGGTAACTCACTATTTTGATGGAGATCCTAGGCGGGGTAGGGACAGTATCAGAGGATACTTATATGCATGTGACTATGTTGATTGAGGCTGCTTTTGGTAGAGAGATCTGTTATCATTCAAAGGAGTTTGACCTGTCCAGCTCTGGAAAGATCTGGTTGGTAAAACATTTCTATTGCCCAGATTTCAACATGCATCGGAATGAGAGTTAGTAATGTTAGCCATTTCTATTAACCCTCTCCCCCCAGCCCTCGCAGCCTAACCCACCCCACACATCCATCTCCAGGTTTGTATAGATATCTGCTTATAAATGCTAATTATGTGAGAGAAATTTCCCCAACATTCTTCTGCCTTCTGACCTACCTTCCCCTTTGCCTATTTCCTTCTCTGAAGAGGTAACAGCCACACCTAGGGATTTATCCAAGACCTACTTGGATTTATCTATGACCTCTGATGATGGTTGGGTGCTGAGGGGGCACATATATCATCTCCTTGTATTAGACTATAACTCTTGTTTATTTTATGATTTATTGTTTATTTTTAATTTTTATGATTTTGATTAATTTTATGATTTATTCATTTATCTTTGTTCATTCATGTTTACCATTTTATATTTCCCTTCGCTCTTATATTTGAACTTAAGAGTTTCTACACAATTCTGGTCTTTTCATCAGGAGCACTTAGAAGTCCTCTCTTTCAGGTAGGGTCCATTTTTTCCCTTATCAGTTTTTCTGGTTGTTATTTTTAGTTGTAAGCCCAAATCCTTTGCCTTCTAGAATATTGCATCTTTGTAGGAGTGGCTGACAAATCTTGTGTGATTATGATTGTGGTTCTTGGTAGTTGAATTCTTTCTGGTGGTTGCTTTCGTTATTTTTTCTTTTATTTTGAAGTTTTGGATTTTGATTATGATCCTGGAAGTTTTCACTTGGTTGTTTCTTTGAAGTAGATCAATAGCAGAGTCTTTCTATTTCTACTCTTCCTTCTAATTCTAAAAGATCTGGGCCTTTTTTTTTTTTTAAAGGTATCTTGGAGTAGAATGTTTAGGCTCTTTTTTTGGTCATGGTTTTCAGATACTCTAATGAGTCTTAAATTTTTCCTCCTCAGTCTGTTTTCTAGATTAGTTGTTAGTTTTGTTATGAGATAACTTACGGAGTTTTTTTTCTATTTTTTCAACTTTTTAACTTTGTTTTCATATTTCTTGTCTCACAGAGTCATCAGCTCCAATTTGGCCCATTCTGATTTTCAGGAAATGTGTTGCTGGGCAAGGTTTTGTACCTTTTGTGTCAGGGTATTCTGATTCTTTCTTGCAGAGCTCTCATTAGTTTTCTAATTTTTCTCCCCCAAGAGTTCTCATTTTTAAACTCTTAAAAAACAATCTTGCTCCATTTCTTCCAGTAATTCTAAGTTGAGTTTGTACCCAAGCTCTGTTTTTCACTGAGGCTGTTTGTAGATGGTGTGGAGTCATTCTTTTCTTCATTTATGTTTTGAATATCCATGCTGCTAGGATTCTTTTTTGTGGTGGTCATTTGTCCATTATTCCAGGCTACTTTCTGAATTAGGTTGTGAATTCCTCACAGGCAGGAGCTGTCTTTTGCTTCTTTTTGTGTCTCTAGCACTTAGCATAGTGCAGAGCTCACAGTAGGCATTTCTAAGTGCTTATTAACTGATTTTGAATTTGATATTAAGGCCACACTTAAGGAGAAAGTCTGGGCTGATCCTGTTCCTGCTTTCTTGGGGTGTTAAGGGGTTGTGTTAACCTAGGATCTCAAGGTCAGACTGGGGAAACCCACAAGCTTTCATGGCTCGCAGAGTGGTCTCATCTAGGACCCCCTGTTCAGAGCTGTGCAAGTTCCTGACCTGGATTTTGGTCAGAACAAGAGACGCTGTTGGACTGTTTGTCAGCCGGCCAGAGAGCTTTTCTGGTGCTGACAGTTCTCACTGCCCTTTGATCTGGCTTCCTGCCCTGGTAGTTCCTCTTCAAGATGTTGGGGCTGAGACCCTGCTCTGTCCCTGGGTTTTGTTTGCTCCTTCCCTTAATGATGTGGTGCCCATATGGTCCCTTATATTTTACCTGAGCTTTGTCTGCCTTTTACGTTGTTATCTACATATATGGCATTGGCATCATGTATATTTGTTTGGTTCCTCTTTATTTGTTCTGCATCATTTCTCACATGCATCCCCGTATTTTCATGAATTTTTCATATTCCGTACCTCTGTGGTCCTTCATTTAAATTAGAAAATTTAAATCTTAAAATTTCAATTCTTCATTTACCATGTTTTTTTTTCTTTTCCCAGCAACTCTCCCAGCCATTGAATACTTATGTTTTAGTTGGAACATCTGTGCTCCCAATTTTTCAGGATTTCATAACGCATAGAACTTTAGTTGTTTTATTTTTTGTGGGTGTCATTTTTGCCATTTCTACCCCCAGGACACCTCTCCCTTTTGTTCCTTTCTCTCCACTTACACAGCCACCGCCCTAGTGGCTCTTACCCGTGGGATTATTGAAATAACATACAGATAGTTCTCCTTGACTCAAGTCTCTGTACTCTGCCCTCCATTCCATATGTCTGACAGTCTGACCATGGTTTTGACCACACCAAGAAGTTATAATTACTCCCTATTGCCTCTAGGACCAGGTACTCTTTTTGGTGTTTAAAGCCCTTTTTGACTTGGCTCCAACCTATCTTCCCATCCATTGCTGTTTCTCATGCACACTAGTCAGTCTCTAAGACATTTACCTCCTATGCTTACAGTGTTCCCTTTTCATTTCCACCCTTTAGAATTACTTTGAAAATTCCTTAATTTCTTGTAAATATTGACAAACGCAAGTGTGTACTTGACATCTCCGAATGGAATGTCTATGTGGGTTTTTTTCACTTATGTTTTTGTATTCCGTGATTCTTAACCATATGACATCAACAGACAGGATAGTGTTTTTCAAAATTCCACATTGCCTGGGGAGCCTGCCCTGTTTTAGAGGCATCCTCCAAAGGGCAGCATTCATCTCCAGTCTTTCAGGTGACTCATACTTGTATAGCGTTTGAGAGTTTTTACTAAAATAATTTTTCAAAATTTGAAATTTGAAAATCCCAAATTTCACATAATCTTCACTCTAAATAATTCTTTGAGGTTGGGATTGTTTTATCCATTTTGCAGAAAAAGAAGTTACTAGTCTAAGAGGGTAGGTGATTTGTGGAAGCTCTGACCTCAGGGAAGGCCTCTTGATGACAGCCCAGTTGTTCTCTGCTTTTATTGCATTGAGATGCCTCCATAACCCTCAGTACGGGATTGAGGTATGAAGGTCGGAAGGTGATAGATTGAGAAGCTGGATGGGACCTTAGAGGTCCAGTCCTCTTGTATTACACATGAATATACAATTTAGAGAAGTTGAATGAGTTGTTCAGGGTCACCTAGTTAATAATTGGCAAAACTGAATTGAACCTGGTATCTCTGACTCCAAAGTGATTGTTTTTTTTTTTTTTTTTCCGGCTAAGCCACCCTGTCTCTCAAAGTGTTGTAGATTAGATTGTTAGTATCAGCTCATCTATTTTTCCTCCTGTATATAACAAGAAGACAGAATAAAAATATATTTGTCAGTGAAAACAAAAGGCTGTAGACCTGTCGATCCCCCCAAATTTCCCATTTCTTCAGGAGAACAGAGGATTGATTAATTGTAGCCACTTCTTATAGTCTGATGCAAGGCCATCATTATCTGTTATTTCCTATTAGATAGGATTCTAGAACTTATAATTATTTGCTTTTAATTGCCTTAATGACAGTCCTTCACATGGTCACTTGTGTTTTGAAGAGATACAATAAGCTGGTTCATTGAAAATAGGTCTCCTTCACTGCAGTGAAATTTTCTTTTATCTTATTTTGGGGACTTTTAATTGGCTTTTGATGAGATCATGATCTTATCGATGTCGTAATTTTCTCTTTTCTTTTCATTATAGAGAGACAAAGGCTGCAAAATGTCAGTAGCTGATAATCAAGTCGTCGTCCTAATGTCACATACAAACATCAGTGGCCCTGATGAGAGTACCTCAGGGGCTGTCAGAGGAAAAAAGAGGCAATCAGACGAATCGGTGTTGAGTTTCCATAACATCTGCTATCAAGTCAAAGTGAAGACTGGCTTCATAGGCTGTCGGAAGATTGTTAAGAAAGAAATACTCAAGAATGTCAAGTAAGGCCATGAATCTTGTTTGGGGTCACAAGTCGCTTGGGCCTTCCTTGCTGTTCCTTGACCACAACATGCCATCTCCTGAATTTGGGCATTTTCTATAATTGATCTCTATGTCTGTAACTCTGTACTTCCTGATTGCCATCTTTTGGCTTCTCTGGTTTCCTTCAAGTCTCAGGTAAATTCTTACCTTAAGCAAGAACCATTTCATGGTCCTCCTTAATCCTAGTGCCTTCCTTCTGAGGTTATCTCCAGTCTTTCTCATTCATATGTATGTATATGCATTCATACACATACCAATATGCATGTATATAAGTACACATACACACCATCTCACTCCATACACACGCACACACATCTATCTTATTAATACATAGTTGTTTTCATGTTATCTGTCCCATTAGACTGTAAACTTCTCTGGCAGAGGCTGTTTTTACCACTTCCTTCTATCTTGAGCATTTGGTACAGTGCCTACATATAGGAGGAACTTAATAACTGCTGACTAGTTTACATTTGTAACCACCTTTATAAACGATTAATAACATATAACAAATGATTAATAACAAAATATGTAAGGAATACAATGATACTGTGCTAAAGATGGAAAAAAAGTCTCTGCCCTCAGGGGGTTTATATTCTAATGAGTAAGACAAGATGTAAATAATGAGTGGTAGTTTCTGAGGGGAAGGCATTAGCAGCTAGGGAGACAGGAAAAATCTCCTTCTGAAGATGGGATTTGAGAGGAGCCTAGAAGAAACCAGAGAACCACAGGGGCAGAAGGGAGGGGACACTTTGTAGGACCAATCTGAGGTGAGATGAGAAACTAAAGAAACTGGACGAAGGGGCCAAGCGTCCATGGTGTTCTCACTGAGCAAATTTTTAATTTGTGTTTTATACATACACACAAATGGTCGAATGACCAATGGAGACTGGGTTTGGTTTGCATAGTCCTGACATCATAGGAATGAAAAATTATAGAATCTGGTTCATTCCCTGCCAGTGACTGAGGATAGATGCTAGGCTTGCTCATACCTGCTTTGTCATTGGCATCATGTAATTATGTTCAGGGGAAGACATCATTTTCTTTTAAACTTGAGGTCAGTGTTTTTGCATAGAACTCCAGAAAGAGCTGGAGGGTTGGTAGAAATGACTAATCTTCAGTAGTCCAGGTGAGAGGGGACAAGGGCCTGAATAGAGGACAGATGAGCAAAGTTTTGCCTTGGTTGAATTGGTCAGATTTGACAACCCATTCCATCCCAGTGTAGGTGTTATGAAACTCAACCAAAATACTGAAGGTAGTACACTACAAATCCTAATAATGATTTCATTTCCTGAGCTTCCTTCTGTCTTCTTGTTGATCTCAAGAAATGTTTATAGAGTAAGATGGAGGGAGAGGGTTATCCTGGTAAATACTCAATAACTAGACTTTCTGGGAAAAACATATGCATACACACTTTTAAGTTTGATTTACATTATTAAAACCTTATAAAGTCTTAGATGGGGTAAAATTGCAGTATTAGCACTTTCTTGAGTCTAAGTCAGCCAACTATGCCTGGTGAGCCCTATACAAAATCAAGCCCTGGTTTGTAATGATTGCCAATTTCTGAGTTTTAATGGCTCATACTGAAAACTTAACTCTTGTGATTAGAGCTGACTACCTCATCCCTCCAGTGTCCCAGGAGAGGCAGACTGCTGTCTCTCTGCTTCTCATTCTTTCTGAAATCATTCACAAAAATTCCCTCATCCTTGACTTCTTTTTCATTCTTGCTTTCTTCTGATGCTTATAGAAATCTGGGTATTGCCAGAAAAATGTTGTGTCCCTAGCCATGGTCCTGATTTCTGGTTTTCCTTAATTTGATATTCATTGACACACTCAGCAACATGGAGCTGGCTGATTTGGTGACACTTGTGGTTTCTCCTTTTCCTGTCATCATTCAGGGACTTTTCTTCCCTAGATATTCACTCCTTCTGTGAATCTTAGGCAGATTTTTGTTATCTTGATCTGCTTCCCTCCAAGTCGTTTTCCCTTCTTTTAAAAAAAAACTTTTTAAAAATAGTATTTTATTTTTTTTTCTTTAATTACATGTTGAGATAATTTTTAGCATTCATTTATGTACAATCATGGAAAACATTTCCACATTAGTCATACTGTGAAAGAAGCAGAACAAAAGAAAAGACACAAAAAGCTAAAGAAAATGAAAATAGTATGCTTAGATCTGCATTCAGACTCTATCAGCTCTTTCTCTGGAAATGGATAGCATTTTCCATCATGAGTCTTTTGGAATTGTCTTGGATCATTGAATTGCTGAGAAGAGCTAAGTCTATCAAAGTTGGTCATCGCACATTGTGGTTGTTAACTGGTTATCCTGGTTCTGCTTAATTCACTCACCATCAGTTCATGTAAATATTTCTAGATTTTTCTAAAGTCCACCTACTCATCATTTCTTATAGAACCATAGTATTCCATTACATTCATGTACCACAACATGTTTAGCCATTCCCCAGTTGATGAGCATCCCTTAAATGTCCAGTTCTTTGTCACCACAAAAAGAACTGCCACAAGCACTGTGTTCCACCCTGGAACTGTGACCAGGCTCCCCTGTGGCTGCTTATGTTCCTGGAAATATTCCTTGGGTAACTGTTTCAGATTGTTTGCCTTCTCAGAGAATTTGGAACTCAAAATTTTGGGGGAAAAAAGAATGTTAAAATCGTTTTTATGTGTAATTGGGGAAAAAAAGTGAAATATTATGTAAAAGAATATGTGTATGTGTGTACATACTATGTACGTGTGTGTAAATTTTATGAAAAGAATATTGGATTTAGAATTATGATTGAAACCTGGCCCTGCTCTTTACTATCTCTGACTTCTGTGAGTAAAAACTTTGGTTTCTCAATGGTAATACAGATGGTCGGAACTAGAGGATGTCCAAAGGCCCCTCTAACACTGCGTCCTCTACTGTTTCCCTTGGCCTTATCCAGTGTCCCCTTGCTAGAAGCATCACTCATCCAAGTGTTTTGTTTTTCATCCATGCAGTAATGGACAGCAGAGGGACATGGGCTTAGCTATATAATATAATATATAATAATAATAATACGTAATATTATATATTATATTACATATATATAATATATATATATAATTTTTTCAATCAGCATATGCTCCTCTACCCCAAAAGAAGCCTCTAGGGAAACTTGTTCCTTGGATATATGTTGTAATCTCTATTTTTTAAAATTGGGTTCACTGAAAAAAAAAAGATGAACAAAAAATTTCTTGATAAAATTTTAAAAATGAAAAAATAAAAATTTTTTGATAAAATAAATATAAAATAATTTATATTTATGTATTTATATTCAAATGTTGTTATTGAAATTAATTACATTTCTATGTTTAGAAATGTTTAATTTCAATAACGACATTTGAAATTATACTGGGAATATAGAAGGGGCTCAAATACTCATTCAATTGAAAAGTTTTAGTTTTTTTGTTATTGTTGAACTTCCTTAACCCTTTATATCTGGAAGAGGCTCCATTCCTTCTATATGATCAAGACAGAGCCCCAGCAGAAAGCAAAGAGAAGTCATCTATTATAATGATGTTTGACTTATTTCCTAAATGCAAACTCCATGAAAAAGCCTTTTTGCTTGGGTTTATTCATTGTTTCTATAGAATGCGATGACGGAGAGGGCAGTTAGGTATCACAGTGAATAGAGCACCGGCCCTGGAATTAGGAGGACCTGAGTTGAAATGCCGCTTCAGACACTTTTAACACTTACTAGGGCAAGTCACTTACTCCAGTTGCCCTGCCTTTTCCCCTCCAAAAAAAAAAAAAAAAGAATGCAGTGACCTCAAGGGCTCTACTCATATCTTTGATATGTTTTCTGTACTAAGAATAGATACCCAAAAAAATGTAAGATAATTTTTCAGGGTTTTTTAAAAATAATTTTTCATTAATGTTTTAAATATAATTTTTAAACAGTTAATGAAATCATTTTTATAATGAAGTAGCAAATCAGTGTTACGTTCTTTTTTACAGTGGGATCATGAAGCCAGGCCTCAATGCAATTTTGGGACCCACAGGTGGTGGCAAGTCTTCGTGAGTATTGAACTAGGAGAGAACACATTTTTCTATGAGTAATCTTTTAAAATATAAAAACATATTCAAATTGTATTCACCAATTCTTAAGTATTAATTTAATTTCTCTGGTGCTTATTACTGTGTTAAATATTCTTAGAAATAGCAATAGTCCACAATCTAGTTGGAGTAGGAAAAACTATTGTATTTCAAGCAATAGCAACTGTTCTTAACTTATTCATTTGAGAAACTTAGAAATGAAAGAATGAAAAGAATCTGAATAATAGCTAAGCATCAGTTAAGCTCATTTTAAAACAATTCTAGGCTATAGGGTGTTTGTCAATGCAGGGATTGTGAATAGTAGAAGGTAGACAGTCCCATAGTTAGAGGTCTAGTCTGGTTTATGGATTAGTGTAGCAGCAAGCACCCCAATATCCCCAGGGTGACTGCCAACACAGGTTCTGAGATCTGCTTTTCAAAGGAAAGCAACTCAAAATGGGTTAACAAGCTTACTTTAATCAAACAAACATACATTACCTAGTTCAGGGGAAAAAAGGTCAGCACCCCAAACTTCAGAGTTACAGAACTTACAGATCAAACAGACAGGCTTCCAAACTGTCCTACCATTATATCAATACCAAAATCAGAGTTACCACAGAGGGAAGCATCAACATCTGGGTTTTCAAAGCCGGGGGGTCTCTCAACAACGGCTTCCCAGAGTCTCATCTGGTCAAATCACACAACACTTCTCAAAAGGAGCCCCAAAGCAAAGCCTCTCATCAGAGTTTATAAAGCCTTCTCCTGGCTTAGAGAATGTAACAACCTTCTGGACCCACTGCCCAATCACAAAGTATCAAGGTATGGGCTTTCCTGAAAAACAAGCCTCCCACCACAGGTTCCAGGTGCTCTTAAGCTAGGGGCAGGGAAGATCTTTAAATTTGCATTTCCATTACAATTAGTCACCAGTATCAGAGCTTGGAGACACCAGTAAGTAGAAAACCTTGATTTGGAGGTATACTGATTTCCCATCCAACAAACTTCCTAACCTTTTCTTTCTGAGAATGAATATCAGTCTTACATGAACTGATGCAAAGTGAAATGAGCAGAACCAGGAGAACATTGTACACAGTAACAGTAACATTTTATAATAATCTACTGTGAATAACTTAGTTGTTCTCAGCAATACAATGACCCAAGACAATTCTGAAGGACATAGGATGAAGGGTCCAGAGAAAGAACTGGTGGAGCCTTAATGTGAATTGAAGATACTTTTTCTTTATTTTTTTACTTTGTTACACTCTAGATTTAAGAAAATAATGAAGACATTTCCCCCCTTTTTTTTAAAAATATTTATTTTAAAAATTCCTTTCTTTTCAAATTGACTTCCAAATTCTTTCTTTCTATCCTACCCCTCCCACACACACTCAGAAGACAAGCAAATAATATAATTTATACATCCAGCATTACTCAGTTGATGAGAATCCCCTCATTTCTAATTCTTTACCACCACAAAAAGAGCTGCTACAAATATTTCTGTGCATGTAGGTCTTTTCACTTTCTCTTTGATCTCTTTGTACCTAGTATCATATTGCTGGGTCAAAGAGTATGCACAATTTTATAGCCCTTTGGGCATAGTTCCAAATTGTTCTCCAGAATAATTGGACTAATTTACAACTCTACCAGCAGTTTATTAGTGTACCTGTTTTACCTCATGCCCTCCAGCATATGTCATTTCTGTTGGGTGTGAGATGATACTTAAGGGTTATTTTAATTTGAATGTCTCTCATCAATAGTGATTTAGAGCATTTTTTTCATATAACTATAGATAACTTTGATTTCTTCTGAAGACTGCCTGTTCATATCCATTTGATCATTTATCAGTTGAAGGATGACTTGTATTCTTATAAATTATATTTAGAAATGAGGTTTTTATTAGAAATACTGTAAAATTTGTTTCCCAGCTTTCTGCTTTCATTCTAAATCTGGTTGCATTGGTTTTCTTTGTACAAAGCATTTCAATTTAATATAACTCTTATTTTTATAAATTAGACTCAGTTCCCTAACTATTTAAGAAAAGAAGCTTTTATTAGAGAAACTTGCTATAAAATTTTTGATATTACTTTATTGTGGTACCTTTTATCAAACTGTAGTTTTCCTTGATCATCTCTTTTAATTGTCTGTTTTTGCTTTTGCTTTGACTTTGGTCATGATTGCTACACTTGCCTTTTTTTACTTCAGCGAAAGCATATTCGATCTTGCTCCAACTCCCTACTTTAACTTTGTGTGTGTGTCTTTCTGTTTCAAGTGTGTTCCTTGTAAAGAACATAATTGTTGGATTCTGATTTCTAATCCATTCTGCTATCTGCTTCCATTTTATGGGTGAGTTCATCCTGTTCACATTCAATTATGACTACTAACTGTGTATTTTCCTCTAACCTATTTTCTTCTGTTTCTCCTTCTGTCTTTTATTCTGTCCTTGCTCAAAAGTCTGTTTTGCTTCTGACCACTGTCTCCCTTAATCTCCCTTTTACCGTTCCTGAAGTTCATATCCCCTTCCCCTCCTATTTCTCTGTTGGATGAGATACCTTTCTGCATTCAGCTGTGTGTGTGTGTGTGTGTGTGTGTGTGTGGTGTGTGTGTGTACATACCTATTCTCCCCTCTTTGAACCAATTCCAGTGAAAGTGAAATTCAACTATTGTCCACCACCTCCATTCCTCAATTTCCTCTCCATTGTAAAAGTTTTTCCTTGTGTCCTTCTTTTATGTGAGATAATTTTTCCCACTTTACCTCAGCCTTTCCTGTTCTCCCAGTACATTCCTCTTTCTCACCCCTTCATTTTTTTTTGAGATCATCCCAACATAATCCACTCACACCAATATAATCTACTCACACCCTTGCCCTCAGTCTATGTAGACTCTTCTAATTGCCCTAATAATTATAAAGTTCTTAGGAATTATATGTATCATTTTCCCACATGGGAATGTAAACAGTTTAACTTTATTGAGTCTCTTATAATTTCTCTTTCATGTTTAATTTTTAATGCTTCCTTTGAGCTTTGTGTTTGAATGTCATATTTTTTATTCAGCTCTGGTCCTTTTATCTGGAATACTTGGAGGTCCTCTTTTTCATTAAATATCCATTTTTTTGTGCTTTACAATTATACACAGTTTTGTTGGGTAGGTTATTTTTGGTTGTATTTCTAGTTCTTTTGCCTTCTGGAATGTCATACTAAAAGCTGTCTGCTTTTTTAATATGGAAGCTTTTAAATCTTGTGTGATCCTACCTGTGACTCCATGATATTAAACAACTTTCTTTTTGATTGCTTGCACTATTTTCTTCTTGGATTTTGGCTCTAATGTTCCTAGAACCTTTCATTTTGGGGTCTCTTTCAGATGTTGATTGGTAGATTCTTTCAATTCCTAATTTACCTTCTGGTTCTAGGGTATCAGAGAAATTTTCTTTTATAATTTCTTGAAATATGTTTAGGCTCTTTTTTGGTTATAGTTTTCAGGTAATTACAATAATTCTTAGATGATCTCACCTCAATCTGTTTTCTTTCTTTTTTTTTAGGAGGTAGTTGGGGTTAAGTGACTTGTCCAGGGTCACACAGCTAGTAATTGTCAAGTGTCTGAGTGCAGATTTGAACTCAGGTCCTCCTGACTCCAGGGCCAGTGTTTTATCCACTGCGCTACCTAGCTGTTCCCATTCTCAAGCCATTTTCCAGGTCAATTTTTCTGACGAGATAGTTCATGTTCTATTTAATTTTTCATCCTTTCAGCTTTGTTTTATTGTTTCTGATTTCTCATGGAATAATTAGCTTCCAGTTGCTCAATTCTAATTTTTAAGGAATTATTTTCTTCAATGAACTTTTATACCTTTTCCCCCCATTTGACCAATTCTGCTTCTTAAGGAGTTCTTTTCTATGGTGATATTTTGTGTTTCTTTTATCATTTGGCCAATTCTATTTGTTGTCATTTTCTTCAGTATTTTGGGGGGGATAACTTTTATCAAGTTGTTATTTTTCTTTTAATAATATTCTTGCATCACTCTCATTTCCCCAATTTCTCTCTATCCTTCTTATCTCATTCTTTAACTCTTCCAAGAATTCTTGTTAGTTAGCATTTTTTCTTCCTCTGAAGCTTTGCTTGTAGCTGTTTTCACATTGTTGTCTTCTTTTTAGTTTGTTTTGTCCTTTCCTGCCACCATTGTAGCTTCAAGTTATTTTTTTGTTTGTTACTTCCTTTTTCTTGACTTTGAACTTTACGTTAAAGGTAGACTCCATTCGTTTAGGAGGTGAATTAGGGGGAGAGACTCTGCTTCAAGCTTTTTTATACTACTATTAGTTCTGGGTGTCTGCAAGTGTTTGGTGCTTCCAAGGTGATGTGACCTGGAGAGAGGTTTGGTCACTGCTCTCCTGGTGGTCTGTGCTCTGGTCTTCACCCAGGAAGGGCCAAGGCTCTGGAATTGCAAACAAGGCCCCTGCTCCCTTCTGACTGGTCACAAGTGCTCCTTTTGGCCCTGGAACTATGACCCATCCCTACTTGTGAGCAATAGACCTGCCTATCATTGCCAGCTACACCCAGTGCAAAAGTTCCCTGTCCTCTCTATCTGACCCTTTTACGTGTCTGGGCTGGGAACACCTAAAGCTGCTGTTGCTGCTGTCATGGCTGCCTCCAAGGACCTCTCCTGATGACCTCCTAAGTTGTCTTAGCTTGGAAAAATATCTCACTCCGACTTTTTGTTGGTTCTGCCACTCCAAAATTCGATTTGAAATAAAGTTTTAAAGTTGTTTGTAAGGGAATGTTCGGAGAGTTCAGCTGGATTCCTGCCTCTACTCTGCCATCTTGGCTGTACCTCCCAAACAGCATGTTAATGCAAATTAAACTTTAAAGTATGGCACGATTACTCCCTTCCCCCCCAAAAAGAGCCAGTTGTTAAACTCTTAAAAGCACACCCTTAGGGGCAGCTAGGTGGCTCAGTGAGTAGAGCATCGGTCCTGGAGTCAGAAGGACCTGAGTTCAGATCCGGCCTCAGACACTTAATGCACACACAAACAAAAATCTAGCCATGTGACCTTGGGCAAGTTATTGCAGTTTTGTGCTTCTGAAGTATACTGTGGGTAGCTTGTAATGACTTAACAGGAGCTCCTTGTTTTCCTAGTTACTGTCTCCACACAAGGATGATGAGGGAAGAAGAAAGAAATTGTTTCTCATAGTGCCATGATGCAGCCTTAGTATTAATCAAAATAGAAAAGGAGTTGAGAATTTAGACAAAATAGACATTTCCATATTTTTTGTTAGTTCCCGGTAGTGTTTTCGCTTTGCGATTATGGGTCAGCTGATTTTTCTTAATTGATATAGAATGATTTATGCTTATGTTTTGTAAAATAAAAAAGTTTTCTTTCATTAAGGATTGAGCACAATGTATTTCTCCTTGCAGACTGTTAGATGTCTTAGCTGCTAGGAAAGACCCAAGTGGATTATCTGGCCATGTCTTAATAAATGGGGCTCCTCAGCCAGCCAACTTCAAATGTAACTCAGGCTATGTTGTACAGGTAAGTAACAGTAAGGGTGATGCTTTGGGGTTTTGGTACTTTTTGTCCTTGGTCAAGCTGGACCCACATCTGCACTACCTCCCTCCGCATTCCCTGAATCTTTCATTGGCTGATTGTTCGGAGAAATATAGCACAGGAGTGATCAACGGCAGGAGATAAACTACATTTGACTACTTTCGGGACTAATTTTTCCCCATGGTCTCATTTTTTCCTACTACTGCTTCCACTTTTTCCTTTAATTTTTTTTCTAATTACCTATTTGTCAAAGTTAACAAAATATAACCATTTCTATAAACAAAAATGTACAGAAAAAGAGAATTGTATGTGAAACTGTGTACCCACTTTTTCCTTGGGCATGAATACTTCCCCATAACCTTGTGATATGTTGACTTAGTTAAATTTAAAATACTATTTATATATGCACCTTACATTTAGAGAACTATACAAGGTCATGCTAAGAGACCTGCCTTTGTGGAATTTATAATCTTGTGTATGGATGTGATGCTATGAAATTATGTATGGCAAGTATATTGCAGAATCCCAGTTGGGAGGGGCCTTGGAGGCCAACTAATCCAAGCTATACCTTACTGAAAATTAGAAGGATGTAAACCAAATGCTTGGTGATTTGGATTTTTGGAGCGGAGTGGGTAATGGCAGTGGGTGAGGAGGTAGATAAAGGTCATTCATGATGAGATGGGGGAAATAGGTTGGGCAAGTTTGGGCTTTAAGAGTGGATAAGTATACTCAGGATATATTATTAGGCAAAGAGAGGAGGAAAAAGGGAAGTCAGGATATTCCAGACATAAAGAATAGAGTGAGTACATGGAAATACAAAGTAGAATGATGTATTCAGGAGAGAGAAAGACGTCCAGTTTGGTAGTAGGGTGGAGACCATGAAAGAAAGTGGTGTGAGATTAGTATGGAATGATGCAGTAGTCTCAGATTGCAAAGGACTTTGAATGTTCAGCAGAGTTTGAACTTTATTTAATGGGTGTAAGAGTGACAAAGGATTTTGAGCAGAAGAATGACTTGACCAGATCTTTTCATAAGGAAGATTAGACTAATGGAAGGCATAAAGGGATTTTGGAAGGGGGAGAGATAGAGAAGGGAAGAATTTAATAGGCTAATGTAGAAATGTAAGTCAGGTAAGGAGGGCTTGTAAACATCGGGTGTCAGAGACAGGAATTGTTTCTACCTTTGTATTGCTGTCCCCAGGGCCTAGAACTGTTCTTGTACATAGTAGAAACAACATTTTTGTTTGATCGACAAAAGATGTATGTGAGAGATATTGTCATGTCATTAGGATGGATGGGATCGTCTGATGGTTATCATTGACCAGGAGAGCTGGGAGAGGAAAGACCTTGTTTTTAAACATAAGAGACAGTGCAGTGAAATTAGGAAGAACAAGGTTAGGGAGTAAGAGAAGCTTTTTATGGAGTGGAAGGTGTTGAAACTCAGGAGAGATTCATTATTCAACTCATGAATTTGTGATAATATCAGTATAACTGTCTCCTCCAGTGATGCTGCTTACAATCTATCCACATTTGCTCATCCTGGATGACTCTTGTCCATCTGTCTTCTGTGTGTTGGGTTACACCTAACATAGAGAACTTCTTGTTTTTTTCCAACACTGAGAAGATCCTGGTGCCTTGTATGCTTGGAGAATGCTTGGATGTACAGAAGTGGGGGGAGAGCCTTGAGACAGAGACCAACCAGCAGGTAGCAGTTCACTGGGGAGGTGAGGAAGGCCTGTACCAGGGTGTTTTAGTGTCAGAAGAGAAGGACATTATGAAGGTTAACATGGCAGAACTTGATAACTGCTTGGATAGGTGGGGTGAGAAAGTGAGAAGTTGAGGAAGATGCCTAGCTTGTGAGCCTGGGTGATTGGGAGAATGGGACAGTAGAGAGGAGGGGAGAGTTTGGAGGAAAGATTTCAGTTTTGAAACTCGTACAGAGTTCAAAATGTCAACAGGGTATATCTAGTTAGAGATGTCTGATGGGCAGTTGGAGATACAAGTCTGGAGGTTGGGAGAGAATATTGCTGGCCAAATAGACCAGAATAGGAAGAGGGGATAACTTTGAGCAGAAATTATTTTTGTTTTAGATATGGTGAGTATAAGATATGAACAGGATGTCTCGTCTGAGATGTCTGATAGGCAGCTGGGAATTTGAGAGTAAAGTTTGAGAGAGGATATGGCTGGACATGTAGATATAAATGTCTTCTGCTTAGAGATCACAGTTGGATCTAGAGAGCTGGTCAGAAAGATCACCAAGTGAAATAGAATAAAGGGAAAAGGGAAGGGGTCTCCAAACAGGAAGAGTTGGTTGTATTTTTATCTCTCTTGGGCCCCCATGATAATCACGGATCCATTGAACAGTCAGATAAGGAATTCCATGTTTGTTTGTTTTATCTTAGATAAATTACTTATTTTGGCAGTAAGTTAAAAGACTTAATAGAGTATATTCTATACTACATGAGATATAGGGTACTGTGTTTTGTTTAGCAGCATGGTATGATGGGTATTTATAGTTTTTAATATAAATGTTAAACACATTTTGGGGCTCTGGTAAGTTTGACTTTGTCACAGAGTTTACAGAAGTAAAACCCTGATGACAATTTTAAATATCACTTTTTCTTATAAGGATGATGTTGTGATGGGAACTCTCACAGTAAGAGAAAATTTACAGTTCTCAGCAGCGCTTCGACTGCCCACAAGCATGAGGAACCGTGAAAAGAATGAACGAATTAACAGGATTATGAAGGAGCTTGGTTTGGAAAAAGTAGCTGACTCCAAGGTAATGCATGGAAGCTGATAGTCTGAGACCAATCAGTACTGAATGTAGCATGATGTATAGAGTTACATTCTTGTGATCTAGAAGTTTTATGGCATAATCTATGTAATTTTCATAAATGACTTATCCCAGTCCATAAAGTGGCTAGCTATTACATAATAATGACATTTTAATTAACCTGCATTGCTATAATAATAGTGATTATAATTCACATTTGTATAGTACTTTAAGGTTCACTAAGTATTTTCCTCATATAAACTTTGGCATGTAGGTGGAACAAATTTATCCTCACTTTTCAGGTAAGAGAACCAGAGTACAGAAAGGTTAAATAATGATAATTATAGCTAACATTTATATGGTGCCAGCCACAGTAGGAATTGCTTTACAAATGCTATCTCATTTGATCCTCCCAGCGGCCCTGAGAAAAGGGACAATATTCTTATGGTATATTCATTTCTTTTATTCATTTCATTTAATTTATGGAATGGAGGGTAGACCTAGGTTCAGAGGCTTCCCTTTTGTCACGAAGCTGCCATTCATAGATCCCATATCATTTAAAAAATGTTTTTCTCATCCTCAAGTCAATTTTTCTTACTTTGTTCCTTTTCTCTTTCTCCCCATTATTGATGTTCTCGTCTTCCGAAAGACCTCTTATGTGATATGATCAATAGAAGAGATTGCTAAACTGCATTGGTGATAATTCCAAATCACTGTTCTAGGGGATACATGAATGGACACGAAATCTTTCCTGTTGTCTTTATTTGGTCTTTGGTGGAAGTAGATCCCTGCCATTCAGTCAACTCTTTCTTATGTAGTTTGTATATTATCCAGGCACTACACTTTGTAAACCGTAAAGCCCTATGCAATATTAGATGTCATCGTTACAGTTGTGGGTTGTGGTGATTGTTGACTATTGTCTTCCTTTTGACTCTCTTAGTTCTTCTTAGAAGATGATTTATGTGAATATGCAGCACTCTTGCTAAATCTCCATGTAATGGGTCAGTTATAGTTAGTAATGAGGAAGGTTTAACTGAAGAGATTAAAATTATAGGTGAAAGTGAGATTTTTGTGTAGTATCTATGACATCACCATAGTCAAAGTTAGCGAAGAGTAGATTTTTCTTCATTTTTATTGAGATACAACTTCATGGGTGGTTTTCTGACTCTTTTGTCTTTGATGTCAAATCTCTTACTTATGCCTAAGAATGACTTTGTGACTATTGCTTTTAGTTTTTTTCCTGCAAGTTTCCCTTTGTTTCAGGTCAGTCTCACTTTGTCTCAATTCCTCTCATCTACATTTTAGTATATATGTTTTGTATATATACATCTACATCTTATGTCCATCCTTGTATTCTTCTCTGTAAGTCACTCAAAAAGTATTTCTTGCTTAGAGGTAGCCAATTGGTATAGAGTAAAACACATGGAGGCATAATCCATCTCCTTAAGAAATTTAGTTTCATAGTTTAGGTTAGTGGTCTCCAAACTTTTTTGATTTCCTATTCCTATCACTAAAAAAATTTCGAGAACATATACCAATATGTGTATTCTTATGGTGCACTGGGTAGAGTATTGGGCCTGGAGTTTGGAAGACTCATTGGAGTTCAAATCTGGCCTCAGACACTACCTGTGTGAACCTGGGCAAGTCACTTCACCCTGTTTTCCTCCTTTTCCTCATCTGTAAAATGAGGAAGGAAATGGCAAACCACTCCAGCGTCTTTGCCAAGTAAATCCCAAATGGGGTCACAAAGAATTGGACACAACTGAAAAATGACTGAAAATTTATTTACAAGTTATGGATATCTATTATTATACTAATAGTTATGCACATTATAAACTTAGATAAAATTACACATTCTAAAAGGATGAGATCAAAAGTAATGTCTGAACTGAGAGCCAGGAGAGAAACACCAAAGTCTATTGAATAGGAAAGTGACTTGTTCAGTTCTGAGCTTTAGGAAAATCCCTTTGGCAGTGAGGGGGGGAGGATTGAATCAGGGAGAACAATTAGGAGGCCAGAGATGATGAGGGCCTAAAGTAGGCTATGTGAAGAGAGAGCTGACAGACGGAAGTGATTGTGGGAGTAGAAATGACAAGATTTGATAGTCAGCTGGATGTGGGGTAAGGAGCTCTAGGGGGCTATAGTGAGGTTATGAGCCTAGGTGACCAGAAGATTTGAGAAGATGAGTTTTTTGGGAGGAATGAGATCTTTGATTATAGATCACAATACGTTGACATCTACTCATTCTGAGAAATTCTATTGCACCCAAAATAAAAAGGGGCAAGGGCAGAGTTCTTGGTCATCAGCTGTAGCCTTAAGTATAGAGCCTATCTTCCAAAGGGGTATTTGCAGCCATGGGGTTATCTGAAGGGCAGGGGATGGGGGAGAATTTTCCTAATGATACCTTTAGCCACTGTGGATGTCTGGGTAGCAATTAGCTGCCCTGAGAAGCCAAAGTTTTTTTACTCCCAGCCCTCTCCCCCAGGTAAGGGGAGTTTGGAGGTCTGTACAGTGGACAAAACCCATGAGTGGCTCTCATGGGGAGGGTGGGGATGCCATTTGGTTGATCACATACCTCTTGGGAGCAGGCACAACCCCCAATTCTGGAGACTGCTAATGTAGACAAGTCTAAGGAATGTGATTAACTGAAATATCTTAGGATAAAATGTGTTGAGGCCAAAGGTTGAGACTGAGATTACAAATGCTAATTGAAGCCAGGGGAAGCTTCCTAAAGAAGGTGGCCACTTGAGATGATTTAAAAGGTGAGAATAGGTGTGGTGGACCACTCTTCTGATCTATTAAGTTCCTCAAGGCACTTATGAATGGTAGATAATAGGAGTTTTCCTTTTCCCTCTTTCTCCTGTCTTTATCTTCCTTTGAAATGGGAATTTTACCAAATTGGAACTGTGTCTTCAGTGTTCAAATTCATTGCTGATAATTAATGGTTTAGTACAGAACTGACCTCTTTGGAATTTGCTGCTGTCTTGCTTTAGGTGGGAACTCCGTTTTCTCGTGGTGTTTCTGGAGGAGAGAGAAAAAGGACCAGTATTGGAATGGAGCTTATTTCTGATCCATCTATCTTGTTTTTGGATGAACCCACGACTGGCTTGGACTCCAGCACCGCAAATGCTGTTCTTTTACTGCTGAAGAGGTAAGGGTAGAGGAAGGACAGTCTACTCACATGCCACTGCTCCAAGAAGCTTTGCTAATTCCCACAGTTCCTATCACTCCCTCCCTCAAATGATTTTGTATTTTTGTATAAGGGATGTTTCCCTTAAGTAGAACTTCAGCTCCTTGTAGAAAAGATTTTGTTTTTGTTGTTAAAACCCCTTAGGTATTTAATAAATACTTGTTATGTTAATCTAATTGAGTAAAATTATCAGTTTAGGTAGAGATACTGTCAGAATTTTTCTATTAAGGACAGTTCTTGCTTTACATAAATTTGCATCATGCAAATTAAACTACCTGCTCCAGAGCCATGGAGGGGGTGGGGCCATGTATATTCATGAGGGAAGGGAAAAGATCTGCAGAATGGTCCACTTAGATTGAGAGCTGGCTGTATATAGAGTTTATTCTAAGGATGTGATTAACATTATTTTGAATGACTAGTCATAAAATAGTAAAATGCTATGAAATGCTAGATGAATTTTATGTCTGGGCTTGAAATAATCACAGTTTTAGCCTTGCTTGATGGTACAGAAATTTAATGTAAATTTCTAGGACAATGATTTAGGCTTTACTTTGATTCTTTTTTTTTTTTCTAGGAGCCAGTAGAGCAGGATTTTTTCTCTAGGGAAGATAAGAGAATTAAAAATAAGTACATTCCAGGATTCAGAAGCTGTCCTGATATATATATCTTATAAACTTCAAAAGCAAATTTCATTCATTAAAGAGTGTGGGCACAGAGTATTTTAATGACTGATTTTGCTCATTGATCTAGGTGTTAAAAAAAAAAATGGGAACCAGCAGCTAGAAACCACTTTATTGTGTTATTTCTTAGTTAGATATGCTTCAAAATGAAGAGCAAAAGAGATAAGAAAGAGATAAGAGAAAACTAATGAGCCAGAGGAGAAACTCACAGCAGTGTCTTCTTTGAGGGAGCATGTTCTCCCTGGGTTCACTGATGCCATTTTCTCTGTTTAATTTAGGATGTCTAAGCAGGGAAAAACAATCATCTTCTCTATACATCAGCCTCGTTATTCCATCTTCAAGTTGTTTGACAGTCTGACCTTACTAGCTTCTGGAAGATTGATTTACCACGGGCCTGCTCAGGAAGCCTTGGAATACTTCGGTTCTTCTGGTAAGGTAGACCTTTTTCATGCACTCATGAAAGGGTATTTGACATGGAATATCCAAATAACTAGGTCAAATTTTCCCTTTTCCTCATTAACTCCCTACTTTGTATGATTCTTATGTGTGTATATGTATCACCTTGAGTGGGGAATCTCCTTGAGACCCCAGTTCTGATCTTTGCATTCCCAACTTCTCATAAGAGGTCCTTCATAAATGTTTGAATTAATGAATTGTCTTGAAGCAAACCTTGACAAAGGGCAGTTAGGTGGAGCAGTGGATAGAGCACTGAGCCTGGAGTCAGGAAGACCGGAGTTCAAATCTGGCTTATTAGCTGTGTGACTCTGAAGTCACTTCACCCTGTTTTCCTCAGTTTCCTCATCTGGAAAATGACCTTGAGAAGGAAATGGCAAAGCACTCTACTATCTTTGCCAAGAAAACCCCAAAATAGAGTTGAATACAATTGGAATGACTGAATAACAACAAAAAGACTGACAAATAAGGCTAACCCTAGGAAGATGTAGGCCCCTAGAAGAATTCACGTTTTTGCTTTTCTATTCCTTTTCTTCCCCACTGATGTTTATTTTAAGTTGATTTTGCCCATATAGAGGGCAGCATTGAAGGAGAAAAAAATCAGGGTTTAGATTGAGATGGATTATGTGGAATGGAAAAGGGGCACTCTCAGTGTTTTTGGCCAAGTTTTGGGAAAGAACATCAGAAACGTTATGTGCTAATTCTATGTGTATGGATATTTATGTATCTGTATCTGTGTGTATGTATGTACATTGTATACACTGCCGTCTGCAACACCAGTCTATGGCTTGGTAAGTCTGCTCCGTCCTCAGGGCAGGGTGCAGGATGGTTCTGCTTAATTATTTCTACTCCTCTAATAGTTTCCTCAAGATCTATTTCCTTACTTTTTTCTGTTTCTTTTATTCCCAGAGGTGAGTCTTACTAGATTTGAGAGGGGATGTCAAGAGAAAATGAAGCAGGTATAGGACACCCACTTCACTGACTGTTTCCCTTCTCATTTAATGTGGGGGTGTCAGAGGGAAGAAATAACCCAAACCCCAGCATAATCATAATTCTCTTTCAGTGTATACGAAAGCATGGGGTATAATTGCTTGTCTAAGATTGATTGAATTTAATCTTATTGGATTATCAGGGTGGAAGGAAAGAAAAATAAATAAAAAGAGGAAGATTTTTGGAATCTTCGTGCCCCTTGACTGCTGTCTTCATCTATATAGATCACTACTAACTGATACCTCTCTACCCCCAGTTACTGAGAGTGGCCGTGTTTGGATTCTCTTTGTAGGTTACCATTGTGAGGCCTATAATAATCCAGCAGATTTTTTCCTGGATGTCATTAATGGAGACTCTTCTGCTGTGCTGTTAAACAGAGAGGAAGGAACTGGTGAAGGTAAATGTAAGGAAAATGATTTGTGAATTAATTAGATTCATAGTTTCATATACATATTAATAGGCTAAACTTAAGAAACTGACCACATAGGGTTGTGGCTATAAAGCTTTGATATAAAAGTGTGAAATAAGCAGTGAACATTTAATTTTGTTATCTAACTTTCAATAATCAGTATTCGGGGCGGGCTGATAAATAAGACATTTACTGCTTATATTGTGCCGATGGAATGTTAGTTTTGGTGATAGTTTTACTGATGTTGTTTAACCTGAGTATAGGGATTTATGAGTTTCCATATAATTGATAACAAGGACCATATATTAAAATGAGGATTTTAATTCATCACAAAAAGAGAATAAACAAGACTTATTTGTTAAAAATTCTAAAATATAGTTACAAAACTTCAGTTCTGGAGTAATAATAATACAGTAGCTATTAAAGTAATGTTGCTATTTTTTTTTCCAAATGTGTGATTGCCTAAACTCATAAATATGTTTGGGAGAAAGTTCAGTTAAATTATTTTTTTGAATTAAAAATGAACTTTAAAATAATTTCCTTTTGTAAAATTTTTTTATCAAGATTTTAGGGAAACTAATGAGAAATTATTTTGTACTTTTAATAATTCAACTTTCTTTTTCTTTTTATTCCAAAGCTAAGAATAATGCAGAATCTGCAAAGCATGATAAGCCTATCATAGATGAATTAGCTGAGAATTATATTAACTCAACCTACTTCAAGAACACTAAAGCAGAACTAGATACATTGGCTGTGGGGATTCAGAAGATCAAAATTACTCCTTTCAGGGAAACAACTTATATTACCTCCTTCTGTCATCAACTCAAATGGCTGGCCAAACGGTCATTCAAAAATTTGCTGCGTAGCCCTCAGGCCTCCATAGCTCAGGTAAAGTTGCTACATCTTTTCAAACAGATCTAGAGAATGCACCAAACTGAATAATCATAGAGAAATCCATAAAAAAGGATTTAAGAGAAAAGTCACGGTGAATTGTTTGTCCAGCCCAGGTTGGCTTAAGAAGACTTAACAGGGATGTCTGTGACATTGGAGAAAGGTCAGGTAAGGAGCATTTGGAGCATTACAGTGCCCAAGGAAGACATAGTATACCAGGGTAAAAGAAGGTCCCAGACCCAAACTGGGCTATTATAACATAGGTTCAGACTGGCAGTTTTGTCCCCCACTGCCCGGGTCAGGGTCACAGATCCAGGGTACAGTGAGAAAAGGACCTGCCCACCACAGTGGCGTTCCCAAGTAAAAAGACTCTGGCTGATGTATGGAGAAAGGAGGAAGTCCAGGAGCCAGCAGAAGCAACAGTGTGGCCCAGACTCTCAGCTACACAGTAGGGTCTTACTTTCAACATGTAGCCAATCCTGTAAAGGAATGACTGGGGGGGGGGGGGTATCCCAGACCAAAACGGGACCTATGCCACTCTGAGCCAACAGACCTTTCTTACTGACTGATGGTGGAAGAGTCCAGTAGCAGTCTATTCTTGGTCATGCCCAAATCCAAGACCAGGGGGAATTAGACCACTTTGGGAACACTAAAAGACTGAAGGTCCCCAGCCTATCAACACAATACTCAAGTACCCCAATTTATCAACAGAGCTAGCTCAGCCTTCCCTTTAGAAGTACTGCAGAGACGGAAGGAATATTGCCAGTGAGAATTCTCTGTACCATTGAAATCACATTTCTAATCTTGGCCTGCATTTCTTCACTTCTCCCTGCCTTCTCACAATACACTTGTGAAACAGAGACCAGACAATTTTACCTCAAAATTCATTATTTCTTCCTGCTTCAAGACTGCCTCTAAAAATATGTTGGTTTTAGTTTTATGACAACTTAGCACTTAGAAACATGCTGATGATGAAATAGAAGTCACCAATTTTTACCCCAAAGAAAGTACACTTTCTGAAGATGTTGGAGGAAAATATTGAGACCAATCAGAGACAAACTGTTTTGGGTGCTTGCTCTTAAGACTTATGTCCTATAACTAATTGTTTTATGAGAGCTTGACTTTGTGACATGTAAGTACTTTGAAACAAAAGAAAGTTTCCCCCCCCCCCCCCCATAGATACTAGCACAGGGCACTTAGTAGGTGATTAAATGTTTGTTGATTGATTAGCACATAGTAAGTGATAAAATGCTTGTTGATTGATTGTGACAGCTTTCACTCTGGAAGGTTTTATATGTTGCCAGTTACCTTTTTTTCTTTTCTAAAACTGGGTCTCCCTGTCTTGCCCAGGCTCAATAGAGCTATGGACACTCGTGGGCCTGATCCTGCTGCTGAATAGTGCAGAAGCTCTCACCTCCATTTCCAGCTTAGGTTACTTGATCCCTCCATAGGCAACCTGTTGCTTCCCCCTACTCCCTTCCATGTTCCCCTGGGCTCTCTATGTTGGTGCCAGACTTAGTAAGAATGCTAAGTTGACTTTAGCTGTATTATTATCTTAGAACTCCCGAGCTCTCAGGTGGCTAGGTGGCACAGTGAATAGAGCACCAGCCCTCCAGTCAGAAGGACGTGAGTTCAAATCTGGCCTCAGACACTTGACAAGCTTACTAGCCATGTGACCTCAGGCAAGTCACGTAATCCCAATTGCCCTCCAAAAAAAAAAAACAAAAGAAAAAGAAAAAAAAGAACTCCCAAGCTCAGGCAGTCCACCAGCCTCATGTTCCCCCATTAGCAAGGGTTATGACATAGCAGTTTTCTTAGAGTTCCTTATGGGTATTAAAGTTCCTTCCTTCACTGCTTAGTCATTTCCTTCCCAGACTGATTTCAGTATGACCCTTCCCCACATCCCCATTATGATATGGCCTTTATCATGTCCTTCAGTAGTATTTAAGGATTTTGTACCATAAAGAAATGGGTATATCATAATTATACTCCAAAGAAAAGATTTCTTAGGAGCATTAAGCAGTAAGATTTGTTTCCAGATCCTTCATTTTGTATTAATATGCTGTATTAAAATTTCTGTCATTGTTCTTAGGGTTCCTGGACTGTAGAACAGCATTACAGGCAGAATTTCTCATATGACTTCTGTCTTTCATTAGAATCACTTAAATTTATGTCATGCTTTATACTTGACTGAGTACTTTGTTCATGAGTTAGTGGTCAGCATGATTCTCATTCCTGTTTTTCAATTGAGAAAACTGGATTTAGAAAACTTAGGTGGTGCCTTGTCCTTAGTGAGTGGTAAGGCTGGGGCTTGAGCTCTGCTCTTCGGACTCAAAGTCCATGCTGTTTCCCCAGGCTCTGCTGCTTTCCTGTATCACCTGTAATGAAGTGAAGCAGTTTTTATGTCCTTAAGACCATTTCTCACAAAAGTGCTCTTATCAGATATATTGTTTATGTCTGACAGAATGCTTTATAACAGCTTGTATTTGCAGAGAAACAAAAAGCTTGATAGAGATGGATGAGAGATATTAGGAAGTCTGCCCATCTTCCTGCCAATACAGATTTCCAGGGAAGATAGCAAGGAGCCCTCCTGCCCTATAGGGGAAGGCTGGCTGAGTGATGCTATGGCCAGGATGGTGTAGGGCGAGGCACTGACCCCTCATGCGCCAGGCAGGACCCCAGCAAATACTTGTGGCACGAAATCTCTTATAAACATTTTTAAGGGCACCTTCTTATTTTACATGCTAAGAATAGTGAGGAAATTCAGTTTTTACAGTGGGCTATCATAAGCAAGGTCACCTTTTAATTAGCCTCAACTACTAGTCTCAGATCCAAAGAGAAACTACTAGTCACATAACCGTTTTCTCTTTTCATTATTTAAAATCAAATCCCTCCCATTCTTACCACCCCAGCTCCCCACCCAAGATGTGCCAAGAATGTTAGTTCACTTTAAAGTTCGGATATCCTGTATTATCATCTGGTTCCAAGACAGCATGGCATCATAGATAGCCTGAATTGGAGTTTAAAAAAAATCCTGAGTTTGAATCCTGCCTCCAACAGAAGGCTCTTTGACCTTCTGAGTGGAATTTAGCCTTTCTGTGTCCCAGGCAGCTCTCTCAGGTTGTAAAATGTGGAGCAAATGACAGTTTATACTGATAGAGGACATTTCATTATTGAGTTATTCCCTATACCAGTGAAATTGCAGACCTAGTCCAAAAGAACCCATTAGTAGGGGTTTATTGAATGAATTAATGAATAAATACATACATGTATACACATATAACGTGTGTGTGTGTGTGTGTGTAAATGTAGATCAAGCAACTCATATAGGACACACCACACATCCTATATTGCTTAATCTGTGTTTCGAAATGGTTCACACCTTTAAAAATCTTAAGGGCTGCTCTGGCCAGTTTTGTGTTTGTTTTTATTTTAATGAAAACTTTGTTTCTTGCCTTCATCTTGTGATGTTTCTAACTGAATTCCTCAAGGCTTCTATTTCCCTAGGGTTTCCGGCATTTTAAATGCTGTTGCTTTCCTTCCCTGTGTTCATTCAGGTCACACTCTGTTTCCTCTATGTGTACTAACACATTTACATAACGTCTCCCAATAGAATTTAGCCTCTTTGAATATCTCAGTTTTGTGTTTGTTTCTCTGGCTCAATGCCTGACATGTCTTCAGTGCTTAATAGATATTTGGTGATTGATTGATTAACAGGTACTAGTTTTTTTTTTTTAATAGAAACATCTAATCTCTATCTTTTTAAAGACATTGAACAACATTTTAAAATATTTTTAGAATGATTTTTGCAGGTGTCTAGACCTCTGATTTTATTGGTGCAGGGAATGCTTAGTGAGGATGCTACCTCCACCTGTGCAACTTTGAGAGGTATCTGGGTAGATAACTTTCCCAGCATCCCTGCATACCCAGTCTGTATGTGTCAGAAACAGGGCTTAGACCCAGGGCTCCCTGCCTCTGAGGGAGGCTCTGTATTATTACATGGTTCCTATTAGAATATATCCCACCTTTGGAATTCAAGATGTTCCTGAGGTAATACAGTTTACTTTCTAATTCTAAGTATGCCATATGCTTCAGTTTGGAGAGGAGCTAACATTTCCCCCTTATTTTATAATGATTTTATTGCTAGTTAGTGACAAAGTGTTTCTATAATTTTTAAACTTCAATTCTTAAATATGTTATGTTTTTGGTTTTGCTTCTAATTATAACATTCTTTCCTCTTTCCCACCCCTCCTGTCTTGCACAGATAATTATCACTACTTTCCTTGGATTGGTTGTAGGTGCCATTTTCTTTGGGCTGAAAGAGGATTCCACTGGAATTCAGAACAGGTAAGTAACCTAGCTCTAGAATCTCTGTGAAGGGACACTCATGATTTTCAAGTGTATAAATGGCTAAAGCCATCCCTGAGTTGAAGGAAGCTGAACCGGTAAATAGAATTATCATTAGAGTTGGTGGTCAGTTTGCATCTTTTTTTTTTTTTTTGACTACTCCATTTGTATGGATGACTTTTTCTATTTCTCCCTCTTTCTGGTTGTTACATTGGATGGTAACTACCTTCATTGTGGACCTTAGCCAATTAGAGCTAGTCTAAAAATGCAAAATTGCATTATAAGTTTATATAGAAGCAAGCACAGCATTCTGCACATTACTCAAAATGATGTTGTCTGTTTCTTCTCTAAATGGGAGCTATTGAACAGTAGCCACTAGGCTTTTTTTTTTGCCATATGACACAAATAAAACAACATTATTTTCCATCCCTTAATACTTCTTACTGCCACCTTTCTCCAAGTGCTGCACAGATGTCTGTCTTCCCTCTTAGTGTAGCAAAGCTTTGGTGATTCTTCATTTTTCACCCTGGTTGTTTTGGAAACCACACGGGAGGGTGATTATGTTGGAGTGATCAAGAATGAAGAGCATGTTCTATTTACAAAGGTTGGGGAAATGTGTAGTACATTTTAGTACAATTTCTATCCAAAACATTTGGAAATAAAAAATAACTTTTGTCATATAAAGGGATATGTTTTATTACCTGGAAAATCTAATCTTATGAAGTAATCTCCTAGGTATTATATAAATGAAATGTTACCATGATGAATGCCCAGTTCAGTTTAAGATTGGGACTGCTGGGTGTTATAAATCCACTGAGAACAGAAACACAGTCTGGCTTCTACAGCATAAATAGCCCCAGTGATACTGTGTTCCCACTAAGAAATACATAATAACATAACAAGACTTTTTGATGCTGCACAAATGAATGGAAGAAGTGGGGTTTATTTATTTATTTATTGCTAGAAATAATATCGTTTTTGTTATTTACATACAGAATCCTATCATTCTGATGTAGGAAGTGGGGTTGCCCAAAGGTGATTTATGAACAATTTCTTCTTTCACAGAGCCGGAGTACTCTTCTTCCTGACCAATAACCAGTGTTTCAGCAGCGTCTCTGCAGTCGAGCTTTTGGTTGTGGAAAAAAAGATATTTATGTGAGTAAGCTCTTTCTGAATAATAATCAGCGATGATTTCCCATAGTGGTTGAATGAAAAGGCTTATGATTTTTTTTTTGCACTTTTTTTGGAGAGCGATTGGGGTTAAGTAACTTGCCCAAGGTCACACGGCTAGGTTTTTGTTTTTTGTGTGCGTTAAGTGTCTGAGGCCGGATCCAAACTCAAGTCCTTCTGACTCCAGGGCCGACACTCTACTCACTGCGCCACCTAGCCGCCCCAAAGGCTTGTATTTTTAAAAAATAAGTACTTATTTTTGTGATGAGTTATAAAGAGAAAAATGGGACAATCCCTGATGGCTCATGTTGGGCAGAGGAGCCATGTTCCTCTGACCATGGGCTTTGGACCTGCCATCTCCTGCTGCATGTGGCATGGCCTCTGAGGGAAGGCAAAGCAATGAGTGCCACGTGTACCAGCTGTGGTTCCAGCTTCAGCTTCCTTGAAGTCTTCCCAGCTGTATTATGGAAAGCCCCAGGTGCAAAGAGGAGCAGCTTTCCCCTTGACCCCAGGCCTTTTTTGCCCACCTACCTTCCTACAGTCACACAGTAGTAAGTGGTAGAACCAGGATTTCAATCCTTGTCTCTTAGTACATAAGAATATATTTTTTTAATTTTTTAATTGATACATTTTGTTTTGACATAGCCTGGATATTCCAGCCTTTGCAAGTGCTTACTCCAAAGTAATTAAACAAAAACATTGTTAAAAGGAATCCTACTTCTTGGATTTATTTATTAACAAAAAGGAAGGGTCTGTGCTTTGACATGAATAATTTGGTACCACCATCATCTGTTACTTTTGCCTTTGGCCGTTGTCTTCGTTGACACAATTGCTATTGTATATTTTATTCTTTTGGCTCTTTCTAGAATTTCTTCTTGGATGGAAAAGATAAAATAGCTTCTCATTTTGAATATTAAGTCTTCTAATTTGTTGTATAAAGTCTGACACGTTATTTTATGGAGCTCTTAAAAGTCTAAATTGTTAAGTTCTCCATTGTAGTATACATCCATATATCCATAACATTTGTTTTATTTTGTTTTTGTTTTTGTTTTTTTAGACACGAGTATGTCAGTGGATACTATAGAGTTTCTTCATATTTCTTTTCGAAGTTGTTAGCTGATTTGCTTCCCATGAGAATGTTGCCAAGCATCATATTCACTTGTATAACTTATTTCATGTTAGGTAAGTAACATGAAGACAAACTTTTTCTAAGCAATTGCATTTTGGAAGAAATAGCTGATCTGTTCCTGTTACTTCCCCCATTATTAGCACAGAACTACACCTCTAGTTGGTACTTGTTGATTGACTGAAGTTATATTTATACACTATCAATATTAAACTTTGATCCTCAAGATAAAAAGTTACTTTTTAAGCAGACTGGCTTTGCAGCTTAGTCTTCTCCTCAGGGGCTGAGATACTCCTCTTAAAGTTTGGACAGCTTTTTTTTCCTCTAATAACAAGAGTTTATTTATAAGACTGAGCTAATGCTTAGCATATTAAGCTGATAAAAAGAGAAAGATTAAATTTTGATTTGATTTTTAAAGAAACTATTGAAGTCCTAGTTGTTTTGACTAGTTGTCTATCAGGTTATTATGTGATCGATTACTAGGTTTTGGCCATTAGAGACTTGAGTTATCATAGCCCAGTAATTAATAAAGTCACTTAATGAAAAACACATCAGTTTATGTTCTTTTTTAGTTCTTAAAGAACCAATAACCCAGTTCAATTAAGCAAGTATTTCTTAAGTATATGCAAGACATTTTATTACATATAGGTAATAAAGCATCCTCATAATCATGATCTACTCCCCCAACATCTATAAATCAGCCAAATCATAGATCTTTTATTACAGCTAGTCATCAGCTATGTGCATGGCACATTGGACGGAACTGCAGTCAGGAAGACTCAACTTACTGAGTTCAAATCTGGCCTCTGACACTTATGTAGTTGTTAGATCCTGGGCAAGGCCCATAACCCTATTTCCCTTAGTTTCCTCATCTGTAAAATGATCTGGAGAAGGATTTGGTCAGCCCCACTACAGTACCTTTGCTAAGAAAACCCCAGATGGGGTCACAAAGAGTCACATGACTGAACAAAAGTACTTAATAAATACTTGCTGATTGATAGAGGTATTGTGTTTTAAGATTTTTTACTGTGTAGTGGTTTTAGCCTTTAATAGTTTAGATAGTCACATTTAGACTTTCTGGTATCCCAGGCCTGCATTCAGGGCCTTTCCCAGTTCCCCGGGGACTAGGAAATCTCGACTAAACCTTGCTGTGGTTGGAACAACAAAAAAAAAGTCATGAGATGTTTGGGGACTTTCCCAATTCCGTGTTCATCCTAGGAATTTTTTATTTTGCCACTAATACTTTTATCTCTGGCACCTCTTTTTCAGGGGTGGGAATAGTTTACTGGATCAGCTTTTTGTTAGTCCTTGGATTTTTTGGTAGAGCATGTGGGAAGATATAAAAGAAAGACCACTGTCTAGTGCATAGACACGCACTTAGTATGAATAAGAGAAGACAAAAAAACAGATATGTTACTAAGATAGCAATGTTATATTTAACAAAAAGTCAGCCTATTATTTTAAATAGAATGTAAGTTCTCTGAAAGAAGAGGCAAAAGCCAGAAGAAAAATACATTTCTGCTTTGTATCCCTGGCCACACAGCGTAGGCAGAGGTATTATTTGTCCTTCATTCTCTGAAGAGGACCATAATGTCAGGAAGGTGGTGACTTGACTTGACTTGCAAGCGAATTGGATTTTAGTGAGGCAGGGCTGTGTAAAGTCACCAGCCTCACTTTCTCTTCCAGAGCCAGGGTCCAGTGGTAAGGTGTTAATCAGGATGACTGGAGATGTCCCTGCCGGGTCAGATGTCCTCATGTAAGCAGAGTAGGCACTTAATAAATGCTTGTTGATGGATTTAAAAGAGCTGATCTTTTATAACCATAAAAAAACTGGCATTTATTTGACATTTTGAGCCTCAAAACATTCTTGTGAGATAAAGTACTATTTCTGTTTTGCAGATGTGGAGAGTGAGAGGCTCAGACTAATGACGTGACTTAACCTTACCCACTCACCTAGTAAATGTGCCAATTATAAAGTTCTTATATGAGAATGAAGACAAGAATAGGATTCTTCATAACATAACATAACATACTGATGTAACATAATTAATATATAACATAATATTATATTTTAGCTCAATGTTTTATAACATCCTATCTCAAAAAGACACTGCAAACACTGTATTGTCTTTCTGTTCTATTTTTTCCAATGTAAGGATTGAAACAGGAGGTGGGGGCCTTCTTCATCATGATGTTCACTCTGATGATGGTGGCTTATACTGCCAGTTCTATGACTCTGGCTATTGCTGCAGGACAGAGTGTGGTGTCTGTGGCCAATATCTTCATGACCATCTCATTTGTTTTCATGATGGTGAGTAAGAACTGTTATTTCATGAGTGTTTTTTCCCCCTATTCTTCAGTTATATAGAACAGAGAAAAGGGCAAGATTGGCTCCTCCAGGGCTGATTTTACAGCAGGCCATTTTCTTCACTCCTTCCATCTCAAACTTTTTACTCTAGAGAATAGATGGTATATGACAGAGGATGTGGGGCTGGAGCAAGGTCCTTGGATTCCAAGTGCCTCCCAGTGCCTTCACAAGTGACCTTTAAAAGGACAAAACTTCAGCTTATTTCATGGAGGTGAGATTTATCTAAGCAGTTCAGTTGGATTCAAATACTAAGGTAAATAATGGTTTGATTAGAATAACTGGGGACAGATATTGTTAGTCTCTCTCTCTTTTTTTTTTTTTTCAGTTAATCACAGTTAAGTGATTTGCCCATTTAATAAATATCTTAGGTTGAATTAGAACCAGGTCCTCTTGACTCTAGGGCTGTCCTTCTCTCCACTGTACCACCTGGCCACCCCATTGTTATAATCTTTAACCACAAGTATTAAAGAGGATAAAGAGGAGATGGGGTCCATTCCCTAGAAAAAGACAGCTAAGTTTATGAAATCTGTTGCCTGTCACTTTAGCCTAAAAACTGTGATTGTTCTTGCTTTTTGTAGATATTTTCAGGGTTGTTAGTAAATCTCAGAACCATTGTGTCTTGGCTTTCATGGCTCCAGTATTTCAGCATTCCTCGATATGGTTATACAGTAAGTATTTCTTGTATTTTGTGTTATAACTGAGATCCTGGCCCTATTAATAGGAAATTTGAAACTGGGAAATCACACTGACAGCAAATCAAAATCACATTCTGTTCTCTGTGGAATCATTCTTCTCTATTTACATTTTTACGAGATTCATGATTAAGGAGGTGAATTTAAAAACTAGAGTCCCATAGCAAGTGCTACTTTGCCTTATGGACATTGATCCTACTGACTGTCAGGGTGGAAAAAATTGGCTTATTGCTTTTCAAACTTTCTTAGAAAGGCTTGGAAGCCCAGTGTATTTTAAAATAAATACTCAGGGATCAAAGAAGAAGGAAAAAAGAACTATATTAGAAAAATATTTATAGCTACTTTTTTGTGGTGGTAAAGAATTGGAAATTGAGGGGATGCCCATCAGTCGGGGCATGGCTGAACAAGTAGTGATATGTGATTGTGATAGAATAGTACTGTGCCATGAGAAATGATGAGATGGATGGTTTCAGAAAAACCTGGGGAGAGTTATAGGAACTGATGCAAAGTGAATTGAGTAGAACCAGGAGAACATTTTAAAAAATATTTTAAAATTTTCTTTCATTAATTTGTTTCCCCAATACATTTTAAGACATTTTTAACATTCATTTTTAAAAATTTGACTTCCAAATTCTCTCTTTCCTTTTCACCTCTCCCCCAACTACTGAGAAGACAGAGACAGTAAGATATCAGTTATACATGTGAATCCATGTAAAACATTTCCATATTAACCATGCTGCAAAAGAAAGTACACATACAGAAAGAAAATGCAAAAAGTATGCCTGATTGACTGTAATTTATTTCATTATGGTTTGAAAGGGGTGCATTTAATATTTCTGCTTTTTTGCCTTTGTGAAGCTTTAATTTAGTTTTAATGGTCAATTTTTATGAAGGTGCCATGTACAACTGAGAAAAGGTATACTCCTTTCTATTCCCATTCAGTTTTCTCCAGAGAGCTGTCATTTTTCACTTTTCTAAAAGTCTATTCATCTCCTTAATGTAGTTCTTGTTTATTTTATGGTTATTAGATTTATGTAGCTCTGAGTGGAGCAAATTGACATCCTCCACTAGTACAGTTTTATCCTATTTTGCCTCCTGGAATTAATTTAATTTTTCCTTTAAGAATTTGGATGTTAGGCATATGTATGTTTAGTATTGACACTGCCTCATTAGCTATGGTGCCTTTTAGCAAGGTGTAGTTTACCAGCTCATCTCTTAATTAGAACAATTTCTCTTTTGCTTTTGTCCAAAATCATGATCACTATCTCTGTCTTTCTTACCTAGCTAAAGCATAACAAATTCTGCCCTACCCCTTTATTTTAACTCTTATGGGTGTCTTATTTCGTGTGTTTCTTGCAAAAAAAACCAAAACATTATTGGATTCTGGTTTCTAATCCATTCTGCTATCTGCTTCTGTTTTATGGATGAATTTAATCCATTCATGGTTATGATTGCTATCTGTGCATTTCCCTCCATCCATTTTCTTCTGTTCTTTCTTCTGTTTTTCTTTTAGTCCTGTCCCTCCTCTAAAGTTTGTGTTGCTTCTGACCACTGCCTTTCTTTATTCATCCTTCCTTTTATCACCTCCTATTTTCTCTTATCACATTCCCCTCCTCTTCCCTGTTGGGCAAAACAGATTTCTGTACCCAATTGAGTTTTATGTATGTGTGTGTGTGTGTACGTATATTTCCCTTATTGAACTAATTTAGATGAGAGTGAGGTTCAAATGTTGTCCAACACCCACCCCCCCATTTTCCCCTCCACCGTAAAAGTTCTTTGTGCTCCTTCTTTATATAATTTTCCCCATTCTTTCTTTCTCTTCCCCATTCCCATAATACACCTCTCTTTCCCACTCCATTTTTTTGAGATCATTCCAACATAATTGAGGCACCTCTGTGCCCTTTTGTCTATGTAAAATCCTAACTGCCCTAAAAATGGTAAGGTTCTTAAGAGTTATATGTATCACTTTCCTATATAGGAATGTAAACAGTTTAGCCATATTAAGTCTCTTCTGATTTCTCTTTCGTGTTTAACTTTTTATTGCTTCTCCAGAATCTTATATTTGAATGTCAGATTTTCTGTTTTGCTCTGGTCTTTTCATTAGGAATGCTTGAAAGTCCTTTATTTCATTAATATCATTATTTATACTCAGCTTTGCTGGGTAGGTGATTCTTGGTCATAACCCTAGCTCCTTTGCCTTGCAGAATATAATATTCCAAGCCCTCTGATCTTTAATGTAGAAGCTGCAAAATCTTGTGTTTTCCTGACTTTGGGACCACGATATTTGAACTGTTTCTTTCTGACTACGTACACTATTTTCTTCTTCACCTGGGAGCTTTGGAATTTGGCTATAATATTCCTGGGAGCTTTCATTGTGGGATCTCTTTCAGGAGGTGATTGGTGGATTCTTTCAGTTTCTTTTTTACCCTTTGCTGGTATTAGGTGCAGGACTGGATGATTTTTGGCAATTCAGTTGCCTATGGTGACTTCCAAGGCACAGTTTTTAAGGGGAGAGTCACAACAAAACAGGGGGCCTGAGAAGTAGTATCACTTGGAGATAAGAGTGGCAGCAGAAAAATTGATAAGTTTAAGTCAGGTGGAAGAATATTTACAACAATGCAATTTTCCTAGATTAATAGTGGAGGAAATAGAATGTCTAGATAAATTTTCTTTTTTAGAAAAAGAAATTGAACAGGTCATAAATGGCCTTCCTAAGAAAAAAGCATCAGGCCCAAATGGATTTATAAGTGAATTCTACCAAACATTTAAAGATCAACTAATTGTAACATTTAAAAAATTATGTAAAATAATAGGCAAAGAAGGGATCCTTCTGACTCATTTTATGAAACAAATGATACTAAACCAGGATGAGCAAAAACCAGAAGATTATAGAACAATTTCATTAATGAATGTGGTTGTAAAGAGCCTAAATAAAATACTAGATAGGAGAATACAATAATATATCACAAAAATTATAAATTGTGGCCAAGTGGGATTTCTACCAGGCATACGAGGATGATTTAATCTATTTACATAATTGATTATATCAGAAATAAAAGGAACAAAAATCGTGTGATTATATCAATGGATGCAAAAAAAGCTTTTGATGAAATACAACACTCATTCCTATTAAAAAACACTTGAAGGGGCGGCTAGATGGCGCAGTGAATAGAGCGCCGGCCCTGGAATCAGAAGGCCCTGAGTTCTGAGCCGGCTTCTGACACTTAATCCATACGAACAAAAAAAAAACCTAGCCGTGTAACCTTGGGCAAGTTACTTAACCCCAATTGCCCTAAAGGGGCGGCTAGGTGGTGCAGTGAGTAAGAGCGCCGGCCTCGGAGTTTGGATGACCTGAGATCAGATCCGGCCTCAGAAAATGAGCACCCACGCATAAATAATGACTAGCCGTGTAACCTTGAGCAAGTTACTTAACCCCAATTGCTTTAAAAAAAAAAAAACACTTGAAAGCATAGGCATAAATGTATTTTTCCTTAAAATGATAAGAAGCATCTACCTTAAACCATCAGCAAGCATAGTTTGTAATGGGGCTAAACTAGAAGCCTTCCTAATGATATTAGGAATGAAACAAGAATGTCCATTATCACCAGTAGTGTTCAGTATTATATGAGAAATGCTATATTATATTAGAAATATTATCAATATTATTATATTATCAATATTGTCAATATTATATTAGAAATAGCAATAAGATAAGAAAAAATCAAATCAGAATGGGCAATGAGGTAATAAAACTGTATTTTTGCAGATGAGATGATGTATTTGCAAGATTTTAGAATTTCAACTAAACAGCTAGTAGAAACAATTAATTTTAGCAAAAATAGGATATAAAACAAACCTACCAAATCATCAGCATTTCTATATGTTACCAACAAAATCCTTCAAGAAGAGATAACATTTAAAAATTTGGAATATAAATGATTATAGCAAGCATAAAATATCTGTGATACACCTGCCAAGATAAAACCAGGAACTGTATGAATGTAATTATAAAGTACTATTCATACAAATGAAATCAGATTTAAATAATTGGAGAAATATTAATTGTTCACGGGTGGGCAGAATTAATGTGATAAAAATTACAATCCTACCTAAACTAATCTACTCAGTGCCACCCCATTTAAATTGCCCAAAAAAATTTTTTTTTACTGAGCTTGGAGGAAAAAAAATACATTTAGAGGAACAAAAGGTCAAGAATGTTAAAGGAATTTGATGAAAAAAATGAGAAATTTAGCAGTATGAGATATTAAAATGTATCATAAGGTAGAAATCATCAAAACTATTTCATATTGGCTCAGAAGTAGAAACACGGATCAGTGTTACAGAGAAACATACAAAGTATAAAATGATTAACTTCCCTTGGACAGATGTAAAGATTTAAGCTTTTAAGATAAGAATTCACTATTTGGTAAAAATTGTTGGGAAAACTTAGAAAGCATTATGGCAACCTAGGTATAGGCCAGTATCTTAGACCATTTATCAAGATGATATCAAGATGAGTACATGACTTAAGTATGAAGGGAGTTATTATAAGTAAATTAGAACATGGAACATATTACCTATCAGATTTATGGATGGAAGATTTTATGAATAAATAGGAGATAGAATTGTGAGGTGCAAAATGGATTATTTTGATTATATTCAATCAAAAATTTTGTATAACTAAAACCAAAATAGCCAAAGTTAGAAGGAAAGCAGAAAATTGGAGATTTGTAGATAGTTTCTCAGATAAAGGTCTTATGTGTCAAATATAGAGAGAAATTTGTTAACTTTATAAGAAATAAGTCATTCCCCAATTGATAATTGGTCCAAAGATTTGAAGAGGCAGTTTTTGGATGAAGTAAACAAAGTTATATGTAATCATGAAAAAATGTTCTAGATCACTCTTGATTAGAGAGATGTAAATTGAAAACGACATGGAGATACCATCTCACACCTCTCAGATTGGCTAAAATGATTAAAGGGGGGAAAAGACAAACATTGGAGGGGATATGGGAAAATTGGAACACAGATACATGGTTGGGAGAACTGTGAACTGTCCAGATATTTTGGAGAGCAATCTGGAATTATTCCCAAAGAGTTATAAAAACTAACCCTTTGACCCCACCATACCATTGTTAGGTGTGTTTCCCAATACGATCAAGAAAAAAGGAAAAGACCTGTGTATTCTAAAAATATTTATGGAAGCTATCTTTGTGTTGGCAAAGAAATTGAGGGGATGCAAATCAATTAAGGGGTGACTGAACAAGCTATGGGGTATGATTGTGATAGAATACTACTGTGCTATCAGAAATTATGAGCAGTGTAATTGGGGGATAAGATGTGCAGGCATTGGAACACAAAGATTCACCTTCCTCTAATGGAAAAGTCGAAGGGGGTTTGGGAGAAGGTATGGGAGAGAGCAGATTGGAGGAAGCGATATCTTGTGGGACTGCTATTCTGGGGTGGTGGGTAGGGGGAAAACGGGGGAAAAATAATTGTAACTCAAAATCTGGCAGAAATGAATGATGTAAAACAGAAGTTAATAAAGCATTTGTTTAAAAAAATTATGAGCAGGTCAATTTTAGAAAAACATGGAGAACTTACATAAAATAATAAAGAATGAAATGAGCAGATCCAAGAGAACATTGGATACAGTAATAGCAATATTTTTTAAAGAATAACTGAGCTAGTCTCAGTATTATGTGTTATGTAATTATATAAATCAACTACAAAGGACCTATGAGGGAAAATGTTATTCACCTCTAGAGATAGAATTGATCAATAGATGTATGCATAGTATGGTTTTATGTGTGTGTGTGTGTGTGTGTTTGTGAAAGAGAGAGATGGTGGCCTTCTCTAGTGCAAGGTTGGGAGAAGGGAGGGAAATAGCTTTAAACTTAAAGTGTAGCAAAAATATAGAAAAATTTAAAAATGAATGTTCAGATAAAAAAATAATCATGGTTTAAAATATGGAGAATATGAAGATAATAATTTGGAAATATTGAATCTTAAGACTATTTCAACCATTTCTTTTTCTAATGTCATAGGCTCTGCAACATAATGAATTTCTTGGCCTGAACTTTTGCCCTGAACTCAACACAACAATTTCGAACAATACTTGTCAATATGCAGTGTAAGTTTGTGTAATGATTGCCATTATAGCTCCTTTTTCCAAAGTCTAATTCTCATCCAAGTTTTGTTAGTAAAAAATTTTTTTTTTCATTCACCTCAATGAGGTTTAACTTTTTAAAAAGGTCATTGTGTTTGATTAAACAATTTGTAGCACATGCTATTTATTGATTACTCAGTTATGTAAAGGACACAGAGGTTCCCAAGATATTATTTTCTAGCAGTTAATTCACTGATTAGAAGAGAGAGCAATAGCTGCCCAGGGTATTGAGTGAAAAATTGCTTGCTGATGTTTCTAACCTAGTGTATTGATGGATGAACTAATTGATCTTTCAGCATGCATTTTTTAAGTACCTACTTTTGCTAAATAAAATAGTCCTAAGAGCATGGGGATCATATAATAATAGCTAACATTTCTGTAGTGCCTACCATGTGCCTTCACTTTACTGTTATTACCTTATTTGATCCTCAAACCAAACCTTGCAACGTAAGTATAACTGTTATTTCCATTTTTCCAATGAGAAAACAGGCAAATGGAGGGAGGTTCATTGACTTGCTGAGGGTCACACCACTAGTAAATATCTTAGGCTTGATTTGAACTCAGGTCTTCCTGACTCCAGGCTCGGTGTTCTGTCTACTGTGCCATTTAACTGCCTAAGTGCAAAGAGTAGCTGGGGGACTTTGGGAAAACTTCCTGCAGGAGATGATGTAATTGATGCAGAAGATCTGGGTTTGAAATGGGCTGTGTGATTGGGCCATTCACTTACAGGTTTCTGAGTCTTGTTTCTTCATAAAATTCAGATATTCCTGCAAGGTTAATTATGAGGATTAAATAAGAAAATAGGTGTTAAATTTTACAGATGACAAACTGCTATGTTATTATGAGATTTTTTTTCTTTTTTTTTTTTTTAATTATCATCACATATCTGTTGGACATGAACCCTTGCAAGTCATTTTACATGTACGGGGTAACTTCAGTTCTTTATTACAGGGATGGCTTACTGTGTAGAGAAGAATGTGATGTATGCTTGCTAGTGAAAGGGATGTAAAACCCAAATGTACCAATAAAATATTAAAACAAAGACATTTTAGAAGGACAATAAAATGTAGAGGGAAAAATATTTAGAGCTACAAGGGGCATTAGAGATTAACCCTCCTCATGTGGACATGTTGATATGACCAGGTTTCTAAAAAGTATGATCTTAATGCATTTGTAGAGATTCAGGTTTAGAAGAGAAAGTCTGGGGAGAGAAGACTATTTGTAATTATTTACATTGATCAGGCATGGTGACACATGCCTGTAGTCCATGTTACTGGAGAGGCTGAAGCTATTGGATCTTTTGAGCTCAGGTGTTCTGAACTATAATGGATGGAGCCAGTCAGGTGTCCCACTGAGTTTAGCGTCAGTATGGTGAGCCCGCTAAGAATGGGGTGGATTGATGGGGAACCAGGCCAACTACCGAGGCTGAACTGGCCCAGATTGGAGTAGGCCCAACATTCTGTCAGGCCTATGAGTGGCTACTGTTCAAACAGCTTTAGGTATTATAGGGAGACCTAGTTGTAAAAAAAAAAAAATGGGTAATTTTCATCCTTGGTTTAAGTTTTTTTTTTTTTTTCAACTTTCTTAGTGTATAATTCCACTACATCAGGGGAAACTTGATTTTAAAAAATCTTATTTTCTCAAAAATAAAACTTTGTGTTCTACAATTTCCTAGTTGAAGACTAGGTTATAAACACAGAATCTTTGGAGCTTTATTATTTGGGTGACAAGTGGGCATTTTCTCAGGTTTTATTTGAATGGGTAATTGGTTCTTAATGACTTCACTGACCTTGTTCTGTGTGTTAAGCAATGATGAGGCCAAAGGCATTGCCAGGTCGACTTACAGCCTTTTCCTGTTGCTGTTGGGTTTCAGGTGCTCTGGAGAAGACTTTTTGACAAACCAAGGCATCGATCTGTCTCCTTGGGGCTTGTGGCAGAACCATGTTGCCTTAGCCTGCATGATCGTCATCTTCCTTACCATTGCCTACCTGAAATTGTTGTTTCTGAAGAAGTTTTCGTAAAACATTTTTGATTATTGTAGAGTATTGTAAAAAATTTTGGTGTTGAAGAATTACTCCCAGCTAAATTAGATTTCATTTTACTGTGATTAACTATTTGTTTCCGCAGCTTATGTTCACTTTTATGTTATTATAGAAATTAAGTTTGCAAAATACCAGTATCTGAAAGAAACAGCAACATAAGCTAAATGGTATTGTATATACTTCTCAGTCTATACTCAGTTCATAGTAAAAACACTACATATAAGTCATTGATCTGGCCCTGACCAGTAAGTGATAAGTAATAAATATTTACACTACTGTGATATGAACTCTGAAATGTCTTGGGACATTAGGTTGCATATGTTTGTACTTGTCATGACAGTGGACCAAAATTATTACCCTTTAATAAACTTATTAAACTAAAACTTGATTTTTTTTTGGAGCCACTAAAGAACCTATAAAAATAAGTTGCTTTGTGGAAAGAGATTGGGATTGAAAGCAGAAAGAAGAATGAAGATTCTAACTCTGCTTCTCACTAGTTGTTCAAATCACCTGTAAATCAAGAATTTATTAAGCACCTATATTGTAAGTCTGGCATTGTGCTAGGTGCTGTGGATCCAAAGATAAAAATGAGCTAGTCCTTGTGTTCAATGAATTTACATTCTGTTGGGGAGAGCAGGGGTGGGGAACAATGTGTACACATATAAATAGATATAAGATAAATAAAAGTTTGTTTGCTGGTGGGGAGATGCCAAAGCCTCCTGAGGGAGGGCGGTGTTTGTGCCTTGAAGGAAGGTGGCGATTGTAAAAAGTGAGGAAGTGTATTTCAGATTTGAGGGATGACTAGTAATTTATTAATGTTAGATCACAAAGGTCAATTTGGCTAAATCATTGAGTATGAAAAGAAATCATATTGTTATACACTCTTGTATACAGTCATTTCAGGACCTCAGTTATGTATAAATTGAAGGGAGTTAGGACTAGTTTGGTGGTTCTCAGTTTCTCTGAGAAAGTTGGCAAAAAGTTTTTGGCCCAGTATAATACTAATTGTACTATTGGTTGACTAAAAGTTTATATAATAATAGGTTACAATGTATTCATTGATGCTTTTGAGTGGATTTTTATTAATCAGGACTTCATATATATTTTAAAAGGCATTCACTTTACAAAAAGTATGTTCCTGTACTGAATCTTTAAAGAGAAGATCTTTTGCACCAGCTGCAAGACCCACAAATTGGAGAAGTGCTAACTTAGATAATGAAAATCTGTTAATTCTAGCTGTGGAGACTTGAATTTCAAATAAGACCTTAAGGTCCCATCCAGCCTTAAGGATTTGGTGATCCTGAGATACTTTATGTCCTGTCATTCTCTCCACCTTGATTATTGTCCAACCTGTAGCTTTTGATTTCATAATATGGTTCTCTCTTCTCAGTAGTCATTGTCAGAAGTAACTGAGAAATCATGAAATCATAAAATTTCAGAGTTCAGAAACCATCTTGATTGTAGGTGAATCAAAAAAGATTTCCTTCTCCAATATAAGACAATAGATTTAGAGCTGGGAAGGACCTCAGTGCTATCTCTGTTCTTACCCAGATCATTGACATACATGTTACAAAGCACAGATTCCAACTTTTTTGACTTATTTGACCTACCACCCCCTTTTCAAGTAAAATTTGCTGTCTTTCTCTAAAAATCAACTTTCTTTACCTTTTCTTTTTAATGGGCATCATTAAAATATAAAGTATTTCTTTTTAAAAATTATATACCTTAAATTAATAATTTATTGTAAACTTGTGGGGTTTTTCCTGCATTGGAATTTTGATGATACAATTTTGAGTCTGTATATATAAGTATTTTATTGTGAACAACTTACTACATGTACATATTCATGCTGATGCCTGCTGGACTTCCTGACAGGGTGTGACATACTTGCCTGCCACCACTTGCTTATTAAGACCTGTCAGCGGACTTGACTGCTGATTGATTATAACTTGAATTTGTGGTTTTATTTGAAAAATAATCACTATGACTTTAACTCTGTCACACAACAGATGAAACATGTACAAATGGTTTTTCAAAAATATCTTCTTAAGCTTCCACTACCTCCTTATTTTTATTCAATGCCTCCCAATTGTACCAGTTTTAACTACTGTACCCCCATCATTCCAGAATCCTGAAAGGGGACAGTATCGCCCACTTTGTGAACCTATGGGAACATCCAGAATCCAAAGGAAGCTTTAAAAAAGCCCCAAACCCCTGAATTTGGATGCTAACTGATGCTGAGATTACTCAGCACTCCTCTCACCTCCCACACTACTGGTAGTGAGGCTGCACTAGCAGGCTCAAGGGCATGACAGCTGTATAACAACCCCACCCCCCAACAACCAAGTCCCTCCCTCTTTCCAGTGCCATGGAGACTCCAGTTCTAGGTTGCAGAAGTTTACTTAGACCATGACATGGCAGCTGCAGCCTTTCAGGAGCAAATGCCTTCTGGGGACTATCACCCTATAACACCAATACTGCAGGGTTCTGAAGTGCCAGTGGCAAAGTCCGCAACTTCATTACACCAGAGACTGGAGCTGGTCCAAAAACCCCTGATGACCAGCAGAGTCCTGTGTAGCGCTGAACTGCCCATCCGCAAAACCAGTGCTGGGGCAGACAGGCCTATGGCAATAGTACTGCAAAGCTCCAGACTGCCACTGCTGGGTCAAAGAACTAAGGAATAGTGAGTGAGTGGGATAGGACACACTAGTGAAGGAAAATGTGTAGCACTCCATTAAGCCTGAGGGAAAGAGCATAGATGCACCTGGGACCAGTTCTGATCATCCAAGTCACGTGAAGCTGGTGAATTGTAGACTTATGTAGGTCAATATAATTATACACATTTGTTTTTAAAACTTTGAGTTATAGATTTTTTCCCTTCTTCCCTCCTCACCCACCCCGACTGGGAAGATAAGCAATTCAATATAGGTTGTACATGTGTAGTTACGCAAAATATTTCCAGGAGGTGATGAGAGGGGTGACAGTAACAAAAGAAGGGGGTGTATGTGAGGGATGTTGAAAAGGCAAAATCGGTAGGCCTTGGAAACAAGGACTGGGAGGATGGTGTTGCCCTCTATGGTAACAGGGAAGGGAAGGTAGGAGAGAAGGGGAAAGATGAGTTCAGTTTTGGATATGTTGAGTTTAAGATGTCTACTGGACATCAGTTAGAGATGTGAGGTTGGAAATCAACAGAGAATATGGGACAGAATAGATTTGAGAATCAGCATAGAGATGGTAATTAAATCCAAGGGAGCTGAGATGTGAAGGATTCTTTTGTGAAGGCAAACTAGGCCATCTTTTGGCTCAATGCTTACCTAGCCTTTAATCATTGAATGGGTGTTGCCTCAGATAAACTGAGACCTGGGAAAAACTTTACCTTAAAAAGGTTAAGTCTCCCACTGCATTCAGAGCCCTCACCAATAATCCTTACCTGTCTTGGATTCTGATGACAGGAGGAGACAGTGAGACTACTGACTTTGCACAGCCTTGCTTCACTTAAATCCAATTCCCTTGCAAGTCAAGATCTCACCTTCCAGATGTTATTGGTCCTCTTTGAGAACAAAGGGCGAACAACAATAGTATAGAGGATGAAGAGGGCCCAGGACACAACCTCATGGGACATCTACAGTTAGCAGGAATGATCTAAAGGTGAATCCATAAAGGAGAAAGGAGTGGTCAGATAGGTTGGACAAGAGCCAGGAGAGGAGTGGTCTCTTGAAAACCTAGAGAGAAGGGAGTACTAAAGAGTGATCAACAGTGTAGAAAGCTACAGAGAGGTCTACAGAGGACAGAAAAGGCCATTAGATTTGGCTACTAAGAGATCATTAGTAACTATGGGAGTTCAGATGGAATAAGATTGGAAGGGGTTACACTACAAAGGGCAGAAGGGATATAGTAAGTAGGGATGGGAGGATCAAGTGAGGTTTCTTCAGGATTGGAGAGATACAGGACATGTTTTCAGGCAGTAGGGGAATGAGCCAGTAGGCAGGGAGAGATTGAAAATAAGTGGCAGTAGGGATGACAGGGGCAACCTGTTGGAAGAGAAGGAGGGGATCACTAGAACAAGAAGAGTGGCTGGTATTGGAGAAGAGAAAGGCCATTCCATCATGCAAGTCAGGGATGAAGGAGGTGATGGCAGAAGACATCTGAGTGACAGATGAGGAAGAGAAGAGGGAGCTTAAAGGGAAAGGCCTCCGTTGTGTTTTTTCAAGATATCAGAGAAAGTTCTCAGTTGATAGTGAGGGCACGAAGGAGTCATAGGAAGTTTGACAAGGGATGAAAAGGTTTGCAAAGTGGGATATTGAGTTACTAAGGCAGGTATAGCCTAACAGCAGCAAGAGTCCAGGTGATTTTATATAACCAATTTGTAGTGAATCCAGTCAGCATGGTTGCCTGCTTTTCTTAGCAAGTGTGTAGGCACAAAAGTGACAGATGGTGGGAGTCAGCCAAGGCTGAAGCTTGAATGGATGTAGCTTGTAACACAAAGGGATTAAAGATTCAAGAGAAGACAGTGTAGAGTTGAACTGGTTCACCAGGGGGTCAAGATGGGGAGAAGAGATGATGGACAACTGCGGGGGGGATGGCCTAAGAGGTCAAGGGATTGGAGGTCATGGTGTAGAGAGTGGGATATTGTTAGGCCATGGCTTCAGTTTCCACATCTACAAAACCAGAGGGGTGGAGTAGATGATTTCTAAGGCCTTTTCAGCTCTGAGTCTTGTGATCGTTATTATTCTATCCCCCAGTGAAAAATAAGAGAATTTTCTTTGTTGAGCCCTCCCTACTGTAATAGGTGATTTTTTTTTTTACTCAACTTGTAATTTCATTGGTATAGACAACTCCTAGTGAGGAAGTTCCCTTAACCAAATGAGATAAAAATGAGATAATATAGTGCAATTTTTTGCAAATCATAAAGCCCTGAGGAAATAGTAATATTATTAGCAATGCAGATTGGCATCTTCTCTGCAACTTAGCCTTATAGTTGTTTGGAGGCACTGAGGTGGGACTAAAACGGTCAGCATTTTTTAAGTGGGAAGACTTGAGCACAGGTCTTGACTGAGACCAGCTTTTTGTGCACTATGAAACACTACTTATCACAATACAAATACCTAGTCATAAGGAATCCAAGTTAGCTTCATACCCTCTGCCCTGAGGGTAGATTAAGAGTTCCCTCTTATCTGAACTGCACAGCAAGTTTGTAGGAAACTTTGTAGTGAAATCATCTCCATACTTCTGGGTCAGGGTTTTGTACACAGCAGAGTAGCTATCTCACTACAATCTCCTGAAAGTGGAATTTGCTGCCTCAGAAGCAAAAGTTGGATGATAACTTGACAGTCACGTTACAAAGAAGATTCATGTTTAGATAGGTTGGCTCAGATGGCCTCTGAGATACTGACCTAACTCACATTTTGTGACATTGCATAGAACAGAATTTCCTGGCGTTAACAAAAATAAATTTTGTTTTTTGGTGGTTCTATTATTTTATTGCTGTGGGTATCCCTGTAATGTGTGTGTGTGTATATATATATATATATATATATATATATATGCATATATATATATATATAAAGAAGGTATTATCCTCTTCATTTTATAGACAAGTAGTAGAGACTAAGAGAATGCAGCAGATGTACAAACATGCAAGAATTAGAAAGTAATTCTGACATTTTACTGTGCTGTTCCTGCAAGGAAAAGGAGGTTATGAGAGCCACTTACAAGTACTACTTCTAAGGATGGCTAGATCCTGCAGTGTGACTGCCTGAATTTGTGCAGCCCACTAGCTTCCTATGTGCAGAATCACAAGGTCCGAGGAAACCCCTCCATCTGTCAGATGATAGGAGTGATCAGAATGAAGTTCTGCTGGGGGTTATGATAGGCCAGTGACATGCTGCTTCTAGGGAAGCAGAGCCCTTGAGGGTGTAGGCTTCTGATCTGATTACCAGCACAATCTCTAGCTTCTTGAGGAGATCTAAAAGCTTCCCTCCCTCCCATCGGTAGAGAAGTGGGGGAAACAGATGTAGAATGAGGTCCATGCTGCCAGACTTGATCAATGGACGGCTTGTTTTGCTTATTTGTACTTTTTTTTTTTTAAAGCAATTGGGGTTAAGTAACTTGCCCAAGGTTACATGGCTAGGTTTTTTTGTTTTGTGTGGATTAAGTGTCTGAGGCCGGCTCCGAACTCAGGTCCTTCTGACTCCAGGGCCAGCGCTCTATTCACTGCGCCACCTAGCCGCCCTTTATTTGTACTTTTTGATGGGAGGGTTTTCTTGGCCTGGGAAGTGAGGTGGGACTGAGAAGTAACTGATTAAAAAAAACAACCACCCACCACCTCAACAAATCATTAAAAGAAAAAGAATCCCTACGAGCCATGGGGCCAGTTGGTGCCTACAGCCTCAAATTTGACTGTTCTTGGTTTCTATAAGGTCTCAGAAATCCTTGCCAATATTTCAGGGGTGGGGGGAATTTTGTTATGCTTTAGAAATCTTGTCACTTTAATAATTGGAATCAGTGTATCATTAAGTACATTATTTGCTCAAAAAGTACCCTCTATTGTAGTAGTGTGGGAAACAGCGAGATGACCAAGCACTAAGGCCAGAGTGCTGGGTTTGGATATGGGAAAGACCTAGGTTTCTAGCTTAGTTACTTAAACTATCTGGGTCTCAGGTCATCTATAAAATGAAGAATTTCGATTATAGATGGCTTCTAAGCCCCCTTCCAACATGAAATCTATGAGCCTGTAATTTATGATTATTAGACTATTGTGGTAATGAGTAAATAAGCCAAGATTTTTTTTCCCTTTTGATAAAGACCACTCATACATGTGCTGTTATATGTAACATACAAATTTTTATTAAGAAGTAAAGTGCTCAGAGTTAGAAAATGATTAAAATACTTGATTGCTGTAGAAAACTTAAAATATAGAAGAGCTTCTTACTAAGGCCAGTAGAGGGGAGGGGTTGGAAAGAAAAGGAGATAGAAGCAAGATTACATTCTTCAATGACTAAGGAAGATGGCAACTCTAGTGAAGAAAAAATGACAGCTATATGAAATCTTTACATTTAAAATAAAAATGACATAATAATAAGAGTATAATAAAAGTCTAGTACTGGCCATGATTACTTTTTGGCACATGGTCAACACACATACATGGATATTCCATGAAATTTATTGCACTTCAAGATGAAGTTTGTTTTTAAGTAACATGTTCTATACACACATTCAAATTCACACACACATACTCACACACATAGACACACACACCCTAGTGATACAAATACATTGATTTCTTATTTAGTAGATAAGTTTTTTGTGGTGATATAGCATATTGAGAAAAAAGGGTAACATTAGGAGGAAAATATGTGCAAAAGTCAGGCTGAGGAAGCATTTTGAAGGAATGTGGCATATTTTCTCTAGAAACCAAACTAAGGGACCATGTTTGCTTATGTTTTCAATTAATGGATAACCAACATAGTAATTCGTGTAAACAACTTCATACTCTAAAAATCCTAAATAGTCTTACCCTACCTATTTCCTTCAATTCTTGATGTTAGGGTCAAGCCCTGAAATTGTTTTCTCTCCTCTTGTTGCTTAGTGATTTTTAGCCACATCTGACTCTTTGTGACTCCATTTGGAATTGTCTTGGCAAAGATATTGGAATGGTCTGCCATTTCCTTCTCCAGCTCATTTTCCAAATAAAGAAACTGGGGCAAAGAGGGTAAAGTGACTTGCTCAGGGTCACACAGGTAGTATGTGTCTGAGATCACATCTGAATTCAGGAAGATGAGTCTTCCTGACTCTAGGCCCGGCACTCTATGTATGCATTGCACCATTAGCTTTTAGCTAACTATAGAACTTTTCACCTCAGAACTTCTTTTCTTCAGATAAATATGCCATTTCTACTTCAAAATTTGGTCACTATAAATCCAGAATAAACCAATCTTTCAGTGATTATCTAATTTTCAATACCAAAACTTCCTTTCCATAAAGCTGGGTCATTCTGGTTATATACTATCCTAATATAAACATTCTAATAGAGTAATTCTTATAAAATTTGAATCTCTTAGTACATAAATTTAGTTAGTTCTGATTTCCCCATCTGGTTATGTCTTGGCTTAAGAAGTTGAAAGCTCTTTAACTTTTTCTTTCTCTTACGTAAGTGTACTACAAAATTTAGTTTGATTTAATTTAGGGAAGCACCAGCACTCCACATCCCTTCTGGTCTTATTTGATGACTTTGTGTTATAGAGGCCACCCTGAGATCAATCTCAATCTTTATCTGTCCCTATGGATCCATTCAAACCAATGTTCATATGACAGGTCTGCCATGTTTTTACTTCCATATACAGACTTAATAAACAACACAGAAAGTGGACATTGATTATAAGTGTTAAATAAATGTGCTAATCAAGCAAAGAAATCCCAAGCAGGACTATTCAATTTTTGGCTTAAGAGCTCCTGTCTCTCTCATCTTCATGTGCATTTCATACTGGACACCATGTTGAAACAAACGCTTTTTGAAAAAAATTAAAAGTAAAGCTAAGAACTAAGCTTGATATGACATGAAGTACTCAGATAAGGTTGAGCTGAAGTTAGCACTGTCATGTTCCCTCAATTATTCTGCAAATATGATGTAATATTGACTTAATTTGGGTTTGGAAACACAATTCTATTCTTTTTTTCCCCTGAAGCATTATTGCTGCTGGTTTAAAAGCTTACTTTATCATCAACTGACGTGATATAGTAAGACTCACAACATCAACCCAACACTGCTTTCAACATTCTTCAAAAAAGATCTGGTCATTTCTGTACTCAATAAAGAGAAAAAGAAACAAATACTATCTTCCTTCATCTATGGGAAAAATCTATATATAATAAATTAAAGTGCAGTGGGAAAAAAAAAAAACTGGTCAAAGGGACCACCAACATCAGATCTTGGTCAGGAGGTATAAATAGTATATTCACTGCTACAATTCAGGATGTGTTGGCTTCTCCTTAGGAAGGCACAGACTATCCATGGACACTGGCACCTCCATTTCCTCCTCCGCCTTCTACGCCTTCTGTAGACTGGGAAGATGAGGGACGGGCACTTCTCGGACGTGCCTGGCCATTTGGCCCCACAGGAGTGCCTACTCGCTGACTTAGTTGGGAAGCTGCGTCATCAGATTCCCAACGTTCCAATTCTTCTCGCACTAGGCGCTCCATCTGCTCCCTGTGGATTTCATTATCACGACCAAGTCTTTCATCCTAGGGGTGAAGGAAGAAACTAAGATGATAATAGGGGATGCAGAGCTTAGAAGTTATAGGAAGAATGAATTCCTTTTGAAATGTGGGAAAATGTGAATGGGATTTAGGGAACTTGGTTGAGATTAGGATTAAGAATACAGTCTTATAGTATGTCTGTAAAATAAGGGTGTTCAATTCCATACCTTTTACGGTCCCTTCCAGCATTAAATCTATGATCTCATGATCTTATGTCTATAATTCACATTCAGAAATGTAAATTAATTTACACATAATTTGATATGATTTATAAACATTTCATTATGTTCAAAAGATACTATGAAAGACAAGAGTAAATGACTGAAAACAAAAAATCACATAAATTCTGATTTACTATTTGTAAAAATAAATGGGTCCATTTATTAGAAATATTAGCCAAGTCATAGAGCAATGTTTTATAGCACTTTTGTATGAAATTTGTTACTACACCTCTGTACAGGTAGAAAAATCTGTAAAAGAGAGGGAGGTTTTCATGGCTAATTTTCAAACCAAACTCTTTCCTTCATATACAAAGATGCCAATTTGCTTCTCTAATAATGCAATAGGTTTGTGCTAATCCATTCATATGGTCATATATTGCTCTCTCTTTTGACCAACAGCACATAATAGCAAGATGATGGCTAGAACTAGGGGTGTAAGCTATAGCTCCAGGACAGAACTAAGTGAAATGATCCACTAGGAACCCTGTGCTCCAGGGTGAATGTCATACTGTGTCAAATATGATTCCCTGCTACTCATCATGAGCCTATGATATACCCACTCTTGCCTTTGGACTTACATTATCTTGGTGCTGCTAGAAATAGCAACTGGCCTCCATAATGCTACTATCCTAGGTACTGCCATGATCATTACTAGAGGCATTGCTACTGAAGAAATCACTAAATGTTTATTCTACTCCAGGTGCACCATAGAACCTCTTACCTCTGTTACTCCATCTAGTAGCCTTCCCAACACTTCTCGTCTTTTCAGTTTGGCCCTCTCCATGATTTCCAGTTTCACAATGACGGCATCGATTTTGGAGACAATGCTGCCAATGGAGTGTTCCATCCGGTCTACTCGTCTAACCAGTCTGCAGGAAACCAGTGATTATGAGAAGGCATAGCAGCTGTTACCTTCCATCATTTTCCTTTCAGGAAAATTGGGTGGATTAGGAAAATTCCTTTCCAATTGGGTGGATTAGGGATGGAAAGGGGAAGCAAAATTTAAATGAAACTATGTAACTACCTGAAAAAAAAGTACTTTCTCAGACCTCTCAAAGGGTTATTTAATTTATGAAATTTATATATATATATATATATATGAATATATAATAAACAATATATATACATATAATAAATTCATTTATTCAATTATGAAGTCAGGGTTGTGATAGGAGGCAGTGTTTATCATCAGGGAGAGCCCAAGAATAGAGAGTTTTGATTTGTCCCATTAATAAGAACTGAGACAAACCATATATGCTTACACTTGAAACTCTTCATAAGAAACTCCACTAGAGCTGCTCCCCCTCCTCCGAGAGCTGTGCCCACTGTCTTCATCATCATCCTCTTCAGAATCATCCAGGTTCCGTGGGAAGCTTCGAATGCTCATGGGGCGGGGCAAAGAGCTATGATCCAGATCCAGATCCTCCTGCAAAGTGGACAAACCACTGGTAAGGAGGCTCAAGACAGAGGCTGGACAAAAGATAGCCAATCAACAAGGGTCTATTTAGTGCCAGGCACTGGAGATACAAAGAAAGGCAATGGTCCCTGCTCCCCAATCACTCCCAGTCTAACAGGGGAGACGACATGCAAGTGAGCCCGCACAAAAAGCTGAAGACAAGATAAGCTGGAGATGAACAACAGAGGAAAGGCAGTACATTAAGACAGAGGGACTTGAAGGGATCCGGAAGATGGAGATGGCACAGGGGAGAGCCAGTGAGAAGGCCTGTTGCTGGGGGATAGGGCGCCATGTGTCATGAGTGATGGAGTCTCACAGCTATGGAGTATGTGGGAGGGAAGTCAGGCATAAGAAGCCTGCAAAGGTATGAGGGCACCAGGTTATCGAGAGCTTTAGACTTTGGAGGATTCTCTACATGATCCCAAGCTGTTGGAGTTTATAGAACTGGGGGTGGGACAGGGGGTGTTGGTGACACAGTCAGGCCTGCACTTCAGGAAGATCACTTTGACAACTGAATGGTGGTTGGACAGGGGCACTGAGACCTGTGTCAGGAAGAGGAGCCAGCAGCCTGCTGTAATAGCCCAGGAGTGAAGCAACAGGGTCCTGCATCAGGGATACCGCAGGGTCAGGAGAGAAGTGTGTGGAGATGGGAGATGTGGAGGGGAGAATCAGCAGGACTTGGCAGGAGACTGGATACGGGGCTTAGAAGGGTGAAGAGGTGATGCCATCTAGGTTGTGAGCCTGGGTGACTGGGAAGATGGTGTTGCCATCAACGGTAATATCAAACTCAGGAAAGAAGGGGGATTCTGAGGGAAAGAGAATGAGTCCAGTTTTGGTCACACAGGGTTTAAGATGTCTGGGACACACCCGGTAGGCATCTGGGCTGGATAAATAGATCTGAGCATTACTTGCAAAGAGACAGTAACTGAACCCATGGGGGCTGATGAGATCACCATCTCATCAACAGCACAGAGGGAAAAGGGAAGAAGGCCCAGGACAGAGCCTGGGGAATATCCCCTGTTAAGTGGGCATGACCTAGAGAAGGATTCAGCCAAGGAGTCAGAGAAGGAGCGGTCAGAGGGTGAAGGGGAACAAGGAGGAAGAGGAGTCACAAACCTAGAGAGAAGAGAATTTCAAGGAGAAGGGCTCACTGGCTGCGTCAAAGGCTGCAGAGAGGTCAGAAGGACGAGGAGCAGGGATCCAGCAACTAGGAGATTATTGATTGATAACTTTGGAGAGAGTAGTTTCAGCTGAATGATTAGGCTGGAAGTTATACAGCAGAGCATTAAGAAGGTGAGAGGAAAGTAAGCATAGCCACTGATTACAGACAACTTTCTCAAGGAATTTAGTCACAAAATGGGAGGAGAGATACAGGGTGAGGGCTAGTGGGCATGCATGACTAACAATTTCTATTTGCTGAGGTCACTTCTCCACAGAAGCTTTCTTTTAAACGGAAATTTGGCTTCCCAAATCAACCTCCTTTCATTAAGTTTCTCCCCAGCCTCAGCTCACAGGTACTAAGAGAATACATCCCATTCTGCAAGCATACATCTGTTCTATTCCAGACATGTGTGATGTAGACAGCAGAGACCTCGGGTCAGAGACAGGAGGACTCGGCTGGTCTCTGTCACATACTGGCTGTGTGTGACCCTAGGCAAGTCACTTAAGATTATAATTATAAAGCAAGTGCTGTTCTGTGTTTGTAAAGGGAGTTTCTTGATGCAGAGTTGCCAGTACTGATGAAATCAATGGTCTGTTTCTGTGCCTGGATTCTCCATTTCCCTCCCTTCCAACGTTCCCAACGTGTTAGTTGTTAATATGTAAAGACAAAAAAAAACCCCAAACAAACAAAAAAACAAACCCCTAAAAAAATTTACATGCTATGAAGGGAGCAAACAAAACTCTGTGATCTTATCAGAAAAGATCTGCTCATTCACCAACCCCCCCACCCCGACAATGGCTAATTAATTATATAATTAATAATTGCTGTGGCTGAATGAATTTATCACTGGATGGCAAATACTGTGTGAACAAACAAAACATAGGTTGTTCCTCAGATGAAGAGACACTGAGGCTATCACTGGGCCTATACTTGAAGGCTTTTGGGTTTGGTCGCATCTGCTGGAGCTTGAGCCGTGCTGGCAGAGCCTGAAAGACCTAGGGTCACTTAAGCACCAAAAGGAACTTTACTGGAAGCTTAAATGGCACATGTGAATGTTAATCACAATTAAAAATACAATTAGGAAGGTTAATCAACAATGCACATGTAGACACAAATACATATTTTATCGTCAAATGCAAAGAACTTGTAGCTCAGCTGCCAAGATGCCGCCAGAACAAAACCCTCTAAAAGGGTCATCCACCCCTCCCCAAACTGGGCATACCCTCTCTTTTTCTAAGTCGTCTCTCATCTGTTGGTGTTCATGCTCAGTCAACTCTTGGTCACCATCCTGATCGTATTTTGTGAATATTGCCTCAATCTCTGCATCTGTATGCCCCTTTCTGAAAACAGAGATACAGGTAAGAGGTCAGTGAGGGCAGTGGTCTGGCCCACACCCGAAGGAAAGCAGGAGGAGAAGAGGTGAATTCCTTAAAGGAAGCCAGACATCTGCACAGCAATCATTGCTGAAGACACTTGTCCCTGTCTTGGTGCACGTGCATTCAAGCACCAAGAACACCACAAAACAAAGATTCAATATTGGCAATTACCGGGGCTCAGGAGGCAGGATCCTTACCCTTTTAGATCCTGACGAAGTTCATCGAAGTTTAACTTGCCGCCACCTTGCTGCAGACTCTCTGAGATGTCATCCACAGTGTTTTTTTTAAGTTTCAGTTTGATCATAGCTTTATGACAGCCCTAAAAAAAGAGGAAGGCATAATTCATTTCATCCTAATTTGTCATTTTATTCACTTTCACCCCCACCATTCCACAGAGTAGATGGGCAAGGCTGGTACTGCAATGTTATTGTCCTGTAACCAGTGGTAAAAGGGTCAAATTCAGAGCACCCTTGCACTGGAAGGACTTGTATGAACTGATGCACAGTGAAGGGAGCAGGACCAAGGGAACAATGTGAACGACGAGTTGTAAAGAAATGCAACTCTGAAAGATTTAAGAATTTTGATCAATGCAAGGACCAAGCATTCTAGACACCTGAGGATGAAGCATGCTATGTACCTCCTCACAGAAAGGCGATGGACTCAAGGGGTAAACAAGACATTTTCAGACATGGTCCATGTGACAAGATGTTTTACCTGTCTTTGATACAAGGGTTTTGTTTTTCTTTTTCTTCACTGGGATTAGGGGAAAGGAGAATGTAAAAGTGAAAGGAGATAGGGAGGGCGGGAGAGGATCATAGAAGTATCTCTAAAACACAATGCATGGGAGGGAACAAAAGGAAGGTTAGAAGGAAATTTGAAATGTATTCATTGGATTTATTATATATTTAGAAGGCAAAAGTAAGCTGTATACAATAATCATAGTTTAGGGTAAAATCTTTTCTTTGACACTATACATAAAAATCATCCTTTTATTTGTTTTTTTGTTATGTTGTAATGGAAATGCAAATTTAAAGATCTTCCCTGCCCCTAGGTTAAGTGTACCTGGAGCCTGTGGTGGGAGGCTTGTTTTTCAGGAAAGCCCACACCTTGATACTTTGTGATTGAGCAATGGGTCTAGAAGGCTGTTACATTCTCTGAGCCAGGAGAAGGCTATATAAACCCTGATGGGAGGCTGTGCTTGGGGGCTCACTTTAAGAAGTGTTGTGTGATTTGACCAGATGAGACTCTGGGCAGCCATTGAGAGCCCCCCAGCTTTGAAAACCCAGATGTTGATGCTTCCCTCTCTGGTAACTGTGATGTGGTATTGATGTGTAATGGTTGGGCAGTTTGGAAACCTGTCTGCTTGATCTGTCTGTTTCTCTGTTTTGAAACTACTGTCTGTATACTCTGAAGTTTGGGGTGCTGACCTTTTCCCCCTGAACTAGGTAAATGATATATGTTTGATTAAAGTAAGCTTGTTAATAGATTTTGAGTTGCTTTCCTTTTGAAAAGCTGATCTAAGAACCTGTGTTGGCAGCTACCCTGGGGATGTTGGGGTGCTTGCTGCCACAAAAGTTCAGAATAAGAAATTAACAAAAAGGAAAAGTAATGAAGAGAAACATGGTGTTGTACCCCAATAAAAGCAAGATAGAAGATCCCCAAGATTAAATTTAAAAAGTGGATTTTATTGCCATGGGACACCGCAGGACTGTTAGAGTACATGGTCACCCAAATCAGACAGTACTTTGGCACAGACATTGTGCTGGTTTTATAGAGGTTCCATAGCCAAGTTAAGCTGTGATTACAGTGATGTAAGCTGAAACTCCAATGATTGGTCAGTGTACACTTGAAACTACAATTAGTGATTGGTCAGTATACATTTGAATTTCCCACCAGCCTGAAACCCTAAACTGGGGCTCCCACCCACAGATTAATCAAGGGAAGACAAGGGGTAGGGGTTCAGCCTGTTTACAGATTAAGCAAGGTGGAGTTCTCTGTTTTACAAATCAATGAAGGAAAGGTTGGGCTGCCTGTTTTACAACAAGGAAAGGGTGAGTGGATTAGTGTGGACATTCCGGAAGGGCAAAGTGACAAATCAATGGTGGAAGGGCAGAGTAGAGCTGGGTCCAACAATGGGAAGATTTATATCAATTGATTCAGGGCAAAATAACAGAAAAGGAAGAACAAAATATACAACTACTACAACAATTCATATAAAATGAGCACTCAAAAGAAGCTGAACTCTGAAGAGTAATGATTAATTTGAGGACATGAGATCAAGCACCATAGATGGGTGGAGACTGTCACTGGGGAAAGTGCTATCTCCTATCAGATACTGTTGCTGTGTTTGTATTTGGTTTTCCTTAAGTTTTTCTTTGTTACAAGACCTTGTGCAATGTGTGTGTGTCTGTGTGTGTGTGTGTCTGTGTGTGTGTGTGTGTGTGTGTTTGAGGAAGTGACTGCAGTATAAAATCAAAAGGTACCTATAAAACTTAAAAATTTTTCAAACAGTGGTTCTAGAGGCAGTCCACTCAGTCCTCCCAATAAGGTAATATTCAAAACATAGAAAAGTGGTTACATATTTTTTATTTCAAATAATTTTTTTCAAAGAATCTCAAATCTTTAAAGATCAAACAGTTTAATTGAAAAACTTTTTAAAATTTTTATAAATATCTTTTGATTTAGGAGTCCAGCCACACATGAAGTAATCACTTGAATAAAATATTACCTTTCTGATAAGATCTGACAGTTCCATTTCAGGCTTCTGCTGAGCCATATCAGATTTAACTTCAGAGTATGTGTCATTGATGATAGCCAAAAACATGTTCTGTTTAAAAAAAAAAAACCAAAAACAAAGGAAGATATATCTTAGAGACCATTTTCAAGTAAAAATCAGAAAACCCGCAGGGGCTCTTTTTGTCCCTCTTTGTTGTAATCTTGCAAGTATCTGAGAACAGTTTCTGATAGGTTTAGTATCAGATGTTGTAAAGCATTTTCAATTAATTAGCCAAAGAACAAGCTTTTAGAAGCACCTCCTGAACGTTAAGGAGCTAGGTCTACATATACCAAAAGCGATGCAATTCTTACTATAAGAAATTCACCTTTTACTGGGACAGAGAGACAGAATTCTATATGGACACAGGAGCCAATTCTTTTCGTTTGTTTGTTCTTGCTTTTTGGAGGGAGGAAGGTAGGGCAATGGGGTTAAGTGACTTGTCTTAGGTCACATGGCTAGTTTTCTGTTAAGTGTCTGAGGCCAGATTTGAACTCAGGTCCTCCTGACTCCAGGGCTGGTGCTCTATTCACTAGGCCACGTAGGGAGGCCATCCCAGGAGCATCAATTCTGATGAACTAGTTCAGAGACTCCTATGTCCATAAAAAAATACAAATTGAATATCTGCAGAATGAATGTAAAACAAATATAACATATACCAGGTGATTCTCAGATCTATTTATTATCAAGCCCTAATCTCTCTCCTGATCTCCAATCTTGCATCTCCAACTGTTGACTGGATGTCTTGAACTGGATGTCCACTAGATGTCTTAAACTCAACATGGCCAAAACAGAACCTCTTTATCTTTGCCTCCAAACCCTGCCTCTCCTAATTCTGCTCTTATTGTCAAGGACACCACTCAGTGACCTATAAGTGAGGGGTGAATTAAACCCAGATCTTCCTGACATCAAGACCAATTATCTACAAGGATATGTCTCTCTTTTAAATAAAGCTGAATAATAAGACATTCTGAAAAAATATCATATAGCAGATCTATGGAATTCAGTGTTTTTCTAGACTACTGTTACAAGTGCCTTCAATTAACCTTTTAATTTCTTTTCTTAAAATACTTTCTACTTATCACTTAAGTCTGCATTTTTAATAACTAATAAGGATGTGGGAACACATTAGCATCAAGACTATGGAGGGTATTTACTGGTTCAAAGAATTAAAGCTGAATTTGATTGAGACAGCAAGAACATAACAAAGCCTTTGCTAACTAACAGTTGGGATCTCCAGTGTTGTAAGCATAAGTGTTCTTTTCTTTCTTTCTTTTTCTTTCTTTCTTTCTTTCTTTCTTTCTTTCTTTCTTTCTTTCTTTCTTTCTTTCTTTCTTTCTTTCTTTCTTTCTTTCTTTATGCTTTTTGGAGGACAATTGGGGTTAAGCAACTTGCCCAATGTCACATGGCTAGGCTTTTGTTTGTGTGTGTTAAGTGTCTGAGGCTGGATCCGAACTCAGGTCCTTCTGACTCCAGGGCCAGTGCTCTACTCACTGTGCTACCTAGCCGCCCCTCTTTTCTTTCTTAAGTGTATTTTTTTTCTTACCAATTTAATCACAAGCATGTTAGAAAGGAGTAATATTTTTCAGGTTAATAATAGTAATGAAAACCCTCACTATATCATATTTAAATGTTTAAGCAAGGAGTTTACTTATAACAACCTTATAAGATATTAATATTATATGTATACATAAGGAAATAGAGTCTAAAAGAAAAAGTAATTTGCTTATAGGCATCCAGCTAGAAAGTGACAGAGGTTCAGAACAAGACCTGTGTTTAAATCCCACCTCTTATGTATACTGGCTGCATGACTGTTTAACTTCTTAGGGTCTTAGGCAATTAAGACTAAATTGTAGAGTTGGTTTTCTGAGTTTTTCATTAATTCTAGCATTTTCTTGGTTTATCTTTCACAATCTGTCTTGACTACAGTCACACTCGTGCCATAATTGGGGCAGCATTCTATAAAAAAAAATCTGGCTTTTCCTTTGTAAGCTGCTGGCTGAGAAAGACAGTTGTCTTCTTCACTTAGGTACCAGAAAGAGTAAGCTGATTTCCAAATAATTGAGCTTCTTGAAAAGCTGCTCTCCTTAGTGAGTTATCAAAATGTTTTCTATATATTGTTAGGTTTTTCCAATCCTAAACCTATATTGGTATGGCAGCTAGGACTTTACAAATCTACTATGAGGACCTACAGAATTATGGCTATATTTATTTTTTTTTAATTAGCCTCTGTAGAATATTCAGAGTTGTTTGGAGGTGTATGTCTCTTAATTTTTGACTAGACTCTCTAAAATGGTGGAGGGGAGTCTGAATGTCACCAATGAATCAAATCATTAAATTCATCAGATTTATCTTTCTTCTAATCCAGTTACAGATTTTATAGATGTATATATACACACATATTTTGGCTTTTTTTTTTTTTGGATAGGCAATTGGGGTTAAGTGACATGCCAAAGGTCACACGGCTAGTAAGTGTTAAGTGTCTGAGGCCAGATTTGAACTCAGGTCTTTCTGACTCCAGGGCCAGTGCTCTATTCACTGTGCCACATAGCCGCCCCCAGTTACAGATTATATTCTAAGACAACTGTGTGTATAATGTCACCAAATTGTATGGAGATCCCTTTAACTATTTTATTTTTAGATGTTTAACAAATCTAATCTCTTTTGCTCGTGAATATATCAGCAAGTTTAAAAGAATGGAAAAAAGGTCATGAGCAGTTCTCTTCACAGTGGTTCCATGTGATTTTATTTCCTTAGTTGAATAAGTATCATATTTTGAGGTTTTAAAAATATCTATTTTTATTTATTTAAAAAAAACATTAATGAGTATTCAGAGTTGTTTGGTGGCATATGTCTCTTAATTCTAGAATTTGCGTGTGTGTGTGTGTGTGTGTGTGTGTGTGTGTGTGTGTGTGTGTGTATCTGGGGGTTGGAAGGCAAGGTAGAATGTCACCAACGGATCTATAAGGTGCAGTAGAAGATGAAGTTTCCTCTTTTGGGAGTTCTCTGCACCAATGACAGACCTAGTCCTTCTCCCTATCCCATAGTTCAAGAAACTGAGATACAAAGAGTTAACTTGCCCCCGCCATACTGTACAGTCACTGGCAGGGCTGGGACTCTTGATTCTTAGTCCAATGCTATAGTCCTCTGGACTCCTGGGTTTCTCTCATCTGAGTGTCCTTTCCTTTAACTCCTTCTAAGGTGTCAGCTGTTAATTAAAGGCTTCAAACAAGTTCCTTTATGGACATTTTTAAAAGGAGAATCTGGAAGATGGAAAAGAGTTAGGGAGCCAAGAGTGCCTGAGGGAACTGTGTCTGGGGAAGAGCTCACTCACCCCATATCCATCTTTCTCCCAACCTTCATTCCATTCCCATGACTCACAGAAGCCTAAGAGGAGAGACTTGGAGGCATCTATCTCCACTTGGGTTCTGTCTGCTGTCTGGACCAGGAAGGAAGATGGGGAATAATTTGGGGATGGCCACCACTCTCCCTCTTCTCATTTCAATACCTCCTATGTGCTTTCTGAGAGAGGGCCCTGCATTACTAGGCAACTTGGTCTTAAGTACAAGGAAATATTTTCCTTCTTTTTCTTATATGCAGTAAAAAACAGAAAAGGATTCATTTAAGTCTCTTATCACTAATCTAAGGAAGCAAATACATAATTGGATTTAAAAAAAAGTTTAGAATCTGTAAGGCATTATCTACTAAATAATGGAAGACTTTAAATGAAGATTCTAGAGGGAGATGCTATAATGTATGCATAGATAATATATGCATATTATCTGCTAACCACTAAAATTATCACTTTGTAGATGGGAAAATTAACCTCAAGCCCCTGATCTAAGGTTAACTGGTGAGTCACAGCAGCTGGGGACAAGAACCAACCATCTGGGCCCCTCTTTCCTTTCTCAGGAACAACACTTATCTTAATTTGTTCGAGGTATTCCTATCTTGGAAATACCTATATATACCTACTCTTAAGTAAATCCACTTAAGGATTTACTATATTCCTACTATTAATTAAAATGAAACAATTTTAGGCAGTAGTTAGTCCCAATCTTTTCTTGCCTCCTAGCATCCTCCATAAGAGCCCCCAGAAGCCCTGTAGTCTGATCCTTCATTCTGGTTAAGTGACTTGCTCAAGATCACACAGCTCCTTCTTACCTTTCCAATCTTTTCACCATTTACTGCCCTTCACACATCTCACAACTCAACTTGTTCCTCCCACATCTCTGCCTTTGCAGGGATTGTCCTTTGTGTCTGTAGTGCTTACTTCCACCTCCCCACCACTCACTGCTTACAAGACTATACTCCAAACCCATCTTCCACAGGACACCTTCCCAGTCTCCCCAGTGATGTGAGCCTTCATTCTGCTCTGTATATATTCCATATGCACTCATTTATTTACATTTTCTTTCTCCAATTAGCGTGTAAACTCCTTAAGAGCAAGAATGGTTTTTGTGTTTTTGCTTTTTTTGCATTCTTTTTCTTCACTGGGATTAGGGGAAAGGAGAATGTAAAAGTGAAAGGAGATAGGGAGGGCGGGAGAGGATCATAGAAGTATCTCTAAAACACAATGCATGGGAGGGAACAAAAGGAAGGTTAGAAGGAAATTTGAAATGTATTCATTGGATTTATTATATATTTAGAAGGCAAAAGTAAGCTGTATACAATAATCATAGTTTAGGGTAAAATCTTTTCTTTGACACTATACATAAAAATCATCCTTTTATTTGTTTTTTTGTTATGTTGTAATGGAAATGCAAATTTAAAGATCTTCCCTGCCCCTAGGTTAAGTGTACCTGGAGCCTGTGGTGGGAGGCTTGTTTTTCAGGAAAGCCCACACCTTGATACTTTGTGATTGGGCAGTGGATCTAGAAGGCTGTTACATTCTCTGAGCCAGGAGAAGGCTGTATAAACCCTGATGGGAGGCTTTACTTTGAGGCTCACTTTTGAGAAGTGTTGTGTGATTTGACCAGATGAGACTCTGGGCAGCCATTGAGAGCCCCCCAGGCTTTGAAAACCCAGATGTTGATGCTGTGATTTTGTATTGATAATGGTTGGACAGTTTGGAAGCCTGTTTGTTTGATCTGTCTGTATACTCTGAAGTTCGGGGTGCTGACCTTTTCCCTCTGAACTAGGTAATATATGTTTGATTGATTAAAGTAAGCTTGTTAACCGATTTTGAGTTGCTTTCCTTTTGAAAAGCAGATCTAAGAACCTGTGTTGGCAGCCACCCTGGGGATGTTGGGGTACTTGCTGCTACAATGGCTCATTGTAAGCAGTAGTAAACACTTGTGGATGGAGTAAGGGTCAGAAGCAGGAACTAAGCCCAGCTCTTCCTGACTCCAACTCCAATCTATTCCACCATATGCCACACCCTACTCGACTTTTTTTATTTTTACCTGTGATAGGAAGATGCTTAAAATATGCTATGTGCATACAGCAAGATTCCAAAGTGGACTATTAAAGAAAAAACGATTGATAACTTGGGAGACATTTAATCTCCTCAAATGTTACAGTTACACTAAATTAAACTCATAACCTATAACTAACACCAAGAATTATGCCATCCTAAAGAAAATAAGAGCAACAAAATGCAGGAAAAAAGTTAGATTTGGAGTTAAAGAACCTGAGTTTTAATCTTATCTTTATAACTTATTACCCTTTGTGATTAAAGTAAATAACTTAACCTCCCTGAGGCTCAGTTTCCCCATTTATAAAATTAAGAGGATGGGCTAAATGACCCCTGAGGTCCTTTCTAGCTTTAAAGCTATATGCCTGTGACCCTAGGGGCCTGTTACCTGTTACAAACTTGACTGACTTTAAAGATGTGCTGCTGAGGAAAGCTGTCAGACTGATGTGGCCACTTACTCTCTGTGTAACCTCAGCAAGTCACTTAAACTTTCTTGGGGTTTTAGTTTTCTTAACTATAAATTGATCAAAGTTGGATTAGATGTCCTGGATAGTCCCTTCCATGTATACACACAGACATGCATATACATATATGTGTATCTATAAAGTCATCCTAGAAAACAAGTAAGGAAATACTAAAATTTTCAGCACACTAAATCTCAGCAATCTTGGTTTCAGGAAAGAGTTGTGAAAATTAATTTCCCACTTAATCTTTTCCAGAAGTAGAGAACTCTGGGAATGGAATATTGCTTATATGTCAGAAAAGTCACGTATGAAAGCAATTCAGCAAAAGTAATCAATGTATCAGTCTTGTTTTCTACAGCAAACTCTGGAGAACGCTCAAATGCTACTTGTGAAATGATGGATAGTTTACTGGTTATAACACATCCTTGCCTCTGATGAAGAGCAAACAGTCACAGAGGGTAGGGATATGATGCATCTGCACACACTGAAGACCAGTCAACACTTTCATCTCTGTATCCATTTCAACAACAGTACAGCATCTCTGGAATCTTCCTCAGGACTGTTGTTATCAAAGGGCTGGATTTATTCTGGCAGGATCTCAAAGGGAAGAACAAGGTGCAAGAAAAGGCGGGGATTGGAAAGCAAATAAAAGCATAAATCACTTCATCATAAACAGAAATGTACATACCAAAAGAATGAAGAACGTAAAGAAGACAAAGGTAGTGAAATAAATGGGTCCCAAAACTCGATTAGCTTCCTCAAGTTCTGTGAAGTTGAAATCTCCCAAGATGATACGGAATTGAGTGAAACTACAAAAACAAAACAAAGTCTGGCGGTTGATTTAACTTTTCTTAGTTATGATTTCACAATTCTGGACCTTTATCAGCAGTACCAGTAATACATTTTGTCTGCTTTGAAAATCATTAAGCACTTTTAGAGGAACCTCGCCATTTATGCCAAGAGATTTCTGGAAAACATAAGTGTCTGTAACTTAAATATGTCACTTTATAGTTGGATGATAAAAGAGGAGACTGCAGAGATTAACCATAAAGTAGATTACGAAGTGATCTGTCCTAAAATTCATTGGGCACCTCTGATGAAACAATTCTAATAATCACAAAAATCAGGGGAGATTGCAACAGAACATCTGCTTTAAAAAAAATACAAAAATTTTACTAAAGCAGGGTGGCTAGGTGGCGCAGTGAATAGAGCACTGGCCCCCGAGTCAGGAGGACCTGAGTTTAACCCCAATTGCCCTCCAAAAAGCAAAAAAAAAAAATTATTAAAGTCTATCACCACAAGGCTAAGTGTGCAAACGTCTAATCTCAACAGGCACCCCAAGAGCAGGTCTACGGAGTTACAGTGGGACTGAAGATTTGTTCAGTGCTGGCAGTGTGGATCTTAATGAAACCTAACAAGTCCTTTCTCTTATCAGATAACGGCAAGGAACTTCCCTACTCTTCCCATTTCATAATTATTTCACGTGGGTTATATTCTCTCCAGAGCATAATGTTTCCAACAGATGCTTACTCCTTTTTCTTTTTTTTTTTTGGGGGGGTGGGGAGGGCTGGGAGGAAGGGAAGAAACTTGCATGGGAAATTCCAAGACTTAAAATACTGACTGAATGCTCTTTTGAAAAATAAGGGTCACAGAGTTTTATTCACAGAATTATTTGAAAATAAAAGGTAAAGCCACAACTTTCAATGCAAACAAGGAACTGGACTAGCAGTCCTATAATGGCTAACATTTACATTTTGGTGCTAAAAAGTCCTGAGGGTCAAGACTATTTTAGTAGAGATGGTTTATGGAATTAAAAACTAAATTTCATTGAGCAACTAATGGAATGGACTAAATGTAAACATAAAAAGGCTAGTAATGGGGCAGCTAGATGGCGCAGTGAATAGAACACTGGCCCTGGAATCAGGGAGACCTGAGTTCAAATGTTCAAATCTGGTCTCAGACACTTGACACTTACTAGCCGTGTGACCTTGGGCAAGTCACTTAACCCCAAATGCCTCACCTTCCCCCCTGAAAACAAACAAACAAAAAAGGCTAGTAATCCTTGTAAAAAAGATTACTAACATAAGTGCCACCATTCTGGAGACAATTACTGTCTTTCCAATGTTATTCTAATACTTTTAATTTTTTTAAAAATTGGTTATCAAAGAATAGCCAAATTCTTTCATAAAGTCTCCAGGACACAAAGATCTTGGCCACAAAGCCCTTCTGAAAACAACAGATATACTTACATACATTCCTGGAAAGTGCTGAAGTCATCAACCTGGGTGCCAAAGACAAGGTAGGCCAACTGAGCATATGCAAGAAAAATAATCAAAAACATAATTGCAAAGCCAACGAGGTCCTTGGCACAGCGAGACATGGTGGTGGACAGCTGGTTCATGGTTCTGTTGAAGTTGATGAATTTAAAAAGCTGTAAAAGAAACATGAATTGGATCTAAGAGTTCTACATAGTATCAACTTCCTATGACTATAGCCAGAATTCATTAAACTTCATTTCAAGTGAAAAAGTGCTCCCCTCACAAAGGTTATGAAACATAAAGAACCTTTTCCTCTCTTCCCTCTCCACCCCCAAATAACCAGTCAAATGCTTCTTGACAGCACTACTATCATGTACTCAGAGAGTGTGCTAAGAGATCTGGGGGACAAAGGGAGCAAACTCCTAAGTTGGGGCTGAGCCACGTCCACTGGGGAGTCATGCATACAAGAGCCCACTGTACAGCTGGCCCCAAGGATGCAAAGCAGACGATTATGTCCACCTTGCTGCTGCCCTGCGTTTCACCACCTGAAATAGCACCTCCAGGCCAGATCACCAGAAACGATCACCCATCTCTTTCATACCCAGAAGTTGAGGGAGCTAATGCCCTCATCTTTGAAACTCCCTGTAGAGTGGTCTTGCCTGAGCAACTGAGGGCAAACTCAACTAGCCCACTCTCCCCATGACTATATACTTTTTATTTTATGCACTTCTATTACGCAACAGTGATTTCCATCCCCATCTTCCTTTTCTTCCCCAGTACAGTTTCCTGTCCCTCCCATTTTTGCCTTTACCTAAAACCATCTAAAGACATTCATTCATTTTAGTTTTTCTCTGACTTTTAAAGATATTAGGGTTCTAAAAAGGCATTTGTGTCTTTATTAACATGAAACAAAAATTAATTCCCACATATTCCCTTTCAATTAAACAAATGTAGATACATATGTTTCTTTTCTTTTTTTTTTTTTTTTTTGAGGGCAATTGGGGTTAAGTAACTTGCCCAACGTCACATGGCTAGGTTTTGTTTGTGTGTGCGTTAAGTGTCTGAGGTCGGATCCGAACTCAGTTCCTTCTGACTCCAGGGCCAACGCTCTACTCACTGCGCCACCTAGCTGCCCCTATATATGTTTCTTTTGAAGCTTGCATTTCCATTTCCAAATGTCTCATCAGTTCTGGCCTTTTCATCAGGAATCCTTAGAAATCTGCTATCTATTAAAGGCACATTTCCTCTTTCCTTCTTACCCTTGTTCCCAAGGACTGTACTCAATTTTGCCAGATAAACAAGACTTGGTCACAAACATTTGTCAGGATCCTCATGCCAAGACCTCCCTCTCTTTTTACTATTAGGAGACACCCTGTTTCCCAGAGCTAAGGTCCAGCAAGCAGCCTGTGCCCTGAGCTTAGTATAACAACAATCCTTTGTGCTTACTCTCTGTATCATCTCTGCTGTAGTAAAATCCCAGAACTGTTTCCCATCAGCCCTAGTAGTCCCTGAGCTTGGACAAGCACCTGCAGATACCACATCCTAATCACAAAGCCCTGCTATGAATCACCCTTGCCTCATTGCTCCTGTCACCCCATCACGGTCACTGCTACAGGTCACTGCATAGCCACTACTATATATCTCAAGGCTCGGCCTCACTGCAGTGGGTCTCCTTGGTATCAGGGCAGTCCCCAGCACATATGTCTAGTTTCCCTCTTCCAATGGAATAAGGAAAGTCTGTTCCTCATGACCACTGTTAGCCCTTTGGTATTTCATTTTCCAGAGTTAACAGCAGTTGCATAGCTGCTGTGGGTCTTTAGTTATTTTGTTTGTCAGAGCTAGCAATTGGGGCATTAACTTCTGTGAGTTCTTGGGATTTTATTTTTCAGAATTAAAAGCAGTTACATGACTTCTGTGACTCTTTGGTCATTTATTTTCAGAGTCAACACATCTGTCCCTTGTCTTTGGGAATATTTATATTCCAAAGTCTCCCCTTCTTTACTGTGGCAGCTGCCAAATCTTGTGTAGTCCTTCCTGTGCGTCCTTGGTATTTGAACTCCTCGTTGGCTACTTGTAGGGTTTTTTCTTTGATCCAGATGCTCCAGATTTTAGTTATGCTGTTTCCATAAGTTTTCATTTTAAGGGGCCTCTCTGGAGGTGACCAGGTGGAATCTATTCTCACTTTGCCCTCTGGTTCCTAGGGTTCTGGGTAATTTTCATTTCTATTTAACTGAAATATGATATCTAAATATCTTTTTCTGAGAATAGTCTTCAGGTACTCTGATAATTCTTTCGCAAAAAGCTTTGCAAATCTTAAAGCACTAAATAGATGCTTATAATTGCTATTGTTATTACTATTATTATCTCTCTTTGATCTGTTTTCCGACACTGTATTTCTTGGATTTCCTTTTTTTATTTTTTTCTAATATTTTGGTTTTGCTTAAATATTTCTTGCTGTCCTGTTGTATTGTTGTTTTCTGTCTGGCCCATTTTAATATTTTGTGCTGGAGGCAGGTTTTCTATCACCTGTCTAAGGTATCATTTTTCCCTTGGTATTTTTTCTTCCCTAGCTTTTCCATTCTATATCTCTTGTTTCATTTCTTCTGGATACTCCTGCAGTTTCTCTTGCTGGAAGACTTGTTAAAATATCACTAAACTCTTCAGGATTTATCTGTTGGGTATATCTCAAATCAGTGTTTTTCCTTATGGTATTCAGTTTTCCATGCTTTGCTTAGGGAAGGATCTTCACTTGGGTCAAACTCTGCAACTGAATGAGGTCGGCTGGGCCTACATGTCCTGAGGATAGTGGGCTAGACAAAATCCCTCTTCAAGGGACTCTGGGGCTGTTCTGGTCCCAGCCAGGCTTGTTCCACAGCCCTAGCACTGATCTGTTTTCAGCTCTACCTGGGATCCCTCCTCCCTGCTACTGGACTCATGGGCTGCTCTCCTGTGTTGGGTTCCTGCCACAGTGTTAGGGACTATTCAGGCTGGATTTTGCACAGGACCTTTCTCCCACATCTGGGCTTTGGGCCATTGGTGCTGCTTGACCCTGATTGATATACACCAAGGCTGCTCTCTTTGCTAGGCTAGGCCTGAATGTTCTGCTTGGCTTAGGCTGGGAGTGCTAGTTTATACCTGCCCTGCATGACCAGAGGCTGCTGTCTGCAGTTGGGCTCAGTCAACCAGCCATGGTTTTGGTGTGGAATCAGATGCTTTTTGGTTCACTCAGGGTGTGCCACAAACCCAAAACCCTCAAATGTGGCTCTCCTAAAGCCACAGCCTGAGGGAAGGCTTGGACTAGGCCTGGGCATTGCTGAGTTCAGGCAGGGAGAACTGGAACTGCCTGAAAGCTTGAGAAGCTTCCTCTTCCCCAGCCTTTTTGCCCCTAAACCAGCCCCACTTTTCTATTACAGGACCTCTGCAGGTCTGTGGAAGTCCCTTTATAGAGTCTGGGGCTTGGTGGGGGATTCTAGAGCTGCTCTTTTCTATCTCTTAGTGTGCATTCGAAGCCACGATGCAGCATTTCAGGGGGCTCTGGGATCCTTTGCATCCCAGCAGGTTCCCACAATCCTCTTGGTATGCTAAGCAAAGCCATCAGTAACATCAGTAGCCACCCCAAACTACCTTGTACTTACTCCTCATATACTTAGATAATGTTCTATACCCAGACAGCGGGTGCTATTTGTCTTTTCTCTTTGTTTCTCTGGTGCAAGATACATAGCAGCCAATCTATAAATACTTATTGATTGATTGAGATGTCCATGGGGTATAGGATAAAATGCTAGATACTGCAATCTGGAACCCCAAACAGGAGCCCAGGCTGTAAAAACCCACAGAATATTGTGCTACACAGTGAACACAATGGAAAGAACATTGGCTCTGGAGTTGGAGGACCCAGGTTCAAATCCTGCTTCTGATGCTTACTATATGATTAAGCTCCCTAGGCCTAAAGCTTCCCAACTATAAAATGAGGGTGGGGTTACAGAGTATGGGGGCTGCACTAGAGAGACTCACAGGTCCCTTTAGGCTCTACATGGCATGTGTTCCAAACTAAATTTGGAATAAGATTCTGTAGAATTCAGATGGAAAAGAGATGCTTATCACTGAGCACTACCATGTCCAGTTTTCACCTGCCTCTGCCCCATCATCCTCACTTTTTGGCTCAGCAAGAATCAATCATTTTCTACTCCAATTCCCTCATCAAAACTGGGCCCCATTCCAGTGATCACTCAGTAGCCTAGAGCACTTGCATGTTTACTCTGGACTGGGGCTGTAAATCCTTCCTCAGTAAAACAAGACTCTGCAGGCTTCACTTACTAACAAACACTAAGTCCTGCAAGAGTGCAATAAACTATTGACAGTGGAGATCAGTTCTGTATCTGCTTATCCCGTTGTCTAACTTTCTGCTTTAGAATACTGGGAACACAAGGATTACCTTAATCCAAACAAAGAAGACCATTACAGCGGTCACATTGTTGAACTGTATCTGCCAATATGCCAGAGGCTCCAAGTTGGGGAAAGTATTTTGATCTTCCAGGTATTTCAGCAGCAATTCCACATTGGATTTCCTATAGATATCAATTCCTATGGCCACTATTGACAGCTAGGGTAAAGGAAGGTGGTCAATATTTATAAATTTCATTATATGAAGATCATAAACTTTTCAAAATTATTACTGTCTTTTATTTTTCTATTACCTCATTTGCCAATATATGCCTTTCCATGCCTCTCCCCAGAGAGTCATGCCTTCCAACAAGGAATGAAAAAAGAAGAGAGGAGGAAGAAAGTGATTCAGCTGAACATGTCAAATGAATTGGAAAAAATAGGGAATGTTCTGCCCTCAGTGCTCCACCTCTGCAAAGAAGGGCAGGAGGTACATTTCTCCTTTTCTTCAAATGAGATAATATTTGTAAAGTACTTAGCACAATGCCTGATACGTAATGGTCGGCACTTAAAGTTTGTTTCCTTCCCTCTCTCCCCATTTTCTTTAGGGCCAAAATCAGTCAATATAATTCACACTGTTTCATGGCTATCACTCAACATAAGGCTTAGTCAGAAAGCAGGAGGATATGCTCCCCTCCCTCCACTTAACTGGAATAAAAACAATGTAGGAAGATTGGATATGGATGGGCCAAACACTATATATAATTCCAGTCAGTCAGAGTGAGTGTGTGTGTGTGTGTGTGTTTATGAAATAAAATCTGAAGAATAATAATTTTTAAATAGATAGCCCTAAGAATAAAAAACAGTTTCTCAGACTTCTTCCTAACAGCCGCACTGACCAAAACTGCAGGTCATTTGCATTTTGCTACTTTTAAAGTTGTATATTCTATGCTCATTATAATATTCTCCACTTATTTTGAAGATATATATATATATATGTGTGTGTGTGTGTACATATATATGTATATACATATATACATGTATGTGTGTATATCTAAATAAACAACATGTTCCATGAATAGGATCTGTGGTTTCATTAGCATCAGTATTACATCCACAGTGCAGATCACAACCCCTCTATCCATTAGAAGATGTTGTCTCTGAGTCACTGTAACCAAATAAATTCTTGCCCAGGAGTCAATTTGGTGATGAGCCTCTCTCTCCTAATTCATTCAAGCTGGGCCTGGTATCCCATCACCAGTCTCATAACCCAATCCTTTTCACCTTAGAGACCCATTAGGGTGTATACCATACTGCCACAGGCTGATGCCAGAGGCTGAGGAAGAGACTCAGATGAAGGAAGGCTTACAGTGTTGATTTTGTCCTAAGACTTTATAAAATTAATTATATCAAATGAAACTGGTGTGTGAGATTGGGGATTCCCCTATATATAGTGTTTGGCCCATCCATATCCAACCTCAAAGAAATTTCAAGTGGCAACACACTGCATGTGTGAGCAAGTGACCTGTAAGGGACTTCTAGTTTGAGAAACGCATTATGGCTACAATCATTTGATAATCTGTTCCATTGTGGAGCCAAATGTGGATTAGTAGATGATTCACTCGTTTTATAACTTATAGGAAAGAGAACTTAGCTCAGAAGAGATACTTGGGCTAAGTAAAGTTTTAAAAACACACACACACATGTTGTAGATACTATATTATGGGACTAGAGAATCACTGAATTCTATCTAAACTGAGAGAAAGATAGGACAAGGATCTGATGGGATCTAGAGTGAGAGGACCTGACTTCTGCCTGCTGCCACTCTGCTATTTTTGTGTAGTCTTTGGGCAAATCACTTCACCCAAAAAGGTCTTACTTCCCTTATCTGTATAACAATTAGGTTGGAACAGATGACTTCTGTGGTCCATTTCAGCTCTAATGGGATTTACATTCCCCTATTAAATGTGGAGACTCATAGATTCTCTACAAGAAGGTTCTAGGAAATCTTTTAATTGCTATTTTAAAAAACAGGAGTATTTTTTATACAGTAATATGAAGTCTGATCAATACAATGACTCCAAAGGAATGATGATGAAATATATTAATATATACAGACAACAGGGTGGAAGGACCAAGGTACAGAACAAGGCATTCGTTTTGGGCCCTGGAAAATGTGTGGATTTATTTTGCTTTACTATATTTCTGAAAAGGGCTGTTCATTTTCTGCTTTTATGAGGGGAAAAAAAAGCTAGGGATAATGTTGCCAAAGAAAACAAGAAAAGAGTGTCATTGAAGAAATTTTAAAATTAATAGAAGGGCTGAAGGACCTTCTGACAGAAACAGAACAAGCAGGAAAACTTTGAGAGCAACATGTTAAATGTATTACATGCTTTTTTAAAAGGAAAGCAAACTGTGCATAATAGAATTTGTGGTTACAAATAGAACCCTCTTTTTCTGCTCTATATTGCACATAAATGTGTTCCTCTCTTTTGGGGGGGGAGTTGTTGAATTCAGAATTAAATAAGTAAATAAGGTATATGGTTACTGCATCAACCTACCGCAATAATCATGACATCCAGACAGTTCCAGAAACTTTTGAAATAATGCAATTTGTGAATACGAATTTCCAAAACCTCTTCCACTATATAGTAAAGGATAAAGAAACAAAAGGTGATCTCACAGGTTGCCAGGAAAAAATCAAATGTTGAGATGTAGTGGATCAGCTTCACAGGCTGAAACTGCCAAGATGTAATCACGCCACCAGTGGCTGGGAACTCAACCAATAATCTGTATTGGAGTAAAAGAAAAGGCCATAAATGGATAACTCCAAATGAAGATGGAAGTCTATTCTTATCCAGCACTTATATACAAAGCATTCTATAAAGCAATAAGCTAGATTCCATGAACCACACCCAAAGCTGCCTTGTTCACTGCAAGGTCACCCTTGGACCATTACTAACTTGCTAACAGGTGCCTGGGATGCACTCCAGCCCCATGGGCAAACTTTTCAGAATCCCTCATTTTCTCCAAGCTTAGCTCAAACACTTCCTCCAAAAGGTCTTTCCACATTTCTCCCCAGCAGCCTCCCCTCGAAATTACTTTAGATTTATTTGTATTTATTTTATACATACTTGTATATATTCTTGCCTCCCAGACAAAACATAAAGTCCTTGGAGGAAAGGAATGGTTTAATATTTGTTTTTGTCTCCTCTAAACCTCTCCTCCAGCCTCCCCCACCCCCCACAAGTGCCTGATGCCTATTGAGTACTTAATGAACTTACTTCATTGACTGGTATCTTTAGGGGCTCACAAAATATTTCATTCCTTGCTCACAGAGAATTGAACTATTTGAGACACTAGTGAAAAACAAATCTTTTCAGAAACTGATCCTTAATTTCATTAATAGAATCACACATTTTGGCCTGGGAAGGTCTTTGGAGAAGCACCAAGAAATGGTAACTTCATACATGGCAGTAGACCTTTGTATCAATCTCTTTCCCAGGCATGAGCTAATAGAACATCTACTGGGTGTGGAAGGATATGATTTTCCCCTTTCACTGGAATTAAAATGGCATAGGAATAAATAAAATGACATGGTTATGGATGGACCAAACATTAGATATAATTCCAAATCTAGCAGAACTGCTGTTAGCACCCCTGTAATAATAATGGAATTTAAAGATTCCCCTGTTTGCTTGGTTTTTGGGTTGAGTGTTGAAACCCAAAGCTTGTGAATCTCACTTGAGGGATGGACTTGTTGATGTGAAAAGAGAGGGCTGAACTGGGAGGAGCTGGTGCTGTGGATTTAGAGAGAAGGCCCAAGCAGAAAGAGGCAGAAGAACTTTGGGAAGCAGCATTGTAGGGAGTCACTTAACCTCTTAGGGTTTCAGTTCCTGCATCTGTCAAATGCACTTAATGACCTCGGAGATTCTTTGCAGCCCTAAGTCTATGAACTTAGTCCTGACTCTGGCTCTAACTGGGTGTGTAACTTTGGGAGTCATTTAGCATCTCCGGGCATTAGCTGAGTCATGCAATAAAATGACCAGATAGGACTAAATGTCAAGGTCCTTCCAGTGCACCCCATTCCCTTCTCCATTTGTCTCTTTCTGGGCTTCTTGCTGAACTTGTATTCATGCTGATAGCCTGGGGCTTGCAGGTGGCTATATCTCTTGTGGAAGGGGGAAATCCCAACACTCACAGTTGTAATTCTTAAGCTCCCATTGCTTCATTGTTAATCAGAAATACAGCTACAATAATTTTAAAAATACAGTATTCCAAGTCTAAACCTTTAACCACCACACACAGAGCCTGGGGTAGCAATTTCAGGAGCACACACTGTCACTAGCCAAGAGTGAGACCATAGGCACCAGGACAATTCACAATGAGGTACCTGAGGTCTTGAGATCCCACATCCTGCTTTAAGAAGAAGCCTTCATGACACTTCTCTAATTAGCAGGGCCACTTTTGCCAAGCTCCTGTTGGGGTGTTAAGCTGTTTTTAGCAAAACAAAAACCATAATCCTGGGATCCAGGTCGTTTCTCTGGCTGGACTCTAATGGCTCTTAAGGATTTTCTCTTGTCAAGCTGTAGACAGCATTATAAGGAAAGCAAAAGGCACCTTCCCTCTAATTAGCTCCTCCAAACAGCAAAGTTTTCTCCCAAATTAGCCCTTAGAACAACAGGTAGAAGTGCAGACTCTGAGAGCTCTTCTGGGACCCACTCAGAACTGTTCTTGACCAACCTTACTGCAGCCAAGCAGGGCCTCTTGTATGAAATGATACATCTGCATCATCTGAGTCACGGGCCCTCCCTTTCATAACTCCTTTAGTACTCACTGTCTGTACCACTAATATAACAATTTAAATATAACTTTATATCATTACTCATAACATATGTTCCTACTAAAGGAAAGCAATGTATATGACATGCTATAAAAGATACAACGGGATGTAATTCTGATGCTCAAGAAGATAAGGACACTTTTTTTTCCTAATTAAGATTTGAGAGCAAGAATTATCTCTCATTCACTCAATAAACATTTATCAAAGGCTTAGTCTGTGTAAGGCCCTGTGTTCAACATCTCTGTATCCCCTCTCCTCTCAAACCTCCACCCAGAATGTCCTAGAGAACCTCGGCTTTCAGTTAAAGTTTATGAGTACAATAATACAGCCACATTGGTAGCACTGACCTATAATGTCTCTACATATAATCTGAGTGGGGATTATGACCATTAAACCTCTGATATGGATCCTATCTTCCTTCTATTGGTGGAAAACTCATGTTAAATGATTTGCCTAAAGCCTTAGAGTCATCAGAAGCTAGAACCAAAACTGGCCTAAGAAGGTCCTCAAATTTAAAGCTATTGCTCTGTAATGGAACAAAACAGTCATACTTCACATCTACAGCTACTGTTCATTGGTCCTCTATACACAGAACCATAATTTAGCAGAGAAATGAAGATGGGGGTTGGATTAAACTGAGATTAAAACACATAGGGAAATTCTTCCAGCCCTTTCATTTCCTCCTTTTTCCTTTTTTACATGACAGATTTTTCAGGATGAGTGAGAATGAAGCCTCAGTGGAATGGTGTAAACACCTAGGTACAAGGTCTGTACACCTGTGTCTAGGGGAGGCACACCCCTCATTCAGTACCCCTACATGCTCATTCACCTGGCACATCCTGACCTAGCAACTCTAAAGTGCTCTGAGATTCTGGGGAGGCAGTATCATCATTCATAATCAAAATCTGGGAAGGAAAGTTCTAGGGCAGCTCTCATGTAGACACACACAGTCAATAACAGAATGTAGATGGAGCTATGTGGCGGCTTTTGCCTTTCCTGCCTTCAAAGAAGCCGCCTACCACTTCCTGTTTAGGCATGCTCTAGACAGAGTTCAACAGCCATTGCAATAATTTCTTTTTGTAAATAAGTACTCTAAGATTTAACATGTTATTATTCTCTGCAAAGTGGTCTGCAAATGCTGAAATTTAGGGGTGAAAAAATCTAGTTGTGTGGGCACATCAAAGTTGAATCTTACAAATAAGAAGGAGACAAGATTGTTATTAAATCAATAACACAATTAGTCCTTTGGGATTAGCCACTAAAGATAGTAGTTGTGTATCATTTTATTCTGGATGGCTACCAGAGGCAGCTGGAGACTATCGATTCCCTCAGTCCTATAATGCTGCTGGTTTCATGCATAGTTATTCTTTCATCCCCTAAAACTTTTCTCATCCCTAAAACTCTGCTTTCCTAACCTTTCCTTCTCATGCACCCTCAACCTCAAGGAATTCCTTACAACGCTGAACGCAGTTGACAGCAATATCTGCTTCTATACTTCCGCCTCATACCACCTGTTATTAGAAATAACTGCAGGCCTGTATGAACTCTCATTTTTGTCTGTAATTTAACTGTCCTTGCAAAAAGTTAGTTTTTTTTTTTTCAAGGTATTGCAGAGGAGTTTAATTCAAAAAATGAAAGGATCTGCTTAGAGCTTTTAGAGAGGTCAAAGCCACCCTATTACCAGATACTCAAATACAGAAAAAGATTCCTATAGTTAGCAACATTTTTAGTAACAAGTGGTAGAAAAACAGTTCAGGGCCCTAAGAACAGTCTGGTGAACTGAGGTAAAGGCAGCTGTGTATTTCCTCATGGCCAGCCAGATGTGAAATATCACCAAGTCTTTTATCTTGCAGAAAATTCTTAGTCTGCCACTTTCTTGTTCAGGGACTAGATCAGCTAGAGATGTCATCGATAGACCCTAATTCATGATTGGGTGCAGTTTGTAGCACAGAAAGTGGTACAAAGAGCTAGGAGAGAGGCTTTCAAGGGAAAAAAAAAGCCCTAGATAAATTGCTAAAAATGCCAGTACAAAAATTTCATCCATTATTCCCCCTTACCAGTCAACATGGAGGTTAATTTCACTCTTTATGGTGACTTTTGACCCCTGAATAATGTTTCCTGAAGTTATTCAAAAAGTGCCAACTGTCTATTTCCCTATAGGGATGGGGCTACATTTTTTTTTCTCTTTGTGCCTTTGGCACACCCCCTGCCAAACCAGCCACCTGAGAATGGCACTGAGCTGAGTGGAGCCCCTTGCTCCTTATGATCCCGGCTGAGTCTTGGCACTCTGTGGGGGCAACAATGGCTTTCGGCTGTGGCTGCCTTCTTCATCAGCACGGAGGGGAGTTGCCAGAGAGAAGATGGGGTCTTGCCACCTATTGTAGTGGGGGATCTCAAGCCCCAGTTCATTCATTAGCAGTTGCATGACGTCATCACATTTCCCATGAAATTTCAAGGCAGCCAGGTCATCTTTTGGTGTCCACTGTAAGTTTACAATGTAAAGTTTAGGCCGCCGACTAGGGGGTTTAGTCATACACCAGAGACGTGGATAGTAGATACTTCTTCAGCACCTTTAAGCTGGATCCCAAACACAGAATTGTGTCTGCTTTGCTTGCTGCCTCGGTTGCTGCTTCCCAGTTCAGAGGCTGCCCCAAAATCCCCCTCTCACCAAAGTGCACAATGGTATCTCGAAGCTGTGCCCCACACTTATGACGGTCTGGCCTGTCTGGTGTCTGTGCAGGGCTGTTCGCTCTGTCACCTCAAATACCCTCAAGTACTCTCGGTTGGGAGTGCAGGAGGTGCAGACTTCAACATACATGCTCTCATGAAGCTCTGAAATTGCTGAATGAGGCAATCCACTCCATAAATGGAGGCCATCCCAGTTCTGGGACACTACATGCTGCACCGGCTTCTGCTCATGTAAGCAGGTGACGCTCAAGTGGGTGAGGGTGGGCTCCGCCTCACTCAGATTGGCAGCACTAATGCTCCTCCCTTTCTGAAGCAGCGTCCACACTCCATTTGGGCCTTGGTAATCTGGGATGGAAGCTGCTGTGCTGATTCCTGCTCCGGTGTTAATGACCAAGTATTTGGCATTTTGGACAGCTACAGCCAACTCCCTGATTTTCCTCATGAGTTCCCCTGGATCATTACACACCTCCTGCTGCCGCCTCTTCAGGCCCTCCTGGCGGTGGCTCTGGTCCTGGCAGCTCCTTCACTAGCTCTTTGCTCTTGGCTAGTAGCTGGCACTCCTCGGCGTTCCACTCCAATGCCACCTTCTTCAGTATCCAGGACACCTGATGGAGCTGGTTTTGCTGCTGCTCCTCCTGCAGGATCTTGTCCCTTTCAGCTGCTTTCCATTTGGAGCAGCTCAGGCTGCCTGGCAGGCATCGCTCCCCTAGGCCAAGTTAAATAGTTTTTTGATCCTTTGGGTGATGGATTATCTGGTTGTCAACCTACTGCTATATCTTTGTATGGAATAATCATAACATCCTAAAGATAATCTAGTCAATCTCTCATTTCACAGATGAGGAAACCAAAAATTAGCAAAGTTAAGTGACAGGTATTTGTAATAAGTCAACAGTGGGGAAAGTCAGAGCACCTTGTCTTGCTTTTAATGAGAAGGCATATTTTTATCCAAAGTTAATCTGCCCTCTGAAATACAGAAATTGAGAAATGGATTTAGCTTACCTTTGGTCTGTACTTAGTATGAGTTGTGACCTTGGTTGTTTACAGAATATTTTATACAATTCCCACCACCTGAGTTCATACATTAAATGGAACGGATACCAGGAGAAGACAGCAAATTTAGGAAAAGCACTGACTAAAGGTCAGGGTCATGAGACATGACTATGGCACAGAGATGACTAATTCTCTCAAATCATAGATGATAAAGAAACAAAGCTTTTTCTCCCAGGGGAGTTACACTAGATAAAGATTCCTACTCTAATCCACGATTTAATACTTTTAATCCACATAGCCAAGGGACACTCAGTATACTATGAAACCATTCCGTCCTTTCTTTTCTTTATCAGTAAGACCCATTCTTTGCTATCCATTTTGAATCTTATGACCCTTATTTAATGATATACAGCGGACATTTTAAAGTTGTAAATACTCCAAGAATGCATCATTACATACATTTGCACATAAAACATAAGGAAACCAAGATTTACAATATGATCACAAAAAGTACATACCTGACCACACAAAAGAGATTGATGTTGGCATTGTACACTGAGAAGTCGATAAAAGTTGCCCTGGTCCCTCTGTCTAACCAGATGTTTTTCTTTAGATTAGCAATCTGTGCTGCAGTTTCCTCTCTGGTTTTTGACAGGTCCAGATAATAGCCAGCCCCACTGTAGGTTGCAATCAGTCCCCAGTGACTGCTCCCATTTAAGTCCTTTTCACTTGTGTATGTCCAACTAAGTAAAAAAATAAAATGAAAAACAAACATCACAGTCACCACTTTTTTATTTTATTTGCTTTTTGGAGGGCAACTGGGGTTAAGTGACTTGCCCAAAGTCACACGGACAGTTTTTGTGTTAAGTATCTGAGGCCGGATATGAACTCAGGTCCTCCTGATTCCAAGGCCAATGCTCTATTCACTGTGCCACATAACCACCCCAACAGTTACCACTTTTAGCAACCATAAAGATGGACGGAAACTATGTAATAAATCAGGGTCCATGACAAGAGCCCCCAAGAGAGTTTAAGTTCCAAACAGACAAGATCAGGAAGTAATATTTGCTATAAATGGATACTTAAAAACAATTGAACATAACAGAATTAGCATTCTCTAGAAGTTTTCCAGAAGTAACCCATCCTACACTATTATTTAAAGATAACTTACTGATGAAATCTATAGGTCAGGAAACTCTTTCTAAAATGTTATCAGTATAAGATGAGCTAAGATAGCTCAACTAATTTCCTTCTTAGTTGATCTATGCAGAATACTCTTCATACTAATATTCATTCAGACCTGTGATTCAAAACTCTCATTCATTGTACTACATGGTAACTAATACATGCTTCTCTCTACTCATCATATACATCACTTCTTATAGTGCAGTGAAATCCCATTACATAGATATACCACAATTTGCTTAGTCATTCCCCAATAGATGGCCCTCTATTTTTTTCTAATCTTTAGCTATCACACAATGTTCTACGACAAATAATTTGGTATTAAGTGGGGACTTTCTTTTTATTGAGTGCATTCTTGAGGTATAAGCCCAATAATGGAATTTCTGGTTCAAAGACAATGGACATTTTAGTTACTTCTCTGGTTGACTTCTCAAATATGTTTTGCCTTTTGGTGTATATATATATTTAATGATGATATTAATTGTCTATGGTACCTTTTAGCAAAATCTAGTTTTCCTATTTATCTTTTTTATTAGGGTTATATTTCCTATTGCTTTCTCTGAGAATATAATTACTGCCTCACTTTTTTAAACTTTAGTTTGAAGCATAATAGATTCTGCCCTTATTTTAACTGTATGAATAATTTTGTACAGTATGAATAAAATCTTTATGCTTCAAATTTTTTTTAAACAATATAGTCTGGTTTCTAATTTATTCTGCTTTCCTCTATTTCATTGGTGAGTTCATTCCATTAATATTCACAATTATGGTTGATAATTGTGAATTTCTCTCCATCTTACATTTGTCCTACTTCTCCCCGTTCTATTTCCCTAAGTGCCCCTGGATTAGTTTAAATGACTCACTCTGACTTTTTGTTAGACTTCTCAATCAGAATTCTGTTTGGTGCTTTGTACATCTTTGTGGAGGAGATTTGTTGGGAGAGCTAGGCTGTACTTCTTCCCATTACTCCATAATCTTGACTTTGCCCCTACATGATAGTGTTTAAAAAGCTGTGACACAAAAAAGGAATTAGAGTTCTTCTGCTTGGCCCAAAAGAGCAGAACTAAGAGTGATGTATAGATGTATCAAAGAGGCAAAGTTGGACTTGACACAAGTGTAATGGGATACCCGATCACTTGTTTGTTATATTGTAGAGAGGATTCTTTGGCCATTCCTAACAATTTCAAAATTCTGTGATCCAGAGACTGAAAGGCAATGTACAAATTAAACTCATGGATGGATATGTTCTGAAAAAGGTAAGAGTCTGTTTGGTAAAGTCTAGGATTACAAGCACTGGAAAATTACTAACAACATTTTCTATTTGCTAAAGAATGAATGGAAGCATAGGAGAAACAGGAGAGAAAGCACAGATGCCCGGAAGGAGAAGGAAGTACTCACGCTGTTCCTTGTTGGAGGCCAAATGGAGCCCTTTCTTCATTGCTGATGGAATAGACATCATAACACTCTTTAATCTCCTCTCTCAAGTCTGGGGGGATAGAACAAGACCCATTTCTGACTTTTAGTTGCCGGATTCGGGGCACACCCAAGAGCAGGTTCTCATAGTAAATGAAACTCCGGTTTTCAGCTACCATCCTGTTGTTGTACCACATCTCCCAATAGAGGCCATCCAGTAAAGAGCCCTCAGTGAACTGAAAGGAAAAGAAAAGGTCTGAAAAGTCAAAAGATCAGTAAACACCACTCCTGCTGCCAAAAATTTCCATGTGGCCACCAGAGTAATCTGAGTGTGCACCTCCCTAATATAATTAGAGTCCCCAGGGATCAGAGAGACACTGAAATAAATATATTGTCATAATTATCTCTCCATTATTTCTGGTTCTTGCTAGTATAGATCTACCTTGTGTTCCCTATTCTCATCCTAGGCAGTTACTCATTCTGATAGCTTGCACCAGGGAGTAATAAGTTAGACTTGTCTATTTGAGTCTCCTGGTTATACATATCATTTCATTATGTACATCAGTACTTTTCAAAGCGGGGCAGCTAAGAAGTGTAGTGGATAGAGCACTGAGCCTGGACACTGACAAAAGTCCATATAATCAAAGCTATGATTTTTCCTGTAGCAAATGCATGGCTGTGAGAGTGGGGACTACAAGGAAAGCCACACACGTAGAACTGACACTTTTGAATTGTGGTGCTGGAGAAGACTTCTGAGAATCCCTTGGAAGCAAGGAAATCAAATCAGTCCATATTTAAACAAATTAATTCAGGCTAGTCACAGGTCAAATGCTGAAGCTGAAGATTAAATATTTTGCCACATAATGAGAAGACAAGACTCAGCGAAAAAGACTGATGTTGGGAAAGATTGAAGGCAAAAGGAAAAGGGAATGGGCAGAGAATGAGATGGATAGTGTCACAGAAACAACAAACATGAACTTGGACAGATTTCAAGAGATGGTGGAGGACAGAAGGGTCTGGCATGCTATGATCCATGGGTCACAAAGAGCCAGACAAAACTGAATGATAGTACTTTTCAAAGTATGCTGCAGAATGTTTCTCATATAACTTGAACATTGATGATCAATAATTATTTATTAGTGTTAAGGGAATGTCCTGAGAGATCTCTCCTGCTTTCCCAGAACCTATTTCCAATGAATCAGGATATAAAGAATAGAATTTTGCAAAGTACATAATATGACCCCACTGGCATATACAAAGGATATATACATACACACACACACACACACACACACACACACACACACACACACACATATAATAGTTACACAACCTTGATTCAGCTGCAAATCAACAGTGATTTCCTTATGTACACTGGGACCACTCTTCCTAGTGCCAAAGCCCAGGTCCTTGCTCCTCATGCCCTTGTTATGATTTGAATCCCCAAAGTTAGATTTCCAAACCTTATTCCTGGGTGTGGGAGAATAGGCAGTGGGATTTCCACCTAACTCACCAAAGACTCAACCCTCTACCCATACTAAATATTTTATTTCAAGCACATACCTTATCTTAACTCTAAGCTCTCTAGTTAAGGGGCTTCCATCTCCCCCAAAGTCTTTGAACCAGAAGTCACTGAGAGAACAGCAGCAGAAGCTTTGAACTCCCTACATACCTTCTCCCTGAGGGACTAAGAGGAAAAAGGGCCCCCTGGGGCCCAATCACATCCCTGGATGTCCCTAAGAACCAGAGTCCTTTCTAACCTTTGGGTGGAATTGCCATTGACCTTTATGAGTGTTAGAGATAGGGAAAGGAATTTATAGGATCAGACAAGGAGGTAATGGAGGGAGAGAGTGCCAGCACATTTTCTTCCCAATACACAGAACTTGTGAGCTGGGTTCATGAGAGAGTTCTTAGATCAATGGAAAACCCAGTCAAAATAAAAAAAAAATTAATTTCTCTACAAGATCAGTACTTCTGATCCCAAGTATTAACAGGGTTTTTGCTTATCAAAAAAAATAAACATTTTTCATGACTATGAAAAGTAATCACAGATTCATTAAAATCCTGAGTTTCATATTCTCCACTTATCTTTTTTTTTCTATGTACCACTATATTGTCAATTCAAACTTCTACTATTTAACATTTATAATAATTTTGACAAAGCTGAATTTAAGTTCAGCTTTGAAATTGTTTTTGTAAAAGCTTTGTTAAGTAAATTTAGTGAAAACAATTTGTAGAGAGAAGGCTGAAAAGTAGCTGAGGAGGGAAAATCATTGTCACACACTTAAAAGACACTATGGGCAAATATATTCATATTTTAACAAAGCCCTTATTGCTACCCAGCAAATCATCCTTTTCAACCTTTGTAGACTTCCTGGTAACATTTCTTTTTTTTTTGCTTTTTGGAGGGCAGTTGGGGTTAGGTGACTTGCCCAAGGTCACATGGTTAGTTTTTGTGTTAAGTGTCTGAGGTAGGATTTGAACTCATGTCCCTGACTCCAGGGCCGGTGCTCTATTCACTGTGCCACCTGGCCGCACCGCTGGTAACATTTCTAATAGTAGCTATTCCAAATGTTTTTGATACTAATAAAGTTCCTAATTCCCTTCTGGACCTGAGCAAGTAATCCATGCTGGATTCGTTTTATTCAATTCTGCCAATTATTTCTGCTGTGAAGTTCAGAAATTCTGCTTATGAAAGCAATGAAAGAAATTAGGAAAGAATTTTTTTCTTGAACCTTTCAAGAACAGTCTGCTGTGCTTCCATGCTCTCTTCAGAATCTCTAGACTCTTCTGCTTTATCAGCAGTTGGTTTAATTTCTTTCGTCTTGAAATATTGAATCAGATGTGTTCAGGTTCCTTTAAATATCTGGTAACCATATTTCCCACTGTTATTCATATCTTTCCTGGTGTTTTTTTTTTTGCTTATGCTCAAGGTTAACTGAGTTTTCTTCCTCCTAATATCATCAATTTGCTCTTTTCCCTTTATATCTCCCTATCACCACATACACACATATATCCAGGCAGAGCAAGTTTCTACTTTACTAGGCCTCCTCCAGCCAAGTGAGCAATGAGGTCCAGAATGGAGATCTATTGCTTTGTTGCCCCAGAATCGTGGGATATGGGAGCAATGACATGGGGAACAGTGAAGCAGTGACAGACAATAGGGCATCAGGAAAGGATTTACTGAGTGGATCCCAGAGTACATGTCTCAAGGCTATTAGAGTCAAGGTTGTGGGGGGGAGTAATTACAAAAAACTATTTAGTCCTCCATCTTCCTCTCTAATCTTTTCTCTTTAACCACATTTTTTTTGTCATCTCAAATTTAATTCATATTTTTGCCCATCGTCTGACCTCAGTTAACAGGTATTACTGATTTCATTATGTAAAGTGGTATCCCTTTTTGATTGGAATAATTTTATTAGTAGGGTAAGAATGGCTCACTCAGAGTAATGATGGAAGAATTATCTTGTGCTCCAGAATTTATTTTGCATATGACAAATAAAAGGTCTTTAAGATTAATAGCTGGAAACTCTTATACTTAGAACTGTTTAGGGACTAGGGGACAAATAAATATTACACAGTGGTAACTTGGCTGGAAGAAATGTTCATTTTTTGTTTTTCACCATGAAAAAGAGGGGAATAATTTCATATTAGAGACTTTATTGCAGCAAGGCTGACCAGGACCAGACCCCCGGGTCAGAAAGGACCTCAAAACTAGGTCTGAGAAGAATCCTCAGAAATGGGACCAGGGAGGGACTCTGGGATGGTTCTGGGAACAGCCCTTGGAGTCTTCATTGCCACTTCCTATTTATAAGAAAATGCCTTGCCACATGCTGTTGTGATCTTTGAGAAGGCCTGAGCTTGGAGCATAGCTGAGTTGGGAACTGGGATGAACCAAGAGCTGAGGAAACACCTTTGATGACATTAGGGAACAGAACTGAGTCGAGCTATTAAAAGCAATAGAACAAATATAACAAAAAAGAAAAATGCTGGATGTTGGAGAAGACATGGGAAAACTGGGACATGAACTCACTGCTTAGTAGAGTTGTGAACTGATCCAAGCATTCTGATGCCTAAAGGGCTATAAAACTACAATACCTCTGCCAGGTCTATATCCCAAAGGACTAATGATGAAACGTATTATTTGCCTCCAGAAAAAGAACTGATATTGATTGAACATAGGCTGAAGCATGCGACTTTTACTTTCTCTCATTTTTTCTCTTTGATTCAAGTCTTCTCATACAAAATGACTAACGTGGAAGTGTTTTACATAATTGCATGTATACCTGATTGCTTGCCATCTCAAGGAAGGGAGAGGCAAGGGAGGGATAGAATTTGGAACTCGAAACTTTAAAAATTGGCGGAAAAAGCAGTGGAAGCTAAACTAGTGGTGAACTAGTGATAGTGCTGGACCTAAAGTCAAGAAGACCTGAGTTCAAATTTGACCTCAAGCACTTAGCAGTTGTGTGACCCTGGGCAAGTCAATTTGCCTGCCTTAGTTTTCTCATCTTTAAAAACGGTGATAATAGTAACACCTACTTCCCAGAGCTGTTGTGAGGATAAAATGAAATAATATTTATAAAGGGCTTTGCAAATCTTAAAGAACCATATAAATGCTAGCTTTTATTGATTTACTCATTCATTCATAAATTAATAAGTGCCTGACCTGGTGCTAAAAGCTGTGGATTAAAAAGAGACAGCAACCGGGGCAGCTAGATGGCGCAGTGAGTAGAGTGCCGGCCCTGGAGTCAGAAGGACCTGAGTTTGGATCTGGCCTCAGCCACTTAACTCACACACAAACAAAAACCTAGCCCTGTGACCTGGGGCAAGTTACTTAACCCCAATTGCCCTCCAAAAAAAGAAAAATAAAAAGAGAGAGAGAGACAGCAACAGATCCTGACCTCAAGATGCTCATATTTGAATGGGGGAGAAAACATTAGGCATATACCAGATCTATCCAGTGTATAGTAAAGGTAATCTCAGAAGAAAAAGCAGTGGGGGGATGGGAAGAAAGTGGGATTCAAACTGAGTCTTATAGGTTTTCCCTTGGTTCCTGCTTTACCATACGTATGTCATCTCCTTTCATAACTCCAGCTTCTAGGACATGTACATTTTAATTTCTAGCTCTGACATCTTTCCCCACAATCAGCTCCCTCCCTTTGGATTTCCCTGTTCTTATCAACAATGCCATTCAATTCAATGAATACTAAGCTTCTTCCAACACCTGTTTATATAAATGAAAGTTATAATCTGTCAATTCTTTTGCCTGAGTATCCAGCAGTTACCAAACTCTGTCATTTAATAGTTTATCAAAGCCAAACTTTGCTTCCAATATTTGTAATAGTCTGCATTTGGGAGGGGAAACTTTCAAAATTACCATTTGTGCTGCTTGTACAATGTGGCAAAATGTGCTTCCACATCCACAAGCAAATGGTGATTGCAGTAATGTGTTGCCAAGCATTCTGAATGCTTTTGATCGCTGTCTTTGATGTGATAATTTTTTCCAGAAGTCAGTTAAGGAAATTAAATAGATGCCTCTAATTTTAGCAATTCCTTGTTCAAAGCTTTCCTAAAGTAGTAGACCTTAGTGATGCTGTATTTAGTGGCAATATATACATATATATAAATATAAAATTTAAATATATCATAAAATATATTTAAATTATACACACACGCACATAGTTTTACATTCTCACTAAGTGGACCTATGTATAGTTGGGGACTAAAATCAGTAATCACTTAAATGCAATATTATTGTCCTTATAGTATTTTTTAACAGCTGGGCTAAAATAAAACAAAAACCTGTTTAAAAAAGATTCAAAAGCAGCTTTGGTCATACTTGTTTTCTTATATGACCATCAAAGAAAAGAAAGTGATCGATATCGTCTCTCAGAGCCTGAGGATTTTCAAGGCCAACAAAACAAGCGCTGGTTTAAATTTGAAATCCTGTTCTTCATTACATCTCGATAAAAGTGCTAGGTGTATCCAACACTTTAAATGTATGTTGAGTATTTTCTTTCTGAGAAATCTAAGTTCTAGAAGACATCTTTTCCCAGAACAAGCCTGTTTCAGTCACATTAAAAATTTATTGATCAATATATCACCTATTTCAATTATTTTTTTCAAAATAGCAGGATATTTAGCTACTGTGTCCTCAACTGCACTGATCATCTGTCCAGGAATTTTAATATTATGTCACTGAATTCAATATTTCAAGTGAAGAAACCAACCAAAGCTTGCAAGAACTTCTTTTTCCATTTCATTTCCATTGTCTTTCAGTGCCTTAAATAAACCTGAAGCTTTTTTCTGAATGACTCCTCTGCTACATTCTGTATTTCTGATCGTCATCTTTACTCCATACAGCTAAAAGACACTCCATTTCTCTCACTGTGACACAATATTCCTTGTAGTTGTTCGCAAATCACAAAAAGCTGATAAGATTTTAGTTTTTTTTAAATTATATTCTTTCCCCCCTAATTACATGTAAAAGTTTTTAACATTTGTTTTTTTTTTTAAATACTGAGTTCCAAATTCTGTCTCTCCTTTCCCTTTTACTTTAAACAAAAAAAAAAATTCCCACACATTTTATAATATTCCATATTATACATTCAGGCCTTCTAACATATTATCCTATTTTAGGGTTACAATGACCACATTATGTTATTCAATTATATTAATTTTTTTGTTTTAATATAGTAACAAGCCTCTTCTTTTACAATGACTGTGTTTCCATCAGAAGCATACTTCCTTTTGTGAATTTTTAATAAAAGATAAGTTATAATTTATAGATGAAAGGATAAAATAAATTTTAAAAAATTTTAATATAACTCTTGGCAACGTGGTTTGCAACAGTATATCCTATCTAGATGTGACAACCAATGCAGAATGATGATATAGTAGCATGTTAAAACCCTCATTTAATTCACAAGTTTCATTCACTGAATTTTGCCTTACATTAAATGTGACCTGGTATCATTTTATCATTTACACTAAGTCTAATTTTGCATTATTTGAAACTCATATTAATTACAACCCAGCTGTACATCATTCCAATTTTCAAACAGAAAAGCACCTACCAACCACATACCATAAGCTTTGGTTCTTGGAAATGTTAAGAGACAGTATGCGAGAAGCTAGGAAAGACAACAATGAGAACAAACAGCTGCATGGCTACAAGAAGAATTTCTTGTAAAAATTTCATTTTCTTTGATACAGGGTTATCAGACTGCTAGGGGAAGGTAGGTGGTGCGAGTGAATAGGGCACTGGCCCTGCAGTCAGGAGGACATGAGCTCACATATGGCCTCAGATACTAACAAGTGTGTGACTCTGGACAAGTCATTTAACCCTGTTTGCCTTAGTTTCCTCACGTGTAAAATGAGCTGCAGAAAGAAATAGCAAACCATTCTAGCACCTCGGCCAAGAAAACCCCAAGTGGGGTCATGGAGAGTTGGACGTGACTGAAAAAAACAGCAACAGCAGACAGCTAGACTGGTGGTCTACTACACCTGGGTTAAAACAAATCCACTAGATCAATACAGGAGGGGTCAAGTTTGGCTGGAGAGCACTTCAAACTTGGGGTTTTCACGAACTGCAAGTCCAACATGGGCAAACAGAGCAGCATGGCTTGTTGCTTGTTTGATCTCAGGATGCATTGAGAGGCCACGTGTCCAAAACAAGGGAGCTTCACAGGATCACTGATTTAGACCAGGACACGCTCTCAGAAGAGTTGTCTAGTTTAGCTTCCTCATTTTAAAGGCCCAGAAAGTTTAAAACACTTGCTCAATGTCATGTGGAAGCACAGACAGATCTCTGGCAGACTTGAGATTGAACACTGGTCCTCTGACTCCAAATCAAGGCTCTTTCCACCTCATCATCTGACTTAATGAGCACAACTACCAAAGGAGAGTCAGGTAACCAAGCTGATGAAGACAAAGGGCACTTTTCAGAGATCAAGAGAATTATTTTCAAATACCTTCCAGAAGTCTTCCATTGTGGAGAGTGTCTTGAAATTTGTTTTCTCCATTTTAGACACAGGTGTTTCTAAAAAAAGCTGTGACATGACCCTGGTATAGTAGTACATGCTGGAGCTCACCATCCCATAGGTCACTGTAAGACACAAAGGCAAGTGGCATCATGAAGAAACTAGCAAATATAGTTGATCACCGAGGTCCATCATGTGCCTTGTGGATATCCTGAAGAATCATCATCCCAAACTTTTAGGCTGCTTACAAAAAATAAATCGGCACGATCTCACAATGCTCTCTTACTGCCTGATTCATAATCCAACAATCACTGATTAAAGGAAAGCAGCATGCACCAATAGTGTGGCTGGCAGAAACAAAGATAACGAAGGCACAGGCTGCCTTTGGTTGATGTGACCACCCCCAAAGTCACTCATGATCCTCTCTAGCAAGCACATGGCTTGTTGCCCTGCCCTGCTCCCAAGGACAAGGTTCATGCTTTATACATCACTTCACTCCAACACAAACTCAGTGCCTGATGGCCAGAGGCATCTACATGTATGTACTTTGGACATAAATGACATCTCCTGTGACAGAATTCTGAGCCCTTTGAGGACAGGTACTGCCTTCCTTTTTAATCTTTGTATCATCAGGACTCAGCACTTGCCACAGTTAATAATAATTAATACATTCTTATTTATTGCTTGACTGACTTGAAGGGAACCTTAATGCATTAAGGAATGATTATCCTAAAGCCAAAGCCACCCCCCTGAAAAGGGATATAGGGTCATAGATATGGGCCTTAAAGGGCATTTGGGCCATCCATTTTATTTTACAGATGAGGAAACTGAGACCCAAAAAGGCAAGTGATTTGTACAAGGTTGTACAGATAGAAGATGATAAAGTTAGGTTTTGAACCTAGAAGCTTAACTCCAAATCTGGTGCTGTATATCATTCTGGTGGTTTAGATGCCAGCTAAGTCTCATGCCCTTATTTTTACAAGTAACAATGCTGAAGTACAGTTAAGGGATTTGCCCAAGGTCACAAATATAACAAGTGTCAGAGAGGATTTGGGTCAGAATTTTGTGCTTCTTCCACTTCCTACTAAGGGTGCCAGATAATACACAGCAAAATACCCCCGTTATGCTGCTAGAGTATCAATCAAACCATCTCAAATCATATCTTCCAACTTATCTTTCCATTGCCCCGTTGTCTCTGCTAGATAAAATACAGTTCATATCACCTAAATTACTTTGAACTTTAGAGCTAGAATTAGAATCTTTTTTTTTTCCTGCTTTTTGCTTTTTTGGAGGGTTAAGTGACTTACCCAAAGTCACATGGCTAGTATGTCAAGTGTTTGAGGCTGGATTTGAACTCAGGTCCTCCTGACTCCAGGGCCAGCGCTCTACTCACTGCACCACCTACCCGCCCCTAGAATATTTTTAAAAGAGCTGTTTATGATTTTTGTAAGTAATTGAGTTAGTTACTTGAAGAATTAGATGCATTGCTGTACATAAAGAAATTTGTAACTATCAATAATCTATATATAGATTATACATCTATTTAATATATAATTCATATATATGTATTTATACATATATGAATATATATATATATATATATATATATATATATATATATATATATATATATATATATATATATATATATATATATATATATATATATATATAAGACAATAAAGTCCTGTAGAAAGCTTACACATAGGACAAGTTGTGGAGTCCTAGTAGAGAGGGACAGACAGAATCTTTCTGCAGAGAGGGTGTTTTGTATCAAGGAGCCAGAAAGATAAAGAATCTCCTAGAGAGAAAGGTCGCTACAGCACACATGAGGCAGGCAGTGATACAGAGGGTGATGGACCTACTCTACATCAACTGCTTAACAAGTGTATGAGACAAGTAGCATCCAGCACCAGCATAAACACAAGAGTTTAACAAACCGAAGGAGCCACTTAAGCATTTCCCATTTTGAACTTTCAAAGGACCCTAACATTTGCAAATTTATATTTTGGCTTTACCGTTGGTGCTCAATCATTATTCAGATGAAGGGTCTGAACTCTCTGTAATCTCAGACTATTTCTCATGTTCTCTAGACAGCAATAAAAAACTTTTGGAAAGTTTGAAATTGTAGGTCTTTTCTCAAAGTATAACTTTATAATCTTCCTTAAGTGGGTCTCCTCCTCTTCAGGAGTCAAGTTTACTTTCACAAGATCTGAAATGCCACGTTTGCCCCCAGTACATGGGACTCTGAGGAAGACACCATTCTTCATTCCAAGGTGACTTCAATCATGGTAGAAATCATTTGCACCTTCCTAAGATTCTTTATTATGCTTCCTGCCAAATTTGCCACAGCCAAGCCAAAGGCTTAGCATGTATACCTCATTAGGTTGATCACCTCATGAGTTCTTTTAAAAATTTTATTTTCAGCATTCATTTTTTTTAAATTTTAAGTTCCAAATTCTCTCCCTTTCTCCAATCCCCTTCCCCACCCACTGAGAAAGCAAGCAATACAATATCAATTATACATGTGAAATATGCAAAACTTATTCCCCACATTACAAAAAAAGGGGGGGAAACAAAGTGAAAAAGCCATACTTCAGTTTGAGTACTTTCAACCATTTGTTTATGAACATCTTTCCAATGTCCTGAATCCATATCAGTTCCCAAATCAAAATGAGGATTCTTCATAGACATCTGTGCCATTCACATCACTCTATACAGTTACACTAGATTATCCATGTTCCCCAGGGTCTGACTCATGACAGCTTAAAGAGTGGACACCAAGTCTCTCCTCCACTTATGGTTATTTATCTAATGCAATAAAAGCTATCTAAAAAGTCAGGTGCAACTCAAGACCGCCCTTGTAAAAAGTAACTTCTATGGAACTACATGTGAATCCTAAGGAAAGAGATGATACAAATATAAACCAAATGAAAGGATGCAGAAAGTATATGGTAAAAGTACACTTAAAAAAAAAAAAAAGGAAAATACTACTTGGCCAAAACTTTGAACTTCTGAAATTCAAAAAATGTGACATTTAAAAATGCATTTTAAAATTAATACACTTGGGGCGGCTAGGTGGCACAGTGAATAGTGCACCTTCCCCAGAGTCAGAAGGACCTGAGTTCAAATCTGGCCTCAGACACTTGACACATTTACTAGCCATGTGACTTCTGGCAAGTCACTTAACCCCAGTTGCCTCAAAAAAAAAAAGCAAAAAGAATGAATACACTCCAAAGAGACATAATCATAATTAGACATGTGAACTTGGACAAGTCATTAGCCTCTCTGGACCTCAGTTTTTCATTTATAAAATGATGGGGCTGCACTAGGTTATTTCTATGAAATTTTCTGGTTTTATAATTCTTCACCAAAAACCTTCTGGAACTAAGAAAACAGGATTGTGAGTGGGTAACACTTTTATGTGCATGATCTAAGGCAAGCGTCCTTTTGATTGAAAATTACCTAATGGGAATTTTAACCTAGTTATTCAGCTGAGTGACCTGACAATCTTTAAGTGCATTACTGTTTAATCCTGAAGTACTTTAGCTCTGTAAGGAACAAACTTTGAATGAAAGGTTAACAAACACTCATTCTCCTCTTCTGCCTCACTTCTCTTTTCCCTTTCCTCTCCTCCCCATCTTTTTCCCTTCCTTCTCCTCTCTTCTTTCCCTCTCCCTCTCTCTCCCCTTCCATGTAGATTATACGTAATATAGAATAATCACATATTATATTTACTATCATATATTATATATAATATGTATTATATACAGGGAGAAGGGAGAAAGAGAAAGAGAAGTTAGGGAGGGGTAGAGGGAGAGAGAAAGATGAGATCAGAAACATGCAAAATGTTTGTTCTCTGGTTTGTAAGAGGAGGTTGATACCTGCAGCTGGCTACAAGTAACTCTACCAGACTAAATGGTCAGTCTCTTAGCCTCAAAGATGGCATCAGGAGAAGAGGTATATACAACTATAAAGAGGCAGAAGTACATTTCAGATGCAAATGCTCTCAACCACATGGCCTCTGGAGGGAGGAACCATGTGGCCAAATTGTTCCTGAAACACATATTTCTTGGAGGTAGTATTTTCTGGACAGTGTTGGGATCCTAGAGTTGGAGACAAAAAGCTTTCTAGAGAGACAAGAAGAAGTTTCTGGAAGTGCCAACTTTTTTGAAGAAAAGAGGATTAAGCCCTAATTCCCCAGAGGGAGAAATGGCAAGAGATTTCGGTTTAATACAGAGGAGCCAGCACCAAGGCATTGTGTTCTGCCATACTGGGAGCATCTGGATATATATACCTGATGGGAGGGGTCTCCTCAGTTTCCCCAGGCCCTTTCGCATGAGTATGGTGAACTATATAGGTACCTGGGAGGAAGATTGAACTCACTAGAGAAGAAGAAGAGGATCAACTTTTGGGGGTTTTCAGAAACTTTGTCTCAGGCTGGACAGAAGGTCTCAGCTGCTTTTTCTTCTTTTCGAGGCTGAGTCCTACATTTTTTTATCACATAAAATAATTACTATTCTATACCCAATATATATCGTTACCTTGAATGCCTGAAAGTAATATGAGACTTCTATGTCTGCCTGAGGGATTCTGGACATGAGTTATACTCAAGGATTCCTGGAAGTAACTCTAGGTGGGGCAAAATGAGTAAAAAAGGAGTGATTTTTGAGAAGGCCCCCAAACTGAACCTGGTATAGGCAACAGATGGTTTTTGGATTTAGGATAAAATTTAATTATCCTATAAAATTAAATTATCCTAAAAACTTATCCTAAATAGGTTATCTGGGTCTAAAGCTATGATTAGCTCCGTGACTTTCATTGTACACTATTAGATCACGCTTCAAAAATTTTGCACCATGCCACAATCCCTGCCAACACCACATCATAGCACCACTTTCCATGCAGCTCACCAATGTTGAATTTTTTTGAAGGAAGAACATGTTTGCTATTGTAGTAGGCATAAAGTGGCATCTTAAGATTATCTTTATCTGAATATCTATGCTTATTAGGTAGTTTGGGCATATTTTTGATGTGGTTGCTAACTGTGCATTTCCCTGTTTGAAAATTATCTGCTTATATCCTTTAACCAGTTCTCCAGGGGAGTGTATATATTAACCTAATCATTAAGATCATAGTTCTAGAAGCATAAGGAACTTTCAAACACCATCTAGTGCAAACTTTCTCATTTTACAGATGAGGAAACAGAGAACTAGGGAGGCTGAATCACTTGCCCAAGGCCACACGGGTGAGATTTGAGTCCATGTCCTTAGAACTAATCCCTTTTCACTGTATCAAGCTTTTATTTAGTTCTTTGTTGTTCAGTCAGTTTTCAGTCATGTTCAACACATCATGACCCCATTCGGGGTTTTCTTGGCAGATAATGGGGGGGTTTGTCATTTGCTTCTCCAGCTCATTTGACAAATAAGGAAACTGAGGTAAATGGGGTTCAGTGACTTGCCCAGGGACACACTGCTAGTAAATGTCTGAGGCTGGATTGGACCTCAGGTTTTCCTGACTCCAGGTCAGGCACTCTACACACCACATCACATAACTTCCTTGCCTATTTTGTTAGACTACAGCATATTTAAGGTTTAATATAAGATTTCATTTTTGTAGTTTGTATATTTATCTATGTGTTATTGCTGTTAATTTAAATTTACAATTTTAAAAACAAAGGATAATATTCTGTACTTCCTAACTGCTAAACTCAACAAATTATTTGCCCCTCATAGTATGCTTATGTAGTAATTGTTTTGTATTTTTCTTTTTGTTCAGATCTATGATTTCATTACTATAGAGAACTCCTGGTGAGGAAAATCTCTCCATGGATGCAGATGGGCAACTTATAGTCTTAGAGGCCCATCTAGGGTGCCATTAAGTCACTCACCAATAATCACATGTCTAGTACGTGTTGGAGTCAGAACTTGAACTTAGGTCATTATGCCATTCTGCTGCTCATAGTAGCTAATAAAATCTTTTATCCCAGTAAGTTTTATAAAGAGTATAATACTACCTTCCTTAACTTAGCATTATGTCAGGGTTAAATGACTTTATTAGCACTGAACTAGTCAATCAGAAAAGTCTGAAATATCACTTAATGTTTAATAATGAACATGAATCCTTCATTAAATTTTGAATTGTACTGAAAACAATGACTAATCAGAAAGAACATTTACTCTGGCCCTTCAAATGCAAGCATATTTTCTTTTAAACAGGCTTCTGAGCAAGCATATACATTTTATAATGGAAAGAAATGGTCTACTTACAGATACATAAAACCACAAGAAAGAGGAGGTACGTAACCAGTTCTCGCAAAACACTTTTCAGATATTTCTCTCGGCTTGTATTACTTTCTTCCATCAGTCTTGTTCCCCAGAGACCTTAAATATTAAAAAAATAATAATAAATTAACTCATTTCATTCAGATTTCAGATATATATGGCAAGGGAAAAAAAAAAAACCCTAGAAAATCATAAAAGAGAACTACCATTTAAGGCCATTAACTATTTTTCATTACAAAATCTGCCACAAGGTTATACAATTAACATGTTAACTAAAATTTCCATCTCAAAGATTCATAAAATTGAAATTCATAGTGTTACGGGTATTGGCCAAGATAAAACATCACCTAAATCAGGACTTCTTAAACTTTTTCTGCTCACAACTGTTCAGTGCTTCTTAAACTGTACTATGACCTATAGTTTAAAAAGTGCTGAAAATAAGTACTTGATATATTAAGTATTACCACCTCTTCTACAGGTGCTTTTTCTGATAAAAGTGTTTTAAAGGCATATTTAAATCAATCAACAAGCCTTTATTAGGTGCTGATTACATGCCAGACTCTGTGCTGGGCCCTGGGAATACAAAGGGAAAAACCATTTCTGGCCTCAAGAAGCTCATGCTATAATGAAGTCCATTAGGTATATACACAGATATATTCAGAAGATACAGATACAGTAAGTAGCAGATAACTCTGAAGGTGAGCACATTAGCAGCTAGGGGTCCTGGGGAAGACTTCCTGCAGAGGTGGCTCTTAAACTGAGTCTTGAATGAAAACAGAGATTCTAAGAGGTGGAAGTGAGGATGAGAACCCTTCCGGCATAAAGGGCAGCTAGTGTGATGCATAGAGCTGGGTGAGGGAAGTTAGCAAGGACGGAGGCCAGTATGGCTGGACTGCAGACTGCATTGAGGGGAGTACTGTGTAAGAAAACTGGAAAGGCAGAAAGTAGACAGGCTGTAAAGATTACTAAATATTTGATCTGAGAGGTAAGAGGAAGCGACTGGAGTTGTTTAATATGGGCTTCAAGACCCATCTCACACAGACTAGCTGTGTGATATGGTCAAATCTATGCTTTAGGAAAATCACTTTGGTAGCTATGTGGAAAGTGGGGTGAAGTAGAGAAATATATCAGGTTGGGAGACCAGTGAGGAGGCTATGATAATAATCCAAGTGAGAGGTGATGAATGATTAAACTAGGGTTGGTGACTGTGTGAGCAAAGAGAAAGAAGTATAGATTAGAGATGTGGTAGAGGAGTAATTAATTTGGATATGAAGGGGCTGGTGAGTAGCTGGACTGTGGAGTTAAGTGGAGGGGAACAGCTCAGCAGAGAAGAGCTGGATATATAGAACTAGAAATCACCAGCGGAGGGATGATATTTTAATCCAGGGAAGCTAATGAGATCACCAAATGAGATAGTATGGATAGAAAAAGAAAATCCAAGATAGAGCATAGGAGGTCATTCACAGTTACTGGGTACAAACAGAGATGAACTCGTATAGGAGACTGAGGAAGAGTAGTTAGATGGGGGAACAAAAAAAGATCAGTGGAGAAAGGAAGAGAGGAAAGCCTAGAGAGAAGAGAATGGCTGGAAGAAGAAATGGTATTAAAGGTAAAAAAGAAGAAGGGAGGAGGAGAAGAAAGATAAAGGAAAGGCCATTAAATTAAGCAACTGGATCATCTGTATCTTTGGAGAAAGTCATTCTGGCTAAATGATTAGATTGGGAGCAAGATTACAGAGGATTTAAAAGAAATGAGAGGAGAACAAGAGGAGGCACCAATTTGTAGGCAGCTTCTTTCAAGGAGCTTAGCTGAAGGCAAAGGCTGATAGCTGGCTGGCAAGGATGGTTGGATCAATTGAGGATTTTTTTTTTCTATTAAACAAATGCTTTATTAACTTCTGGTTTACATCATTCATTTCCACCAAATTTTGAGTTACAATTTTTTCCCCAATTTTTCCCTACCCACCACCCCAGAATAGCAGTCCCACAGGATATCCCCTCATCCAATCTGTTCTCTCCCATATCTTCTCCCATACCCCCTTTGACTTTGCCATTAGGGCAAGGTGAAACTCTGTGCCCCAATGCCTGGACATCTTTTGAAACATTTAATTTTGAAACTTCGATTTTCAGATCTATTCCCTTCCTCCCTTGTCACCCACTCCCTCTGAGAAGATAAGCAATTCAGTATGTGTTGTACATGTATAGCTATACAAAACATTACCATAGTAGATATATTGTAAAAGACTGCTTATATTTCCCTCCCACCCATCTCAAGTCCCACCTGGTCCATTCCCTACTTTGATCCTGTCCTTCTTTGATAGTGGGTACTTCCAACCTCCCCTCCCCCAAGAATGCCCTCCCCTCCATCCTCCCCCTTCTCATCCCCCTTTCCCCTACTCTCCTGCAGGGTGAGATATCCCATTTAGTATGCATGTGATTCTCTCCTTGAGCCAACTTCAATGAGAATATGGTTTTGCCTTTTTGCCTTCCTGTTCTTCCCCTCCCATGCAACTACTTCCCCTTGCCTCTTCTACATGAGATAGTTTACCCTACCCTGTCTCTCCCCATCTCCTCTTGCCACTTTCCTCTCTCACCTCTTGACTTCACCCCTTAAGAATCATCCCTTCCCATCAAATTCAACCTGTGACCTCTATTCATGTATACTTGTAAATATATGCCCATATACCCTTCTTCAATTATTTTCATAATGAGAGAGGTTTCATCAGACACAGTTATTGTTTTTCCATGTAGGAATGTAAATCATTCAACTTTGATAAGTTCCTTTTGATTTCTTTTCCTTGATTACCTTTTCAAGTATCTCTTCCTTCTTGTGTCTGGATGTCAAATTTTCTATTCAATTCTGGTTTTTTCCTCAAGAATGCTTGAAAATCCTCTATTCCACTGAATGACCATATTTTCTCCTGAAACAAAATACTCAGTTTTGCTGGGTAGGTGACCCTTGGCTTCAATTCCAGCTCTTTTGCCCTCTGGAATATCATATTCCATGCCCTTCGATCCCTCAGTGTAGAAGCTGCTAGGTCCTGTGCTATTCTGATTGTATTTCCACAGTATTGAAATTGTTTCTTCCTGGCTGCTTGTAGTATTTTCTCCTTGATCTGGGAATTCTGGAACCTGGCTATAATATTCTTAGGAGTTTTCTTTTTAGAATCTTTTTCAGGAGGCGATTGGTGAATTCTTTCAACCTCTATTTCCTCCTTTGGGTCTAACACATCAGGGCAATTTTCCTTGAAAATTACTTTAAGGATGATTTCTAGGTTCTTTCTTTGATCATGGCTTTCATGTAGTCCAATAGTTTTTAAATTATCTCTCCTGGATCTATTTTCCAGGTCAGTGGTTTTTCCCATGAGATATTTCACATTGCCTCCTATTCTTTCATTTGTTTGGATCTGCTTAATAGCATCTTGATTTCCCATAAAGTCACTAGCTTCCCTTTGCTCCAGTCTAACTCTGAGAGAATAAATCTCCTCAGTGAGCTTTTGAGATTCTTTTTTCATCTGGCAAATTCGACTTTTTAAGGCATTCTTCTCCTCATTGCCTTTCTGAGCCTCTTTTGCCATTTGAGTTAGTCTATTTTTTAAGGTGTTATTTTCCTCAGTCAGGCTGTTGACTGTCATTTCATACTTTTCTTGTATCTTTCTCATTTCTCTTCCCAATTTTCCCCCCACTTCTCTTATCTGCTTCTTAAGGTCCTCTATGGCCTGTAGCCAGCTTGTATTTTCATTTGGGGCTTTTGGTGCAGGAGTTCTGACCTCACAGTCCTCCTCCATGCTTTGATCCTCTTTGTCCCTATGATAGGAGTCCAATGTTGAATTTTTCTGTATATTTTGTTTCTTTTGCCTAGGCATGTTGCCACTTAATTACTTGATTTTGGGGCTTGTTGCCACAGTAGGACTCTGCTACCAGACAGGGGAGCTTCCGCCTAAACGTGAGGTCTTCACAACTTCCGCAGGTTGGGTGACCCCTGTAAAGCCTCCACCCACTCTGGCAAATGGGATACCCACCCCAAACTTCCTCCCCCAGACTACAATCCAGATCCAGGCAGTTTAAAGCAAGAGTGATTAACCCCCAGACTAACTGCTGGATCTCCCTACATTTCGCAGACCAGGAGCTAGAGCCGCCACTGATGCTGCAAAATGGCTTCTGTGCTGCGTTTCTTCAGCAGCTTTTCGTCCCCAGGGGAGGAAGCCGACTTGTTCCCCAAATACTGGTCCCAAAATCCATAGGGCACTAACCTCTCACTTTGTCCTAGGCATATCTGTGCTGATAATTCTGGAATCGCCACAGCTGCTGGTGTTCTGGGGTCCCTCCAGCCGACTGCTGGCCCAGCCACCCTAGGGCTAAAATCACGGTTCACACAGGACTGGGCTCAGCTCCCAGAGTGCTGCGCTGTGGATTCCCAGCATGCCGTGCTGCCTGCTCTCAGAGCGCTGTGCTCACCACTTCCTGCAGAGATGCTGGGTTCTCCTCAGCAGGAGCTTAGTTTCTCTGTGTAGTTCTGTGGGTGCTGGGGCTCCAGAAGTTGTTCAGAGTCCCCTTTTACATAGTTTGTAAGTTGTGTGGGGCAGAGCACCTTGGAAGTGCTGTTTCTACTCCACCATCTTGGCTCCACCCCCTTGAGGATTTATTTTTAAGAATGGGGAAGCTATAGGCCTTTTTTGTAAACAGCAGGAAAGCAGCCAGTAAAGAGAAATATTGAATATGACTGACAAAATAGGAATAATAGTGGAGGCAATTTGTTGTAGAAATCAGGAAGCAATGAGATTAATATAGGGAAGATCAAGACATAAACTCAGAAGAAGACAGTAGCACAAAGGAAAGCCTCAAAGAAAAATACAAATTGGAAATAAGTCAATAAGAGGCTCACCCGAAATCCTTTGGCTTGGGGAGGGGGGGAACAACCTTACCAACAAAAATAATTTCCCCAAAACTACAACTGACCAAATGTCTACTTTGACTCTATGAGATATTAAAAAATATTAAAACAAAATCAAAAGACTGAAAAAAATGGAAGGAAATTTTAGCTCATAGCAAAAACAACTGACTTGGGGAAAAGTTCAAAGAAAGATGATTTCAGAATAATCATTTAAAAAAGAGCCTAGACATCAAATTTCAAGAAATCATAAAACTGCCCAGATCATTTACAATCAGAGGGCAAAACAGAATTAGAAAGACTCTACTAGTCACCTCCTGAAAGAAACCCCAAAGAAAAATTCCCAAGAATATTACATCAAAAATCCCTAACTTCTGAATCAAAGAAAATATATCACAAACAGCCAGAAAGAAAGAATTCAAAAACCATGGAGCCATAGTCAGGATTAAGCAAGATTTAACAGCCACTACTATAAAGGAGTACAAAGTTTAGAATATGATGTTCCAGAAGGTAAAAGATCTAGGCTTATAGCCAAGATATACTCCTATGGGGGGAAGGAGAGAACGGACCTTCACCAAAATTGTAAACTGATGAAAACCAGGGCTGAGTAGAAAATTTGACATACAAACACAGGAGTCAAGAAAAGCTTAAGAAGGTACATATAATTAAGCAATCATAAATATAAACTGTTTATATTCTTATATGGTGAGATGATTCATGCATTCCCCTTATAACTTTATCATTATCAGGGGTCATAGAAGGCTTCTTATTACACAGAGGCTCTCGGGATAATTCTGTTATATTTTGATGATCTAAGAAAAATGGATAAAGGGGAAGAGGCATATAATAGAGAATTTGGGGAAAAGGAGAGGAAAATGGGTAAAATTATCTCACATGACCCAAGGTGGCTAAATTCCCAGTATCTAGCACCATGCCTCACACATAATAGGTGCATAATACAAGTTTATTGAATTGAATGATTCTAGAGTAGCCTTACAGGCATAGAATAGAATCTATTGCATTTTCTTAAGGATAGGTTATTGTTGTAATCTATGCAATTCAATGACTGTACTTTAAATTTCTGAGCACATTAAGTAATGTTTTGATATTGCATTGTTCCATCATTTTTATTAGTCATTTAGCAAACCTGCAGAGAGCTCAGTCAGGTAAATGAGTAAACTGTATTCCTAGATTTCTTCAGAAACTAAATTACAACGAAAGAACTAATATTCTATTTTAAACAAAGTATTCATGAAAACTCACATTTTCTAAATCCTCTTTTATACCATAATAATAAGGAAAGAAAAAGGGAAAGGAATGAGACCTAGAATTTAATTAGTAAAGAGAAATGTTCAGTTGAGGAAACTCCCTTAAACCAACACAATTACAACTTACAGTCCTAGAGAATTGTCTCCTCCACAGATGTCAGGAATAACTGTCACACTACAACATATGATCGATGTGCAGCCGACCTGAGCAGCCCTAAAATCCTGAAAGTATTTCACAAGTGCTACTACCCCCCAAGTGAAGAGCATAGTCTTTGGGCTAGAGAAGAAACATTCTTCAAAACAGAGAATTAAGTGACTTGCCCAAGGTCACAGGGCTAGTTTTGTGTTAAGTGTCTGAGGCTGGATTTGAACTCAGGTCCTCCTGACACTAGGGCAGGTGCTCTATTCATTGTGCCACTTGGATTAAGTGACTTGCCCAAGGTCACAGGGCTAGTTTTGTGTTAAGTGTCTGAGGCTGGATTTGAACTCAGGTCCTCCTGACACTAGGGCAGATGCTCTATTCACTGTGCCACCTTGCCTCCCCAAAAATCTCCCTTTTGCAGCTGAACTCCTTGAAAAAGCTGTCTATATAAACAACTTAGAAAGATTTAAGAAATCTGATTATCACAATGACCAAACATAATTCCAGACTGCATGATTCCAGAAGACATATTCTCTTAAAGAGAGGTGATGGGCTCAGGGTATAGACTGGGGCATATATTTTGGGAATGGTTAGCACAGGCATTGACAAGGCTTGGTAATGTATATCATACAAGAGTTTTCTTTTTTGTTTTTTTAAGAAAGGGGGAAGTGGGAGGAAAAGAAAATAATTTTTTTGTTAATTGACTATATATATACATATATATGTATATACATATATACTATACAAATATGTATATATATGTATATATATATATATATATATAGAGAGAGAGAGAGAGAGAGAGAGAGAGAGAGAGAGAGAGAGAGAGAGAGCGCGAGCAAACAGCCCTAAGGAAGAGATATTGAAAAGGTACATCTTTCCCCCTTCTTCATAAAGATAGTGGACAACAGGTGTGGAACACTGTATAAAATGTCAGATTTTTGTTACATTTGTTAATTTTTTACATTTTTGGCTAATTAAAATTTTTACATTTACATAATTTTGTACATTTCTTAATTTTTCAGAACTTTTTTTTCACCTTAAAACTTGTTATCAGGAGGGATGGCTCTCTGGGATGAATGGAGGGAAACATTGGGGAACATGGATGATATGATGTCAATAAAAATATCACTCATTGTCTTCAGTTCTTCTCCCCTCAGTCTCCTCTGAGCCCTTAGAAATCTGGCTCCTGATTTCATCACTTAACTAAAACTGCTCTCTCTAAAATTGTCAGTCTCCTAATGGTCAACTCTGATGACCTTTTCTCAGTCCTTCTCAGACTCATCCTCTCAGCTGAGAGTGGGGAAAAAGAACTAATTGTAATTTCTGAGTCCAGATCCTCTTGGTGACAGATCATGTTCATCACTTGAGGATTCCTTGCTTTCACATCTTCTCTTTCACTGCAAACCAAGGAATTAGACCTCAGTTCTGGAAGGACTCATTGAACTCATGACAAATATACAAGTAATTTCCCTCCATAGCGCATCTCCTGGTTTCCAAATTTAATTTGATTTCTAAGTTGAACTAGAAAAAGTGACAGTTAATCACCGAGAAGTCCCAAGAGTTGCCTATGCATGTGAGGGATCTAGGACCAAGCAAACATATTATTATCAAATGCAACTCAATGACAGGATAGCACGTGTGAAATACTTTCAGGTTCTATAGAAGATTTTTATCCAAATAGAGAATGGGCATAAATGGCCTCTGAAATGCCTCCCAATTTTGGAATTCTATGATCTCCATGCCTTCCATCCCTTCAGGCCTCTAATCCATCCTGCATACTACGGCTTGATTAATCTTTCTAGAATACTGTTCTTGTTAGGTCATTCTCTAGCTCAAAAGCTTTTGTTAAGAAAGGTTTAGAGAGTGAAGTTCAAAATCTTCAGCATGGCTTTCAAAGACCATCACAATGCTACCCCAATTTATCTCATTTCCCACAAACCCTCTCAGATCTGCACAATCGAAGAATCTGAGTCAGGACTCCAACCCTCTACCATATAGCACAACCTTATTTTCAGCTGTGGAAACTGAGGGAAATTAAGTGACTTGCATAAATTCACACTAACATTAACAATAAGATGGGGGATTTGAACCCCTCTTTCAATTGTACCAGTATCACGAACTGTATAGGTAACTCTATCGTTAGGATATATATTAAAACACACTTTTTAAACACTTGAGACATTTAAATATAATTTAAATTGATGTTCTTGTTCTTTTGCGCCATACACTTAAATTCTACATCAGAGTTTAAAAGTTCAACATGACGGTGGGGGAGAGCAAACATTTCCTAAGAAATAAACGTGTTAGATAAGTGTTAGCAAGAAATATTTCATAAAACTTCTTTCCCTAAAAGAAACTCTGAAGGAGTATATACTTTTCGAGTGGCTAAATTCACGAGGTGCACCAAAATGCAATTCACTGTTGATCCATCCTTCAAAAGAAAGCCCAAATCCACTGTTTGGGGTCGGTTTGTTTGTTTTTCCCAGGCTGCCCAACTTTTCTACCAGATCCGCTAATTGGAAAACTCTCACCCTCTCCCTTAGATCCTCTAGAAAACTCCCCGCCCCGCCCCTATCTTCTACAAATACTCAATTCCGACTTGTCAGTTTCAGAATCTACCCAAAGTCCAGACCAGGAGACTTAGAAGTAAGATTCTTTCTCTCACTGTGATTGCTCGGATGACGGTGCCCCCGCCCTCCTCCCGAACAAGCTAAGGTTTTTTGCAACACTGTTTCTACTATCCTGTAAACATGTAACTGTTGCAATGGTAGATACATAGTAACTCCTGACCTCCTCGACATTCATTTTAAGGGCTGCAGAGGTTCAAGTGCAAGCACAGGCCCGGGGCCAGCCTCACCTCGAAGAGCTCGCAGCAGCCTCTTCGCCCCGGACGCCCGGGCCGGGGGCGGTGGCGGCTGAGGCCCATCCAGGGGGAGGTGGCGGTGCAGAGACTCTCCAGGGCCCGCGGGCCCGGCGCACACGGGTCCCGGGGCCTCCCTCCTCCGGCGGCGGCCGCTTGGGAGGCTGCTGCCATGGAAGCTGCCCAGCCCCAGGCCGCTGCCGCCGGACGAGGCGACCCCGGACGAGGCGGCAGACCTGCGGCTGCCGGGACGCCACTCCACGTCCATCTCCACCACCATGCCTCCCTCCTCCCCCTCCACCTCGTCGTCGTCGTCGTCCTCGTCGTCCTCCTCGGGCTCGAAGCCCGGGTTGTCCCGGCTCCACGCCTGCCTCGAGCACGCCGACAGGGGCGGCGACGGCGACGCCGAGGCTCCGGCCGGGGGGTCCCGGGCGGCCGCCTGGCGCAGTCGCTCCATCTCGATGTCCAGCCCCCGCGGCTCCCGGAGGCCGCCCGGGGAGGGGAGGCCCGGGGCCGCAGGGCCGCCGTCAGCGCCGGGGGCGGACCCGCTCAGCCTGGCCCGGGCCGCCGCGGGCTCGGCTCTTCGGGGCGCGCCCGCCTCCAGCTGCGGCTTCACGCGGCTGGGGTTCACCATGGCGGGCCGGCGGGTGGGCGGTCACAGCGGCCCCGGCTCTGCTCCGCCAGCGGCAGGAGCCATGTTCCTTTCTTCTCCAGGCCGCCTCAGCCCGCTCCCCGCCCCCGACTGCTCCACATTCCCGCGGCGGGCTCGGCTTCCTCCCCCCGCCCCCGGCTGCCCACGCCCCCACCCCCCTGGCGCGGAGCGTGCTGCGGAGCCGGGACGGCCTGGGCCAGGGGGAGGGGACGCGCTGCCTCGACCCAGCGGGGAGGGGATGAGCTGCCAGGGGTCGCCCTCCCTCCCCTACCCTGGTGCCCGAGGCAGGGAAGATGCTCTGCCTAGAGGATGCTCCGGGAAAAGTCTGGTTGCCCCGCATTCAGTCTAGCTTCCCCTAAACTCAGTAGGTAAACAGTTATTAAGTACCTACTTCATGTCAGTGTTGAGCCCTGAAGATACAAAAAGGGGCAAAAGACAGCTCCTACCCTCAGGGAGCTTGCAATCCAATGGTGAACTGTACAAACATAGATCTGGCAAGCTCTATGCAGGACAAACAGGAAATAATTAACTGAGGGAAGGCCCTGGAATTAGGAGGGGCTCAGAAAGGTTTCCTGAAGAAGGGGGATTTTGCTGCTTTTGTTTGTCCTTACTTCTCCCAGTGGACCATGACTTGCAAGGCAACTGGATTTAAGGGAGGGTGGGTTGTGCAAAGTCACCAGCCTCACTTTCTTTTCCGAAGCCATCTAGGTCCATTGGCCAGATATAGATCAGGACTACTGGAGATGGACCCCAGAAGAGGGAATTTTAGTTGTAACTTAAAGGAAACAGAGACGGTCATCTGTCAGAGAGGAGGAGGGAGAGAGCGTTCCAGACACTGGGACAACCAGAGAGAACACTCTGAGCCCAGAGATGGAGGACAGCCTGGAAAGCCCCATGTCACTGAATCGAGGAGTACCTGGAGGGCAGTAAGGTGTGAGAAGGCTGGAAAGGCAGGAGGATAGTAGATTAAGAAGGGCATTGAATGCCAAATAGAACATTTTGCACTTGATCCTGGAGACCTTTGGAGTTATTGAGTAGGGAAGGTGACATGCTTCCATTTAGGAAAATCACTTTAGTGGCAGAATGGAGGATAGATTGGAGCTGGGGGAGCAGGCCCCCTAGGAGTCTAGTTCAATAGTTCAGGCTGGACATGAGGGGGGATCTACACCAGGATGGGAAAAGTGTCAGGATCCAGAGATAGTTCAAAAGTGAAACCAACAGATCTTGGCAATAGTTGGATATGGGGGGGGGAAGAGGTTTGAGAAATGGAGGAATCCAGGGTGGTGCTTGGGTAATGAGCCTAAGGGCCTGGAAGAATGGTGGGAAGGTGTGGGCAGGGAGTTGTTTAAGGGATAAAATAATGAGTTTTGGATGTGTTGAGTTTAAGATGTCTACTGGACATCTAGTTTGAGGTGTCCAAAAGGCAGTTGGAGATGTAAGACGGGGGGGTCAGTTGAGATGTTAGTACAGGATAGGTATATTTGAGAATCATCAGCATAGAGATGGTCATAGGAGTCGAGGAGTCCATCATGTGAAGTAATGTAGAGGGAGAAGAGAAGAGGACAGCTACAGAATGCAGCAGAGGAGAGAGAGGTAGGTCTGATGGGAAGAAAACCAGGAGAGTTAGTGTCCCAAAAACCTAGAGAGGAGAACATGAAAGAGAGTTATCAACAGAATCAAAGGCTGCAGAGAGGTGGAGAATGAGCATTGAGAAAACAGCCATTGGATTTGGCAATGAATAGATTATTGGTGACTTTGGAGAGAGCAGTTTCAAGGGAATGATAAGGTTAGAAGCCAGATTGTGAGGGGTTCAGAAGATTGAGTAGAGAAAGGGGAGGCAGCCATCTTAGACAACCTTTTCAAGTTGAGCCAGAATGGGCAGGATAGATATAGGATGATAATTAGCAGGGGCAAAGAATCAAGTGGTTTGGCTTTTGTATTTTTCAGTGGGGAAGACATGGGTATGTTTATAGTCAACAGAAAATGAGCCAGTAAAGAGAGAGAGATTAAAAATGAGTGAAAGAGTGGGAATGACAGAAGGGGTGATGTGTTGGAGGAGAAGGAATGGAATATCAGCCTCCTACATGAGCTGATTTCACACTTCCCCTCCCCCAACTTCTAGTTTTCCCAGCCCCTAAATTATCTCATACAATTATACTTCACAGCTATTTTGAGTTTGGTTTCAGGTCACTGCAATAAAAGGAAAATTGCAAAAAAGCAACATTTTTTTTTTGGTTTCCCAGTATATATAAAAGTTCATGTTTAGACTATATTGTAGTCTATTAAGTGTACTTAGTATTATGTCTAAAAAGCACAATATATATGCTGTAATTTAAAAAAATACTTTATTGCTAAAAAAAATTTGAGCCCTTAGCAAGTCATAATCTTTCTGCCAGTGAAGGGTTTTCCCCCAGTGTTGATGGATGTTGACTGATCAAGTTTGTGGTTGCTGAAGAGTTGGGTGGCTGTGGCAATTTCTTAAGACAACAGTAAAGTCTGCAAAATTGATTCTTCCTTTCATTTGAACACTTAGAGGCCATTGAAGGATTATTAACTGGTCTAATTTCAATATTTTTGAGTCTCAGGAAATAGACAGGAAATGTCCATTGTGTGGAACAGTCAGCAAACATACAACATTTATAGATTAAATTCATCATCTTACATGGACAAGGTTCATAGTGGTTCCAAAACAATTAACAATAGAAATATCGAAAATCATGGATCATAGATTCATATTAAGATATAATAATGAAAAAATCTGAAATATTTGAGAATTACCAAAATGTGACACAGAGATGCAGTGTGAAAACTGGTACCCAAAGGCTACTTGACTCAGACTTGCCACAAACCTTGAATTTCTAAAAATGAATAAATAAATAAAATACAAGGAAGCTCAACAGAACACGGTATGCCTATATGTGCTTTAGTAGAAGGAGAATTAGCCTTGGAACCAGAAAGATCTGTCATCTTCATCACATTCTGGTTCGGTCACTGGCACAAATCTCAACTTCTCAACTCGTGGAGACTAAAAGTTTCAGAAGGTCACAACCTATATTACTAGATAGAATTTATTCATCTGGGAGTTTCCATGCCAATAAAACTATAAGTCCAGTCCCTCACCCTAATAACATGTTGTCTCCCCCAATAAAATAGAAGCTCCTTAAGGGCAGGGATAGATAGCTTTGTATTCCCAGTACCTGGCACATAGTAGGCACTTTTTACTAACTGCTTGTTGCTTATTATACCTTGTGGGCTGTTCCATTACTTTGAGATTGCTTTTATAAAGAAGATAAATCACTCTACTATAATAGTAAGTTTATATCAATCCCAAGGCATCAAGAACCAGTGGTCCCTTTTGCTGCTGTTTTTGGGAATTTGTTGCAGATGAGAAGTTAAATTCATGTTCCCTGCAATCTTTCCAAGTCACCAAGTAGGAAAATTCCTTACGTTTAGCCAAAAGTTGTGCTCTCAGCCTGAATTTACATATCTATATATCTATATCTTTCTCTAGTTATCCCCTGGCTTCTTTGAGGTTGAACTAAGTTCAGGTTATAGGAAAAGTTTGAGTAATGAAACAGCAGATCACAACACAGGCCCCAGAGCACAGCTTTCCTTGGGACCTCCATCCATTCCTGAGAAGGGGATGTGGTGGTGAGGACTTTCATCAGCTCTGGTCTTCTGCGTCACAATACCTGTAGATTCAATGATCAGCCTCTGTTTTTTCTGTTATATCTCAGGCCTTTTTTCCTCTTTTCTGCTTCTAGTTCTTGGCTTAGCACTATTTGACCCCTACTCTTCCCTCTCTATCTTGTTCTGAGGTAGCTCCTTCTTTTAATTTTTTTTAAACAAATTCCTTAGAGTTTGACCAAGCCTTTCACAGAAATAGCCTTAATTGATCCAAGGAGGTGTTTAAACTCTGTTCACATAGTTATGATTGATTGATTCCATCAAGAAGAGTTCTTTCCTAACAAAGTAAGTACTTTTAAGCAGGTGGGATAATTAATGGAACCCTGGCCCTGATGCAGAATTAAAAGAAAACAATTTCTGTTTTAGTATATATATATATATATATATATGTATAGTAAACTGAAATTGAGATGATGTTGTCCTCTTTTCAACTCCTCTCACACACACAGTTAGTAGCTACTCTTCTATTATGGGCCATAAGAACAGCTACCCAAAATAATTTAGAAGAAAAAGAGACACAATCCATAAAGAGAGTCTCAGGTTCAGAAAGGGTCCCATGTGCCAAAGCTTCTTTGGCCAGTGACTTAAAGCCTAAGCTACCTTGGTGAAAGGTTTTATTGACCATCTTGCATACTATAAAGCAAGTGTTTTTCCTATAGAAATTATGTTATGAGTTGGCTAAACTCATACTTTTCCTGAAATAAATTTGACCTTGAGAAACCATTAATGAACCCACAGGATTGTGCTATTTCCTGTCCTGTATCTATCTAGATGGTTTGGAACAGGTTAAGTTCTGCGGAAGCTCTCTGCTAAGAAAGAGGTTAGGTTTCAAGTTCTTTTATTCATTAACTCTCTTTTACTCATTAATCCCCATCCCAATGCCTCAGGGGTAAATTAACTTATAAATTAATCTCATGTCTAAGGTTTCCCCTAAAAGGAAGGGTTAAAAGGTACACAGTGTACTATATAAATAACTAAGGTATAGGCAATTTATTCCTACATACAAAAGAAATGCTAAACATTAGAATCATAATATGCATTAACAGAAAGACTGAAACCAGGATTCATTAACTTAATTTCTAATTATTGCTATAGTTGACAGGGAGGGAAATACTTAAACCTCATCAGAACATAAAATAGTTTTCAGGACTTCATTTCACCTTGAGTCTATATTGTCCAACCAATTCTGGAGAGCTGTGACAGTACAAAGTCATGGAAGTCAAGGAAAGAAAGAGTATCAAGTGGGAGAAATTGGTAACCATGTCAAATGCTGTTTTAAAAAAAAGGGTCAAGAAATTTTTCTTTGGCTTGGACAAAAGAAAATAAGCCATTTCATTTAATAACTAGAAGATTGCTAGTCCTCTTGGAAATTTAAAAAGATAATCAGGGAAATTAGATTTTGCTAAAAAGTACAATAAATAATGAAGTAATATAAAAATATTTACAGCAAGTTTCTCTGAAAAAGATCTCATTTCTCATAGAATTGAGTCAAATTTATAAAAATAAGAGCCATTCCCCAATTGATAAATGGTCAAAGGGTATGAACAGATAGTTTTCATAAAAGGAAATCAAAACTGTCTATATTCATATGAAAAAATGTTCTAAATCACTATTAATTAAAGAAATGCAAATTAAAACAACTCAGAGGTACCACCTCACACCTATCAGAAATGAAATGCTGGAGGGGATGAATTGCTGGTGGAGTTGTGAACTGATCTAACCATTCTGGAAAACAATTTTAACTATGCCCAATGGGTTAAAAAACTGTGCATAACCTTTGACCCAGCAGCACCACTATTAGGTCTGTATCCCAAAGAAATCAAAGGAAATGGACACACACACACACACACACACACACACACACACACATATATGCAAAAATATTTACAGCAACTCTTTGTGGTGGTAAAGGATTGGAAACCAAGGGGATATACATCATTTGGGGAATGATTGAACAAGTTGTGGCATATGATTGTGATGGAATAGTATTGAGCTATAAGAAATGATGAGGGAGGCAGGGGCAACTAGGCAGTGCTGACTAGCACCAGCCTTGAAGTCAAGAGGACCTGAGTCCAAATCCAATCTCACACATTTACTAGCTATGTGACCCTGGGCAAGTCACTTAACTCCCATTGCCAAAAAAGAAATTATGAGGGGGATGGTTTCAGAAAAACTGGGGAGACATATATGAACTGATGCAAAATGAAATGAGAAGAATCGGGAGATTATTGTACACAGTAATGATAATGTTATAAGGTTGTTCAGGTGTGAAAGACTTGGCTACTCTGATCAATACAATGATCCATACCCTAGAACTTATTTTGTATCAAACTTTCTATATATTGGTTTTCCCCAGTAGAATACTAGCTCCTTAAGAACAGGGGATATTTCATTTTTGTGTATGCTGGGCACATAGCAAGGCTCAGTAAATGCTTATGGAATTATTATTCATTAATCACATACAATATACAAAATAAGTATGTGCTCTCATTTTATCTGAGGATTTTTTCTAACATTTTATTTAAAATAAAATCACAACAAAATATACACTGATTAAAAAAAACAACCCAAAATGTACAGTATCATAAAGGTAATTGTTCACTGATATATGCATAAAACAATTTCTTCTGCCTTTATATATTCTCTTCAAAACAGAAAAATAAACACTAACGTCCTTTTCAGCTAAGAAATGGAAATGAAAACTACAAACTTTCATTACTCTGGTGGTTACCGCTTAACTACAACTAGAAATCAAACCCATTATGTTTCCAAATGAACACAAAGATGTATTTACCCAGAAAGCTTAGAAATAAGTACTAGCTATTCTCCTCTCCCCTCCCCCAGCCATACTGCAATACTTTTATTTTTCTGTCCTTTCTAAAAGCACAGTGGAGATTTCCCACCCCTATTAATGGACTTCAGATGATGTACTATCAGTTTCATGGGAAGAATGAAGCTTCAGATGTTTAGTATTTTCAGCACTCTTGGGGTCATTGATTTGGTGGACTTCTTGGCTGTGAAATTCTTGGCTGATCTTGTTGACTTGTAGTTTGCGAAATTCTTGGCTGTCTCTGTTAGCTTCTTGACTATGAAATTCTTGGCTGACTTTGTCATTTTCTTGACTGCCATATGAGTCACCTTGCTGCTGGCTGTCATAGTTAATCCGTTCAAGTTGATAGCTTTTCAATTGCTCATGACTTTGGGTTTCTACACTATATTCATCTGGGTGGCTGGCTTCATTACTCTTTTCACCATTGCTGTTCCAAACAGAAGCCTTAAGAAGGTTTTGTGAGACAGGGAACGCCTTGGGTGTCTTTTTGGACTCATAGCTTTCCATTTGGGATGTAAGATCCTCTTCAGTAACATCAGGCACCTGTGTCAAAACAACCAAGAAAGAAAATTTCAAGGAATTATTTTCTTCAGTGAGCTTTTGTACCTCCTTTCCCATTTGGCTAGTTCTACTTTTTAAGAGCTATTTTCTGCAGTAAATTTTTGTGCTTCAGAAAGATTTCAAAGTATATCTGAATATGAGTCTATCGAGTAATAGTCTAATATGGGCTAAAAACTGCCATAGAAAGACAAAAATAAAATAATACTTCCTCTTCTGACTCTCTGGACTTTTTCTACCACACCACAGCAGCCTCCTAATGCTGGAGGTTAACTCTACCTTGGTACTTCTTTTCTCTTTTTTCTTTTTGCCTTTTGGAGGGCAATTGGGGTCAAGTAACTTGCCCAAGGTCACACAGCTAGGTTTTTGTTTGTGTGTGCATTAAGTGTCTGAGGCCAGATCTGAACTCAGGTCCTCTGACTCCAGGGCCAACGCTCTAATCACTGCGCCACCTAGCTGTCCCTCTTGGTACTTCTTATATTGGTAATACTACCAATACAGGGCTCCTGCAGTTCCTTCCTCTGATTGACTGCTTCCTTTCAGAACTTCCATTTTGAGGAAAGTACCCACGTCAGCCATGTCTTCATTCCTCTCCAGACTCCACTCCTGATTGTAGAGGGCTTTCTCTAGCAAGCCCCTATGTGTGTAGCTTCCTTTCCCCCATCTTTGTCAGTTACCCTTTACATGTCAATTTCCCCTGTTGTAATGTAAGCTCCTTGAGGGTGGGGACTGACTTTCTTTCCACTAGTATTTGCATTTCCAGCTATTAGCATAGTACTCTGGCAATAGTAGGTGCATAATAAATGCCTGTTGCCTTGACTTGCCCTTGAGGATTTCATATTTTACCAGAGGAGACAACAGACCCACATATGAGTATATACAAAAGAAATAAAAAATTATGTTCAGGGGAGAGATGTACTAGCAGTCCTTGGGGAATCAGAAAAGCTTCATGTAGAAATGACACTGAGCTTCAAGAGAAACTAGGGATCACAAGAGATAGAATTCAAGAGGGAATGAATTTCAGCCACAGGAGACTGTATGAAGGAAACCATACAATAACATGGGCAAAGCATTGTCATATGTGAAAAACAGCAATGAGACCAGTTTGACTCGATCATTTAGTGTGTGAAGAGACAATGCATAGCTCAACTTGGAGGTTGATGAATTTTAGCTAAAATATATGTTTGCATAACTATTCTATTTTTAGACTTTTTTCAGCTCAATCTTTTATTTTTTAATATGATTGCCATACACGATAGACTTTTCTCCCAAGAAAGTCTAGGTGGAATAAAAGGTTTGATTGGGACCTTGGGATCATTTGGAACCATGATTTTAAAGTAAAAAGTGCAGTGTTAGAGAAGGAAAAGTATAGAAAAATGTGTGGATTTTCCAAAATCACTAAATGAAAGATTTTAAATAATAATTTTCATGTTGGATATTGCTTTCATTTATTTCTTATTTATTAAAAGGGAGGATTTTCATGACCATCTAAAATTTTTGTCATGAGAATTTACCTGTTCTGATGACCTGTAGGGTGCTCCCAATTTTGACCTCAGTCCATAGGCCACACTATCTCCTCTGCCTCCATTATCACCTCTTGTTGGACCATCAGGTAGAAAACTTGGTGTTGCTGGGGTATCAGTAGGAAAATCAGTGACCACCTCATCAGATTCATCTGAATCATCAGAATCAGTGCTTTTATGTCCCTCATCTCCATCATCGTCATCATCATCAATATCATCTGGGCTTTCATCGGAGCTTCTTGGGAGTGTCTAAAAGTAAAAAGAGTTGGTTTGTTTTGTTTTGAAATTTAAAGATCTACACAAATGTTAGCTATTAAACTCTATCTGAAAATTCACATCATAACATATCCTCTTCCCAAAATCCCCCCCCCATTGTGTAAATAAATTATTTTGATACACTACTACTTATTAATTTGGGTAATTGAAATTTGACTGAATGCATGAGTAGATATTTCTAAACAATACCTGAATCAACCAGTCAATATCCATAAATAAGAGAATGTACAGCTATACATTTGTATCAACACTTCTGTTTTCATTGCAATGGCTTATTTAGCATTCTTCTCAGGAACTCTCAGTGCGTCAAAATGATGGTATTAAAAAAAGTTAACTTGTCATTGTGACCAATGACATAATTGTATCATTTGACTCAAACATTGCTTTGACATGCTAACAGTCCTATGGAGGCTGCAGCCATTTCATAAAAAATCAGATTGGAAATGAAAATATCAATATAGACAAAAATATTAATTTGGTTATTGTTCAAAGGCATTAATTTATCACTTAATGAACATGAGATTGTGTGTGTTCCTACTACTTCAAACAAAGTTTTTAAGCCTGATATTAATAAATCTTTCTTTAAGGACTAAATAGATAGGAGTTATGTTAATTCCTTAATGATGGCCCTTTTTGGAATTATGTGATCTGATTTTGCTGGTCAAGTTTGAAGTACATTTTTGAATCAAGACTATCTAAACATAGCTTTTATGCTAGACTTTTATGCCAACTCTGGCATAAATCCCTTATTGTTATCCCTTATAATAACACAAACTGCTCCAATTCACATAGGACTTTAAGATTTACCAAGTACTTAACAAATAAGTCTAGGAGGAATTCTCCAGTTGATTACCAGAAGGAGAATATCTAGCTCAGTCTTATTGGAAGAAAGAAGTTTTAGAATTTTTTTTTACACCTGTTGAATTCCCTGTGTTGGAAAAGTCTTGTAGTTGAGAACTAACCTCTTGTAAGTCTTCTGTACTTTCTTCAGAGGACACTGAATTCTAAAAAGGAAGAAGGTCAAAATGGGTTGATTGTCTCTTTATGACTGTGGCATTCAAAGGCAAATATTTGTTCATCAAAATGAAAGTGAAACATCTATAACATAACACACCAAGACATCCATATAATTTATCCATATACAATAGAGTTCTTAAAAATTAGATCTGTGATTTCATTGATATGAAGGATTCCAAGTAAGGAAACTTCATCTACCAATGAAAATTGCTAAATATTCCACACTTTATTGCCTTGGGGAGATGTCTGAAGTATAAGCAGAAAAAACCACTGGTTTAATATACTCAAACACTTTGTACAACGGTGCCTTCCCCTCTGAGTTTATTTTGTAACTATTTTATCTACATATCTATGTACACATACACAATACATATACATCTTTTTATGTATACATATATAATATATATAGTTATTTATATGTATGTTTTGTCCCCTGTTAAAATGTAAGTTCGTTGAGTGCAGGGACTGTTTGTGCTTTCTCTTTGTATTCCCTGAACTTAGTACAGTGTCTGGTACATAGAAAGGACTTAATAAATACCTGTAGATTGATTAGTTGGGATGATGAGTAGATATGTTTATATATATATATATATATATATATATATATATATATATATATATATACACTTGAATTATGTGTTTAATCATAAAAAATTTTTAAATACCTGTGTGGCTAATAATGTTTCCTTCTGGGAAGGGTCAGCATTCAGCCATGTTGCCACAAAGTCTGGATGTTTGCTATAAAGCTATAAGAAAAAAAAAATGTATGTCTATCATTATTGAAAAGGAAACATATGCACCTGCAAAAGATGTTAAGTGAATTAGGGAGGTTTAATGACATGGAATGCATAAGAATAAAGACATAATTATCTAAGAATGCCCTCGTATCTTCCCTTCAAGAGGTTTTTTTGTATCAGCCACTTCTTTGCTAAATATTCCAATTCACTGATCATTCTGTCAAAGTTCAACTAAAGGTAGAGGTAACATTAAATAGCTGTCTTCTCTCCATGTTACCAAATGTCAGTGAAATTACATTTGCTCTTTGCCCAACATTTATGTAGAAAATCATGATTAAGAATAGGGATGGGAGTGGTAAGGATGACAGAAGGAAGGACTTTGAATTTGTTCACTCACATCCCAAATACCATTCCCAACACCCAGGTACTAGTTCCTACTCTGACTTTGTTTTTATCTCTGACTTCTTGTTCCAATCAAGAAACCTTGTTAGGATGCCTCCTTGCCTTATTTTATGCCCTCTGGAAACGATCACCTCTCTGGCTTGACTAGAGGAGTTATCTTCTCTAAAAATACCAACTTTCCTATTTCATTATGATGAAAAGGCATTTTGTACTCATGAATGAATTAGGAAAAAGTAATATGTCAAAAATTCTGCTTTTCCTTCATTAAGCAACAACCACAATGATCCTAGATAACTCAATTTTGACCCCTACTACAGGGTGTTCCTAAAGTCTGGACACATAGGAAATCTCATTAACTATGAATATTTTCAAAAAATGAAATGAATGAAATTTTCAACAACATTTTATTTAATTAGCATAAATGAGATTTCATAGGAAAACATAGGAGACACATAGGAAATCTCATTAATTAATTTAATTAACCTCATTGATAAGAAAAATAGTCCCCAATAGCTAATGAAAGCTTTTATCTATATGAAATTGTCATGGCTAAAATTTATGCTAATTAAATAAAATGTTGAAAATTTCATTCATTTCATTTCTTGAAAATATGCATCGTTAATGAGATTTCCTATGTGTCCAGACTTTAGGAACACCCTGTATATCTAGAATTTTACTTTGTGCTCTGTAGGGTTAGTTTCCAATGCCTGTTTGCTATTGGACACAGTTTTATCTAGGAGACCAGGTGCAATTAAGGTGCTATCAAGCCTGTTGTAGAATGTATGATTTGGTTTGATACCTGTTTTATTCAGAAAATGTGATTTGAAATCGGCTGATAAGTGCAATAGACGTGATATAAATATGCTTTCATTGGACAATAGATTCAGTAGCAAACGTCTAAGGAGATACTGTCTGTGCTTTTGTCCATACATCTAATCTCGTAGACTAATGTCAGAAATATATTTTAAATTCTTCTTTCTGTTAGGGAGATCAAACGATGGATTGGACTACTTATAAAACAGTATCTTGGTCACAAAAGGGCATGCTTAAACAGAAAAGATTCATGAGTCCTTGTGGTCCAGAGAACTATCTGCTTTTTAAAAAGGTCTAGTTTTAACGTCACAGAGGGAAAATGATGCATTCTTAAACAGAGGGTAAAGTCCTCAGTTAGGTTTTGAGTGTAATATGGTAATGGACTTTATTTTGTATCCAACTGTGCTGTTGTAATGCTAGACCCAAGGAAAACTTTGTAAAAGTAAATGCTCATGAATTAAAAAGCCCAAATTAATAGGAAAAAGTTTATGTTACCATTTTGTGAGCAGATATAATTGTAACAAATATTTTGCACAGTGAATTTTGTAAGAGTTGGCATAAGTGAAAGTAACAAAAAGATTTTTAAAGGAAACTCACCGGCTTTTCTTCTGAACTACCGGAATTGATCTGCTGTTTCACCTTTGAAGCAAGAAAGAGGAAAAGAGATTACAGTGCAACTTTATTTCCAGCAAAGGCAGAACCCACACAATTTATTCAGGTTTAGTAATGTAACCGAAGCATAATATTTACTTACAGGCAATGCAGAGACAATGCCAAGTAAGCAGAAGCAAATCACAACAGTCCTCATGATGGATTCTTCCTCAGTCTTCCCAGTGATACCTTATAATAGCAATTAAATCACAGTGATTCCATACCCTGAAGGCTCTTGCCTATCCAGTAACATTTTTAAAAAAAAATTTGTTCTATGGAGTTGAAATCTGAAAAGGAGTTTTAAAACCCTATGCCACTACTTTTTTTTTCCATTCCTGACAGTCAAAAGGGAATTGTAAAGCAGTCATCCAACATGGAAAAGCATGAATACATTTTACAATTCTACAATAGTTCTGATTTTCTACCCTAGACTCACTCTTAGCTGATAACTTTAGATAATAATTTTAACTTAACATGAATAGTATCCAATGCCAACCATTATGTAGTACATATCTTTCTCTGGATATAAGAGAAGCCAGCCAAAAAAAAAATGAATTAGTTTTTATAATCTTTTTGGCTTGCATTTTAAAATAACATAACTAATTTAAAAAATCCCTATTCAGATTGTTTTAGCCTAGTTTTAAAACATGATGAGTTTTTGTAGGAGGAAAAGAACCCATAAATTTAGAATAGCTTCATTTAATCACCCAAGTGGAAATTTTTATAAGCAAAATGATCGAAAACAAACAAAAAATCCAATTACCTGAGGTGGAGATTGGGCAGGAAGGTTGAAGTTAGCAAGAATATTGTTCAGGTCTTTAGGTCCTGATGCTCCTTCCTTTCCTCTTCAGACTGTTCACTTGTTGTGACCTCCTAGAATTTAAATGCTGTCCCAGATCTTCTTAGCCAATCACTGAGAGGTGGAGAAAAATGTCATGAGGTTTGTGTAACTGTCCAGCCCACCTTCTCCCACACTTTCCTTCTGGTTTTGTGGTTTTATAAAGCAAATACAAACTACCCTATAGTTAAAACATTACTTACATACTCTGTTATTTCCTAGCAGTTTCCTCTGAGGGTTTAACACATCATTATATAAGAGACTCAGGGGTAGGTGTACGTAAAATAAACAATATAAAAACAAAGACAAGTTTCTGGAAATGTTTAGTTTATAACTTAGCTATTGGGACAACATAGTATTTCATGATAATAAGCCAGCAACAAATGATAGATAAGATGAATGAGTTTTTGTTTCTTGCAGAGTAAGTGAAAGCTTGAAATCAGAAAGTGGAAAGTGGGTTAGATTGGAGTCAAGGGATATGGTTTCCATTACTGGCTTTTCTACTAACTACCTGAATCACCTCAAACAAGTCTCTTAATCTCATCTAGCTAAGTGGTAGGAGAAAAGGCATGGGACTTGAGTGAGAAGATTTGGGGTTGAATCCTGGTTCTGCCATTTAGTAGCAACAGCAAAGCACTAAATGTATCTCAGCCTCAGTTTCCTAATAAAATAGATAGTAATGCTATCTATTAACACATTCCACCTTACACAGTGGAGACTTTGAAAACAATATGAACACAAGCTCATTATGAACAGTGTCTCAGAATAGTAAAATTGGACAGACACACCAAGTGCTCACAATTCTCCTGTAATAAAAAGTCATTCTATACTGTAGGATAAGCACTAACTTGACAATAAAACATGTATATGTTTTATGCAAATCCACACATGTGTATGTACACACACAAAAACACATGTACACATTACAGGTACACATGGGTGCATTCTATGTATGTGTTATGTATATTGTATATTTGTGTATCTGTGTGTATATTTGTTTATCTGTGTGTATATAAAATGTATATAATATGTGTGCAATCTACACACATACACATGTATACATATATGTATATTGTATACACACATGCATATCTATATATAGATATCTCTCTATATACTATTCTTGAACCTAAGAACTTTAAGGAAGATAGAACTTTTGTTGCATTGTTGAAACAATATCAATTGTCAGGGCTTACTTGGTAATATCAGTGGGGAATCTTATTTCTTGTCAAAAAAAAATAAATGCCTACTCCAGATACTGCTAAAATAAAGACCTATGTTTCCATAAGATTTTGCTTTGGTGGAAATTGTGACATTTTCTTTTGGTGCTATTCTTCTCTAGAATGAGTCCCATATATAAAGTTTGTATATCTCAAACAACAAGGACGTCACATACAATAAAGGAAACATTCTGAATCATGTTTAGGAATTAAATCATAGCTTCACAACTCGAGGGAACTTCTGAGGCACCTACTCCAACCCACCCATATAACAGATGAGACTGTTAAGATCATGCATACTGTAAGCTGAAAAGGTGGGATTTGATTCCAAGTCCTCTGACTCCAGAGGAGAGGGAAGGAATTAAGCATTTATAGAACATTTACTAAGTGCTAAGCTCTTTTACAAATATTATTTCATTTGATCCAGTTCTTTGGGTACTGTGACTTGTGGGTCCCCCTTCAGCTCTTCCTGCCCCTAAGCTGACAATTTAGTTAATTTGTGAGCCTTTAAAAAAAATTCATGTACCTAAAGATTTGAAGGCTTTATAAAAATGTATGTGTGAGAGAAGAGGCTAGAGATACTGTTTAAATGTAGCAATGGAAGTTTTGGAGTTTCATTTCTGCCTACAATATTTCATTGTCCTTTGAGGTCTTAGCTTCAGTCTCATTTTCCCAGTTGTGAAATGGGGATTACAGTGCCCATTTACCTCACAAAATTGTTTAAAGGATTGTGTAAAAAGTGAGATGTAAGATAAATGAGTCTCTTTATTAGCATTTTCACAGATCAGTTCCTTTTTGACTTGAAATCATGCCAAGCACTGTTTTAAAATAGCCACAAAAATCCCCAGCCCTCTAGATGTTCTGACTTTATTCCCAATGTTAATGGAAAAGCCCACAAGTTTTTTTTTTTTAATTAAGAAGGAAGAAAAAAAAATTGGGTGCAATTCCAAATGAGTTAATTTTATTAGATTTGTTGCCCACAGTGGGTTATCTACACATGTTATAATAATACATACCTTATAAATACTTGTAGGTTTTCAAATGTTAAAATAAACTTGTAAAATATTTCTCTTGCTGCTACATTTTTAAGTAACTGATTTCTTAAAAATATTACCTAGATGAGCCTGAAATGTTATGAATTCTATGAAGTAAATTCATATATTCTAAAAAGCATTACCTAATTATAGTAGTCATTGAAATTTACTCTGTCCCTTCTGCAATAATTTAATATAAAATTGCAAGAGGAACAAATTTCTGCAACACAGATTTCCTAGACTGAACCCAATGACCCCAACTTATGAGCTTCTTGGGCATACCTATAAAGTTCCACAAGATGGCAGTGTTTCAAAAAATGATCTTTCAAGCAACAGTGATTTGTTTCTACTGAGTTTCTTGTTGGAAATGGTACACATTCATGTGTTTAAGGACAAAAACAAAATTAGTTAATGTATGTCACTTTCCCCTGGTGCTTACTGAAAGAAACTTTCCTCACCAAGAAAAGCAGTAGGAAGGAAAGAAAAGGTCTAGATAAAAGTATTTTCCCTTCTTCATGCAATGTCTCGAATCTCCTTAGAGTCTGGTGCGCTTCTCCATCTTTCTTGCCACTCACCAAAAAATGGTATTGATTCTAAGGTTCTACAGAGAATAAAACCTTATGAATATATGATTAAGGAATTTTTTCGGGCTACTTTCCAGTTGGGAAGGTAGAGAGCATGTTTTTGACACATATCTGTGAACTAGACATTCCTGTCTATGACATCAGCATGTTAAGCATAAGAATGGGGATTGGCTCTATGATTTTAATTGTTTTTCTAGTAAGGAAACATCCTCTACGAGTCAGCACCTTCTTTGAAACTTTTGATAGGAGATACCCTTACAGCAGGCAGTGAATGGGCAATTCAAACAGCCATGGGCTATCCTATACCCTACATGCATTTTTAATTATTGGAAACATGGTGGTCCCTAGGACAATAAAAAGTTGAAACCAAGTGTGGCATTTGGAACCATGACCCCAGCTGCTAAATTACTCACCTCCTTTTTCTGTACACCTTTACAGTCTCACTCAGGGAAGAGATAGCCATGAGGATGGCATCAGTAAAACTAAACAACATTAATATGTGGATATCAATATGACCTTTTGGCCAATAGAAAGGGTGTACTTTCCCCTCAAATACTGTCTAGACATAAGATGGTAGAATGTATTTTTAATAGACACCAGAACCCAGAACACACCCTTGTTTATATTCTATATGTGAGTACACATATCATCTGCATGCATCTTGTACATGGATGTGAATGATGTAAAAGAGTGTAGACGCTAACAATGTATAAGATATACACATAAGTATATGTATTGATTGATATATAAATAAAGGAAAAGAATACACATATATACAGAAACAAACTATCATAGTTAATCAATCAATAAGTATGTATTAAGTACTTGCTATGGGTCAGGCACTGTGCTAAACATTGGGAATATAGTCACAAAGGTGATAAAGTCTCTGTCCTCAAGAAATTTATATTTTTCTAGAGGCATATAACAAATGAGTAAACAAAGAAATACAGGCTCTCTATCGTCTATATTTATATTATGTCTATCTCTATCTCTCTTTATCTCTTTTCCTACCCACATTGATTGACAAAAGGACACTGCATAAAGAATGGGAAGAACTCTATGACACAGAAGTTTCTTAGTTTTGGTCTCCAGCCTGACCAGCTAAGGAGGGTCTGCTTTTTTAGAAATACCATCTTATTTGTATCTTGCATTTATATTGATTAAATTTACCCCCTATGTCCCTTCTCTGCCCTCCCAGAGAAGCAACCCATATAACAAAGAATATTTTTTTGAAGGAAAAAAAGGAAGAGGAAAACAATTCAGTAAAACTGATTGACACATGGAAAAAGTCTTAAAATACATGCAATGTTCCACACTTAGGAATCTCTCACTTCTGCAAAGAAGTGGGGGAGGGTTGTCTTTTCCTCTTTCTTCTTTGGAGCCATGCTTGGTTTTTGGCTTTTATAAATTTGAAACATTAACATTCTTTTTAAAAATAATTTTTATTGATATCTTTTGTGTTTTACATTACAAAAATTTTCCCCAGTATTTCTTACTCTCTCCTCCCAGAAAGTCATCTCATATAACAAATAATATTTTAAGAAAAAAAAATGAGAGAAAACAAATTCATGAAACATCAGTAAGTTGAAAAAGTCTAAAAATATTTGCAATGTTAATTATATATACGTGTGTCTACATTCTTGTATATATGTGTATACACATATATATATGTGTGTATATATGCACTTATATATACACACAGGCATATACACATATACTCTCACTCATTATATACATACTTCTAGACCTCCCACATTTGCAAACAAGTAGGGTTGAAATGTCTTCCATTTCCTCTTCTATGGGGTCATATTTGTTTCCTTGTGTTTTTGAAACATTACCTTTTGATGTTTTTGTGTTTGTTCCTTCCATTTACAGTATTGTAATGATTGTGCATGTTGTTTTTCTGGATTTTATTTACATCATTTTGCATCAGATTATGTCTTTCCATGTGTCCTAATTGCTTCTATAAATATTTTGGCATATTTGGATTTTCTTCTTATCGATGACCTCCTTGGTAGATAAGCACAGCAACCAAATCTCTAGGTCAAAGGGCATAGGTATTTTAGTCACTTTTTTTTTTTACATTATTTGAAATTCCTTTCCAGAATGGTTGTACTAAGTCACAGCTCCACCAATAATGTATAAGACTGTCTTTCCAAAACCCCTCAAACATTGACTTATTCCTGTCTTCCTCCCTACCCCCATTTTCTGGGTGAGAGGCAAAATTTAAGGGTTGTTTCAATTTTCATTTCTCTTATTATTATTCATGATTCATATGGGGGTAAACTGTTAGAATAAGCCTAATTTCTGTCAGACTGCTTTCTGGTTTTCCTTTCTTGTTTGTTTGTTTGTTTTTTTAAGATGGAGAATATTTTTCTAAGTAATTTTCTTATTTATTGAAAACTAAGTTATTGTTTTTATTTGTTTCTGATTTTCCCTTATACAATCTGTTCTGTGGTTCTTCTCTGCTATCCAGCACCACCAAATAGGTTTGATGGCTGCTACTTTTATAATAAGTTTAAAACCTGGAAGTACTATTCACCTGTCACCATTACCTTTTTTTTTCATTATTTCTCTTAATATTCTAAATATTTTTGTCTCCAAATGAATTGTCATTATTTTATAGTTTTGTAAAGTATTTTTTGATAGTTTGATTGTTATAGTATTATTACCATAAATTAACTTTGGTAGCACCATTATTTTTATTATATTGGGTTGGTCCAGCCAGGAATACTGAATATTCTTTTAGCTATTTTAATTATTCTTTGATCCTTTAAGAAACACTTTAACATTGAAAAATAGATTAATAGTTTATATGCTTATTTTATGCATTTTGTAGTTATTTTGAATGGTATTTCCCTTTCTCTTATGGCCTCTTAGGTCTTATTATTACATAGAACTACTCTTGATTTTCATGAGATTATTTTGGAACCACAAAATTTACTTAGCAATTAATTATTTCAGTTATTATCTTTGCTGATTTCCTAGTATCTAAAAAAATAAATCACCATGCCATTGGCAAGTACGGTCAGTGTCATCTCTTCTTTACGTTTTTTTTTTTTTTGTCTTTAATTTCTTTCTTTTGTCTTATTGCTACTGCTAGCATCTCTAGAACAATGTCAAATTATAGAGTGGGAATGCTTGCTTTACTCCCATTATTATTGGGAAAACTTCTGGACCAACACAAATACTTTAAACACTGTCCCCCTCACCCCCACTCCCCAAACACTGTCCCTATAACACCAACATAAGAGGAGAAAGACCCAGACCTTAGAATTGCTCCTTCAACCCCTGCATTTTTCCCAGCATCAATCACTCAAATCTCCTTTGCTCTCATAACATCAATCTCTCCATATGCTTTATCTACCATAATATATAGGCTAGTTTGGGGGACCCTAGATGGTTCAGTGAATAGAGCACTGGTCCTGGAGTCAGGAGGATTTGAGTTCAAATCCTGCCTCAGATACTTAACACAAAACTAGCTGTGTGACCTTAGGCAAGTCACTTAACCACAATTGCCCCCCCTCCCCTCCTCCAAAAGGCAAATATATATATAGGCTAGTTTGACCCAACATGTACTAGCCACCTTTCCACCATGTATGTCCCCAAAGCAAAGGAAGTGCTATATTAGTCTCCATTCTATTCTATTATTCTTTGTAGCAGCTACTATGAGGTAGTTCTCATAGGAATTTCCTGCATATGGCATCTATGCCCTCTACTGCCTCTTAGTCTTGAACCATCCTTCCTTTTGACTATATTAATAATAGCATTTTCCCCACTAGGACTAAAGTCCTACTCTAATGTCTCATCCTGGGCTCTGGATCAACCTACATGCTAGAAAGCTCTACAAAGGACTTAACCTTCAATGGGTTTACAAACTGGAAGGTTTTTAATATAAACCTTCAGCTGAAGCAATTAGGGAAGATCTTCTGGAGGGACTGTGATTTGCATTTATGCAAGGGATATCCATACTGATGAAGTCATACATCCTTTAAGCACATCATTATCATATACAGTATCAAATCGTGAATTCTTTAGCTCTAAGTATGTACTATTGATGTGAACCCACCTCCCATTTCTTTTGGGTGACAAGGTTATATGCTACAAGTCTGAAATTGGAGTATCTTATTTTTTAAAAAATAGTGCAGATGGAAAGAGATAAGAAACCAAAATGCTCATTTGCACATGATAAAAAAAATTATTTTCAGAATAAAACTTTAAATGATCAGTGATCATGTTTTCCAAAACTTCAGATTATTTCTGATACTTTTTCATAATTTTAATGAATTTTGGTTATATATATATATACATACATACATACATATATGTATATACACACACACACATATATATATATATATATATACACCCACACTTGTATAAACACATATATTATGTGTATGTGTGTTCACAGAGCTCAAAACACTAGATGTGTGTCACGTGGTCATTGGTATTTTTTCAACAGGGCTATCACCAAGATGAGATACTACATAGTTTGTGGCACGCTTAGTATGTTATTGCCTATTTTATCTAGTTAAGGAGGAAAATGAATTAATAAATGTTCATGGAATTTCTTAGAGGTTAACCAGAGAGAACCAAAGGGCCAATTACAGACTAACTGCACCAAAGTCCTCATTTTACCAATGAGTACATGCATTAGAGGTTCATGTTACTTTGACTCTGAGCAGAGTTGCCATAATGTGCTTGCCTTGGACTTTAACAAGCTCTGTCCAGCTCTGGACATCAGGTTTCCTGGAGAGGGAAACAGAAACTGGCTCCAGAGTGTGGGAAACAAGGTCCCTCTGCTCTTGGGAAATGACAATTCACCAAGGTCTGTACGGCACATAAATCTGCCCTTCACTACTAATACTAAAACAAAGGGAGGAATGGGGATTCTCCTTCCCTCTTTCATGCTCTTCTGTCTATATATGACTTTTTTCCTTGGCTTTTTGGAGGGGGGAAAGGCAGGGCAACTGGGGTTAAGTGACTTACCCAAGGTCACGCAGCTAGTAAGTGTTAAGTGTCTGAGGTCAGATTTGAACTCAGGTCCTCTTTACTCCAGGGACAGTGCTCTATTAACTACACCATCTGCACCCCCCCCCATATTCCTTTTTTTTTTTTTTGCTCTTCAATGATAGACCTAAGATTCTTTAAACTGATCTCACCTGTATAAACATCTTAGGGGTAGAGATAGAGGAGTTAGCAGAGAGGAAACGCTATTAGGTTTTTTTGAAAATAAGGATCACATCTTAAACATTTTAATATCTTCTTCAAGCCTTGACCATAGTAGTCACCAAAAACAAAAACAAAGAAAAAACCTTTTGCTGAATAAATGGTCCAGGATATTATAACCTTAAAAGGGCAGCTCCAATTTATTTTGCTGCCCTGATATTAAATCTATCCAATTTAATAGGACATCAAAGCAGCAAGACTTCTCTTTTTTTTTTTAACTTTTTATTGGTATGTGTTGTTTTAATATCATCTTTACTTCCAAAAATGTCTTTCTCATCTCCCTCCCTAGAGAGCCATGACTTATAACAAAGATTGAAAAAGAGAAGGGAAGGAGGAAACCAATTTAGCACACAGTCTAAGGCTCACTGTCTCAATTCCACTCTCACAGATGAGTCTCAGGTGCTACAGAAAGGCTATACCTCTTCCTCAGACACCACTTTTAAGGAGTTTGGGGTGATTTTATAATGCCATTGCATGAGCCCCCACCAGTGTGCTTTCCCCTAAACATTGGTTGAGATCATTTTAGTCAGTCAGCCTTAAGTAGATTTTTAAAAGATGTGATATCAGGTCCCCTTGGCTTGACAACACTCAGAGCATCAGAAGGTTTCAGGTTATTTACCAGTTAACTCAGGCTAGCTTCCCCTCTGCTGTGACCTTTCCCTGAGAGCCCAGCTTCTGACTGTCTTCTTGTAACATACTGGACCAAATGGAGGAACGTCCCAAAGCTTCTCCTTGGTGCATCTGACCATAGCTTCTTCTGGTATCTTTTTAAAGGTATATTTGCTCTAGGGAAGCTGGATTCCTTTATGATCTTTTATGCTTCCATTTTAAGCAGAAATTCTCTCTCCTTAATTTCCAGTCTTTCACATCTGCTGGGTTCCCTAATAAATCTTCTGGGCCTAAATCTTCTCCCCTGGCATTCCAAACCTATGTAATGGAGAGTGGCACATCCCATGTGACTAACAGTTTAATTGACTTCCTTCTAGAAGGCAGAAGCTGGGTGAGGGAGGAGAGGTACCCAGTGCAAGAGTGGGCTACATAATCTCTCTTCAAGCTTTGTTTCTTGCCTTCTCACTACTGAGCTCATAAGATTGGATTCATGTGCATATAGGGCACTTTAATACTTGAGCCTTTATTTAGCTCTCCAGTTTATTTCCTTGGCTGGTTTAAGACTCTGTGTGTGCACACATGTGTGCATATGCATGTGCATATATGTTTGCAATTGCTACTGAGGGGACAGCTAATTGTCAGTCCTGGCCACTTTTGCCCCCCAAACAGTCTCCTGATCTGCACATTGAATGTGCAGATCATATTCATTGGAGACTATCATTTCTGTCCTCAAAATTCCTGCTATACAGACTATCATGGATAGTGAGCAAAAACTTTTATCTGAATAGTGTTGTGTTTATTATATGATGGACACTGTGCTGTAAAACAGGAACTGGAAAATTTCAGATAAAATTTCTGTTTAACTCAACTATGTCATTGGAGAAGTCCATTCTTAGCAAAATAGTGTTACAGATGCTTGAATCAAGGGGCCTTTTAGGGGATGGGGAAGGTTGACTGTAGCGGCAAGCACCCCAATATCCCCAGGGTGGCTGCCAACACAGGTTCTTAGGTCTGCTTTTCAAAAGGAAAGCAACTCAAAATGGGTTAACAAGCTTACTTTAATCAAACAAACATACATTACCTAGTTCAGGGGAAAAAGGTCAGCACCCCGAACTTCAGAGTTAAAGAACTTACAGATCAAACAGACAGGCTTCCAAACTGTCCAACCATCATATCAATACCAAATCACAGTTACCAGAGAGGCAAGCTTCAACATCTGGGTTTTCAAAGCTGGGGGGCTCTCCACAACGGCTTCCCAGAGTCTCAGCTGGTCAAATCACACAACACTTCTCAAAGTGAGCCCCAAAGCAAAGCCTCTCCTAAGGGTTTATATAGCCTTCTCCTGGCTCAGAGAATGTAACAACCTCTTGGACCCACTGCCCAATCACAAAGTATCAAGGTGTGGGCTTTCCTGAAAAACAAGCCTCCCACCCCAGGCTCCAGGTACACTTAAGCGAGGGGCAGGGAAGATCTTTAAATCTGCATTTCCATTACATTGACTTTGCCTACATGTCTGTCACTCTGAGGGCTCCCATTAACCATTCCAAAAAGGTTCGGCCTTTCCTCTCTTGCCCTCTCAGTCTCAAACTCTTCTCTGCTATGCCTCTCAAGTCTTTCTTTTTTATGTAAGCTGTATGTAACATTACAGGTCTGTCTCCCTAGGACAGGAGTGTTGCCTCTCAAAAGCCTTCCCTCGATCCTCTATAGTGAAAGTTTACCAGCCTGGGTTTTCTGAGAAGGCATCTCACCCACTATAAGGTCTGCGAGACTGAGGGTCAAGAGGTGAGTATTCAAACTGGAAGGAAAGTAAAATTATTAGTGCTCTGAGGAAGACCATGTTGGTCAAGAGCAGCTTCAGCTTTATAAGGTACATATCGGACTTTTAAAGTTTTTAGGCTAATTTAGAGTATATTGCCAATCAGTGGCTTTCTGTGGCAGAGTAGAAATGGCATTGCTAAAGGCCAGGTTGGTTTCTTTGGGAAATGAATTTCTTTATGGTTAGTCTTGTCATAATTCCCTGTTTTGGCAGGAAATACTTTTCTATCAGCTGCTCTGTTTGGTTTTGATATACAGGGACCTTCAGGATAAGCTCATCACCTGAAATCTAATTACCACGAAGATTGAGTCATTTTTTGGCATGTTATTGGCTCACTGGTATCCAACTCTTCATGACCTCATTTGGGGTTTTCTTGGCAAAGATACTGCAATGGTTTGCCATTTCCTTCTCCAGCTCATTTTATGGATAAGGAACGGAGACAAACGGGGTTGAGTGACTTATCTGGGGGTCATGTAGCCAGTAAGTGTCTGAAGTTAGATTTGAACTCAGGGAGATGAGTCTTCCTGACTCCAGGCCCAACACTTTCCCCACTACAACTCCATTGGCTGCCTCCTCCTTCTGATTGGAGGGCTGGAGGGTGAAATAATAGACTCCTCATAAAGCCCTCCTTTTGGGTAGTTAGATGGATAGTTCGATAGGTAGTCAGGAAGACCTGAGCTTAAATATGATACTTACCATCTCTGTGACCTTGGGCACTGGAGAAAGAAATGGCAAATCACTTCATTATCTTTTTGAAAGGAAAACCCTATGCCCAGTAGGGTCCCAGTAGGTCACAAAGAGTCAGACTTAATTGAATAAAAACAACAAAGCCTTCCTTTAAGAGAGGGCTCAGAACTTTCTAGGAAACTCCATTTTCCAGCAGCATCTGTGCTTGTTTTTTACAAGAACAACAGAACATCATGCCTCTTTATTGGGTACCCCCCCCCCAACTCTTTCAGTTCCCTTTTGTGTACTGTCTTTTCCCATAAGATTGTAAGCTCCTTGAGGACAAGCTTATCTATTTTCATGATGAATAGGGCCATGCTGATTGAAGACCTTCTAGGAATAGTGGAAGAGTTTATTTAATTGTGATTCTAGAACTAAAGAGTGGGGAAATTAGAGGTGGAGAAGATCGGAGAGAGGAGGGCTACTCAGCCAGCACCAAAGCTCCATGTGAGGCTGCCAAGAGAGCCAGAAAGTAAAATCAAGCAAGAGTGGGCCTACCTGAAATAGTGATCACCATATAGGACAGTGGCATTCAAGGGTGGAATTACAGAGCAAAAGGGTTAAAACCTCTAAATCTTAGTTCCTGGTGCTGTACAAGGCTGTTGGCAGTGCTGCCAAGGGGATTTCTGGGGAGTGGAGATTCATCATTAAATTTACAATTAGCAAAGCAAGCAGAGCATGGGTCAAGCATGCTAAATATCTGTGCCATGTTCTATTTGTGCTTATGCTTTTGAAGCCTAGATCTGTCATTTAGTATGCTAACTGCCCTTTTGGCTTTGGGTCATTTGCAAATTTGAAAATGATGCCTTCTGTACTTTTGTCCAAGTCAACGAAAATAAAATTAAATAAGCATGGATTCCTGGAGAGCTCTACCAGAAGCCTTTTTTCAAGTTGGCATTGAACCATTAATGACTAGTCTTTGGGTCAGTCAAGTACCCAGATGTTCCTCTGGAAGCATTGGCATTTGGCTCACATCTCTTTAAAAAAGAGCACTCAATTTTCCTGTAGGCACAGAAGCTTAATTATTGCTAATTATTATAATTAATGTTATGAATAATATATTATTGATATTAATTATTAAATAAGGGACAAGATTTTAAAAACCTGATGTAAAGTAAAGAATGAACTCATATCCGAGCCCCTAAACAATCAGGAAAATTATCTTCCCCTTTCTTGATATCAAATAAACTAACCTCATTTAGATCCCACTTCCTCAAAGTTCACTTGAATCAGAATACCAGTGGAGGAATAAATCTCGGTTACATCTGAATACACATTACTTAGTCTTAGAATGTAAATTCCTTGAGAGTAAAGATTGTTTCATTCATTATATTTGTGCTTGGCACATAGTAGGTGCTTAATTGCACTGTTGATTGATTTATTGATTATGCTTTTCCTTTGGGGATATGCTTATAGTCTGTCCTGAGGCTTTCTTTCTTTCTTTCTTTCTTTCTTTCTTTCTTTCTTTCTTTCTTTCTTTCTTTCTTTCTTTCTTCCTTCCTTCCTTCCTTCCTTTCTTTCTTTCTTTCTTTCTTTCTTTCTTTCTTTCTTTCTTTCTTTCTTTCTTTCTTTCTTTTTCTTTTGGAGGGGGGAAGGCAAGGCAATTGGGGTTAAGTGACTTGCCCAAGGTCACACAGCTAGTAAGTATGTCAGGTGTTGGAGACTGGATTTGAACTCAACTCCTCCTGACTCCACCTCAACTCCAGGGCCGGATGCATTATTCACTGTGCCACCTAGCTGCCCCTGAAGCCTTCTTTCTATGCCCGCTTGAATCTGAATATATTTCTCTCTTCTCCTACCTTCTCTCCTGGCTCTGAATACTTTCCTCCCTCTCTATCCTTACTCTCTCATTGAAAATTAATCTTTATGGTTATCTATCTGGGACTAACCCCAATTACGACTTCTTTTTTGTGCCTCTCTAAATCTGTCCTTTTAAAAGTCAAGCCCTGGGGTCATAGGTATGTGAACTCTATAGTTTTATCATATGAAAATAGTTTTCATTGCTACCATAAAAAAAGCCATGAACTTATATTAATACCAGAAAAATAAATTACATCCTCAGTGGGACAATGAGGACCTAGGAGAGAGGTGGGGAACCTGTGGCCTTGAGGCCCTTTGTGTCCTCAAGTGCATTCCTTTGATAGAATCCTTTAGGGCCTCACCTGAGGACATAGAAGGTCACATGTGGCTTTGAGGCTGAAGGTTCCCCACTACTGACCTAGATAAGAAGAATTCACATGTTACCTAGAAAATTCACATCTTGTCCAGAGAATTCTCACCTTATCCAGCTTCTCACATATCAGCCTAAAGTATGTTTTGCTCTTTTGGAATGACCATAGATTTAATTTGTATTCCTTTCCCTTATGTCCTGGTCATATTCTCAAGCACTAGAATTATCTTTTACCTCATGGTTGAGTCTTCCTAAAGATATGTAACTTATAAAAGTGTTTTTCTCTCTCTACTGAAACTTCAGAATGAATGGACCCAGTTAAATAATGTCTTTGTCTGATATTGCTTTTTAATGTCTACCCAAGTAGCTTTCCTATTAACTTTAATTTATAAGGGCATTTTTGTCAAGGACATGTTCATAAAGGTAAACATAGCCAGAGGATGGGTGGCTAATAAGAGTCACCAAAATGACTCATGTGTCTGGTGTGGCAATAGTTGCAATTATGATAGAAATTCCCAGACTCAGTGATTTTTTATCAGAACTTAAGAGAAAATCAAATGTTAACTCTCCCAACACTGACCCAAATCTATTTTCAAACTGCTTTGTTTGGGAAGTTGACAATACTCTTGGGTTCAAGCAACCAGCAGGAAATGCAACCAGCAAAGCAACCAGCCATAAGTAGTGGGAGTCTGTTTTTGTTTGAGCAGAGTGTATCCGGAAAGAATGATGTTTTTCTAAGGTTTTATATAGCTCTGTGTTGATCTATATAATGCCCAGCAATAAAATGGAACATTTATTTGTAGGCATGCAGAAGAGGAAAAAAGTTTGCCACAGGTAATACAGAATATCGTATCAGTGTTTTGTTTTGAGCAGGGAAGCAAAAAAAAAAAATCTCCTGTTTGTTTAGGTATGACACAACAAAGGTCATATTAACATATTTCTTAACTTTTCTAAATGAATGTAAAGTTTAAAGGGTGGGTTTGGGCATAGTCTGTGGTTCCAATGAGGAGGTGTTTACCAGCATCCAGTCCTGTCCTTTTCCCACATGACCTCTCCCAGAACCAATTCCCTGGCTTTGTTCCCATAGTGTCAGCCCACGTTACCCACTTCCCATACATTATATGTTTGGTACAAATGAAAAACATTTCCATAAAGTGATAGCTAACATTTCTTGTAGCCTAGTGGTCATCACATTTCCCAATATTTTGTGCTTTTTATATATCACTTCTGTGTTGTTATATTTGCATGGTAAGACTTCCCTAAATACATCCCTTTAAGCTATCTAAATAAGGATCCAGACGTGCTCCATCAATGAGTGTTCTTAAAAGAATTTTCTAGTCATTTCTTAGGTTGTTTTCCATGGACAGGGCTATTCCCTAGCATTCTTTGACTCATCTTACAAACCTAATGCATGATGCTTTATGTTAAGAACATCTTATGGGGCATCTGTGATATGTAGGAAAGACTTCACTTGACCATTGACCTCCTTGACTTCTTTTAAATCCCAACTAAAATCCTACTTTCTACAGGAAGTCTTCCCCAACTCCTTTTAATCCCAGGTATTCTTTCCATTAATTATTTTCTATTTATTCTCTATATAGGTTTCTGTGTGTGTGTGTGTGTGTGTGTGTGTGTGTGTGTGTGTGTGTGTGTGTATTTGCATGTTACCTCCTCCATTAGATTGATTGTAAGCTCCTTGAGGGCAGGGTCTGTCTTTTGCCTCCTTTTGTATTCCCAGTGAGTATCACAGTGCCTGGTACATAGTAGGTGCTTAATAAATGTTTGATTGGCCACTCACAAGTTCCCACTGATGTGTTTCCATTTGTTGATCAGCCAGTGGACAAACCATTAGCCTATTCGGCTCATATTATCAGTTATCAGTTCACCATCAGTTACAGCAAATAGAGAGATTTTGAATGCTGTGGATAGGTTCAGGTAACCTTGGTAGCATACTTTCCAGGACTGTAGACATAGATGAAGTTGACACATGCATTGCCAGAGCTAACTCAGTGTTTGGGAGGCTCTGAAGGGAAGTATGGGAGAGAAGGGTATTAGGCTGCCTACTAAATTGAAGGTCTACAGAGCTGCTGTACTGACCTCATTGTTGTATGCTCCTGAAAACTGGACAGTATACCAGCGCCATGCCAGGAAACTGAATCACTTCCATTTGAATTGTCTTAGAAAAATTCTGAAGATCACTTAGCAGGATGAGGTACTGGACACTGAGCTTCTTTCTCTAGCTGAACTGTCAAGCATTCAAATTATCACGCAGAGTGCCACTCTGATAGGCTGGATGTGTTGTTCAAATGTTAAACATATGTTTGGCCAAAAGACCATTTTAGAGAGAACTCACACAAGACAAATGCTCACACAGAGGCCAGAAGAAGTGATACAAGGACACGCTCAAGGTCTCTCTGAAGAACTCTAGAACTGATTATGAGACGTGGGAGACACTAGCATAGGACTACCCAGCATGGCATGCCCCCATCAAAGAAGCTGCCATGCTCGATGAGTGAAGAAGAATCGCAGTAGCTCAAAAACATGAGGCACAAATTTAGAGACATCTCCACTCCAGAAGTTCATATGGACTATTTGTGCCCAATTTGTGGTAGAAACTTTCAAGCTCATATTGGTCTTATCAGCCACAGTCAGACTCACTGTTCCATGACCCCAACATAGTGGTGTAATTTTGGCTGTCTTCGAGCATGAAGGATAACAACCAAACAACCACCAACCACTTTCTCATGGTGTCAAAAGTTCTGCGATATGCATTCTGGGCTTTCCTCTCTATTTTTTTTTTAAATTATCACTACCAAAGATTCCTTTTTTCTAATTTGCTTCACTCCCAGAAAAATGTCAGTTCCTGCAGGTGATAGAGAAGACATTGCCCCATAGCAGGACTCCCTACTACCAATTATGCAGCCCACTACTGAACTACACCCTCCCCCAGTAATCTTACTTCCTCATTTGCCTCATAATGTCCTTTCTAGGTTCATACTCTCTCACTCCATCACATGTCAATAGACCCCGGAAATTTCCATGTTTAGTCCCACAAAACAAAACTTCTCTTGTAGGTAGGGTGCTCTGAGGTTCTGTCCATGACACTCCAAGCCTGCCTCTCCACCATCCTCTTTCCCTTATTTCTGTCTTTACCCCCTCCTCTTTGTGTACATTTAGTAAGTAATCTCTAAATCATCTTCTCAGGTCTTGGTTTTTTCCCTCTCTAGTTTTGTTTTTTTTTTTAACATTTCAACAAATATTTCAAATGCCTCTTTATTATCTTTTTAATTTATGGTTAAGCTCAGATTTGTAGAGTAAGTCACCCTCTGTTGCAACCTGAGATCCATCACTCTTCAGAACACATTCTTCCATTCCCTCCTGCATTTTCTGGTGACTTCAGAATAGTCTTGTGTTACTTGAATTTCCTTTCCTTTATATTTGAACATCTTTTTCCTGGTCACTGCTAAAACTTGTTATTTCTGGGTTGAATTATTAAATTTAACTGGTATATGTCTTGCAATTTGCAGTCCTGGGATTTTTTTTTCAGTTAGAATGCATTCTTTCCATTGGAATTTCATTTCTCTGTTCAGAACTTGTGGGCAATTTTTGTATCCCCAGAGCTTAACAGAGTGTTAAGCACATAGTAGGTGTTTAATAAATATTTATTGACTGATCTAATTTTCTTGTATTATTTCTTTGCATTAGGATGTTCAAGTTTTTTTGACTTGTCATGTTTTTTTTTCTTTTCTGGGAGAACTATAATCCTTAAGTTGTCTCTGCACATCATGTCTGCAAGATCAAAATATTTTGCTTGAATAGAGAGCATATTTTCATAAATGTTATTGCTTTTTACTTCTCTTCTTCTAGGTTGTCTTTTACTTAAATCCAATTCACTACGTGTCATGGCATCACCTTCCTGATATCATGGTCCTCTTCCAGAATGAAGAATTTGCATTAACAATCAGTTGTCCTCGGAGGCGGAGCCAAGATGGCGGAGTAGAAACAGCTCATCCAAGCCACTCTGCCCCCAGATTCCCCCCAAACTATGTAAAAGGGGACTCTGAACAACTTCTGGAGCCCCAGCACCCACAGAATGACACAGAGAAGCTAACCTCCCGCTGAGGACAGCCCAGCAGCCCTGGAGGAAGGACCAGCGCAGCGGTCTGGGAGCCGGCAGCACGCAATGCAGAGTGCAGGAAGCAGAGCCGAGTGGACCATCCCCATGAGCCGAGGTTTTAGCCCCAGGGCAACAGGGCCAGCAGCCGGCTGGAGGAACCCCAGAACACCAGCAGCTGTGACGACTCCAGAATTATCAACATAGACATGCCTAGGACAAAGTAAGAGGTTAGTGTCCTATGGACTTTGGGACCTGTATTTGGGGGAATGCGTCAGCTGCCTCCCCTGGGGGCTAGAAGCCACTGAGGAGACACGCTATTTTGCAGTTTTCAGAGGCAGCTCCAGCTTTTGGCCTGCAATTAATTGTAGGGAGATCCAGCGATCAGTCTTGGGGGGGCCGGTGGTAATCGCTCTTGCTTTAACCTCCCTGGATCTGGATTGTGATCTAGGGTGGAAGTCGTGGGTGGGTTTACAGCTTGCCAGAAATGGAAGTTGCCCCCCACACGTTCGGGACGAAAATTCCTCTAGCTGGCCTTAAAGCCATAGTGTGGCAACAAGCCCAAAAGTCAAGCAATTAAGTGGCAACATGCCAAGGCAAAGGAAACAGAAAAATGCAACCCTAGACTCCTATTTTGGGGGCATAGAGCGGGAAAAGGACTGTGAGGTCAGAAGTCCTGCTCCAAAAGCCCCAGGGGAAAACATGAGCGGGTTGCAGGCCATAGAGGACCTTAAGAAGGACTTTAAAAATCAAATAAGAGAAGTGGAGGAAAAATTGGAAAGAGAAATGAGAAGGATGCAGGAAAAGTATGAAATGAGGGTCAACAGCCTGACTGAAGAAAACAACACCTTAAAAAATAGACTAACTCTAATGGCAAAGGAGGCCCAAAAGGGCAATGAGGAGAAGAATGCCTTAAAAAGTCGAATTTGCCAGATGGAAAAAGAATCTCAAAAGTTCACTGAGGAGATTCATTCCTTCAGAGTTAGACTGGAGCAAATGGAAGCTAATGACTTTATGAGAAATCAAGATGCTGTTAAGCAGATCCAAACAAATGAAAGATTAGAAGGCAATGTGAAATATCTCATGGGAAAAACCACTGACCTGGAAAATAGATCCAGGAGAGACAATTTAAAAATTATTGGACTACCTGAAAGCCATGATCAAAGAAAGAACCTAGAAATCACCCTTCAAGAAATTCTCAAGGAAAACTGCCCTGATGTTTTAGATCCAGAGGGCAAAATAGAGGTTGAAAGAATCCACCGATCACCTCCTGAAAAAGATCCCAAAAAGAAAACTCCCAGGAATATTATAGCCAGGTTCCAGAATCCCCAAATCAAGGAGAAAATACTACAAGCAGCCAGGAAGAAACAATATTGTGGAAACACAGTCAGAATAGCCCAGGACCTGGCAGCTTCTACACTGAGGGATCAAAGGGCATGGAATATGATATTCCAGAGGGCAAAAGAACTGAGAATGAACCCCAGGGTCACCTACCCAGCAAAACTGAGTATTTTGTTTCAGGGGAAAATATGGTCATTCAGTGGAATAGAGGACTTTCAAGCATTCTTGAGGAAAAAACCAGAATTGAATAGAAAATTTGACATCCAGACACAAGAAGCAAGAGATGCCTGAGAAGGTAATCAGGGAAAAGAAATCAAAAGGAACTTATCAAAGTTGAACTATTTACATTCCTATATGGAAAAGCAATAACTGTGACTGATGATATCTTTCTCACTATGAAAATAATGGAAGAAGGGTGTGTGGTCATATGAATACATATGTGAATGTGTGTGTATATGGTTACAGTTATATATGGATAGAGGGCATAGGTTGAATTTGTTGGGAAGGGAGAATACTCAAGGGATGAAATTATGAGGTGAGAGAGGAAAGTGGCAAGAGGAGATGGGGAGAGACATGGTAGGGTAAACTATCTCATGTAACAGGGGAAGTGGTTGCAAAGGAGGGGGAGAATAAGGAAGGGGAAAAAAGGCAAATCCACATTCACATTGAATTTGGTTCAGGGAGAAAATGACATACATACTAAATGGGATATCTCAACCTGCAGCAGAATAGGGGGAAGGGGGATGAGAGGAGAGATGATTGATGGGAGGGCATCATTGGGGGAGGGGAGGTTGGAAGTACCCACTATAGAAGAGGGACAGGATCATGTAGGGAATGGACCAGGTGGGGGGTGGGATGAGTGGGAGGGAATTATAAGCAGCCTTGTACAATATATCTACTATGATAATGTTTTGCATAGCTAGACATGTACAACATATACTGAATTACTTATCTCCCCAGAGGGAATGGGTGACAAGGGAGGAAGGAAATGGATCTGAAATTCGAGGTCTTAAGATTAAATGTTTCAAATATATATAAATACTATTTTTAATACTCTTTTGCTTATAATTGGGAGATAAGATGTGCAGGCATTGGGACACAAAGATTCACCTTCCTCTAATGGAAAAGTCAAAGGGGGTATGGGAGAAGGTATGGGAGAGAGCAGATTGGAGGAAGCGATATCTTGTGGGACTGCTATTCTGGGAGGTTGGGTAGGGGAATAATGGGGGGAAAATGATTGTAACTCAAAATCTGGCGAAATGAATGATGTAAAACAGAAGTTAATAAAGTATTTGTTTAAAGAAAAAAAAAAAGTTGAACTATTTACATTCCTATATGGAAAAACAATAACTGTGACTGATGAAATCTTTCTCACTATGAAAATAATGGAAGAAGGGTGTGTGGTCATATGAATACATATGTGAATGTGTGTGTATATGTATAGAGGGCATAGGTTGAATTTGTTGGGAAGGGAGAATACTCAAGGGATGAAATTATGAGGTGAGAGAGGAAAGTGGCAAGAGGAGATGGGGAAAGACAGGGTAGGGTAAACTATCTCATGTAGAAGAAGCAAGGGGAAGTGGTTGCAAGGGAGGGGGAGAATAGGAAGGGGAAAAAAGGCAAATCCACATTCTCATTGAATTTGGTTCAGGGAGAGAATGACATACATACTAAATGGGATATCTCAACCTGCAGCAGAATAGGGGGAAGGGGGATGAGAGGAGGGATGATTGATGGGGGGGGCATCCTTGGGGGAGGGGAGGTTAGAAGTACCCACTATAGAAGAGGGACAGGATCATGTAGGGAATGGGCCAGGTGGGGGGTGGGATGAGTGGGAGGGAATTATAAGCAGCCTTGTACAATATATCTACTATGATAATGTTTTGCATAGCTAGACATGTACAACATATACTAAATTACTTATCTCCCCAGAGGGAATGGGTGACAAGTGAGGAAGGAAATGGATCTGAAATTCGAGGTCTTAAGATTAAATGTTTCAAATATATATAAATACTATTTTTAATACTCTTTTGCTTATAATTGGGAGATAAGATGTGCAGGCATTGGGACACAAAGATTCACCTTCCTCTAACGGAAAAGTCAAAAGGGGTATGGGAGAAGATATGGGAGAGAGCAGATTGGAGGAAGTGATATCTTGTGGGACTGCTATTCTGGGAGGTTGGGTAGGGGAATAATGGGGGGAAAATGATTGTAACTCAAAATCTGGCAGAAATGAATGATGTAAAACAGAAGTTAATAAAGCATTTGTTTAAAAAAAAACCAATCAGTTGTCCTCGCTGTTGTTTCTTTGTTGAAACTTGTCACCACAGATTCAAGTTTTTTATTCTTCTAATTATTTCTGCTGTGTAGGCAGAAGATTTTGCTCTCAAAATTCTCATTTCTCTTTGAAACTACTTAGGAATAGTGTGCTGTGGTTCCACATATTTTTCGAATTCCACAGGGTCCTCTGTATTTGTTCATAGATGCCTGAATTTGTTTACTAGTTGTGGGTGCCATATTTCCTTCTGCTATTAGTGTTTTCTCTGTGCTTAATGTCTTTTGAGCTTTCTTCTTCCTGAAATCTTTGATAATTTCAGTCTTTTTTTCCTCCTTATTTCCCCCCATTTTACATTTTCTGATGGTGGTTTCCCTGGGGGCTGGATCTCAAAGTGTCTCAACCTCTTCCCATGCAGGACAAATTCACAGTTCACCAGCCTATGTCCCTACCTCAAGTGACTTTTGGAAAGACAAAATTGGCCCTAGTTGGATGCTGGGCTCTTTCCATCAGAATTAGTGGATTGTCACATGGCACCCTCCCACCTCCCACTTGGTGTTTTGTCCTGTACCCTCTATTCCTCAGGTCTCTGACAGAGCATTACAGTGCATTGCCACACTAGTGCTATTGTCGTCTGAGATGATTTCTGTCATTTGGACTTTTGAGCTCTAAGGTTCTAGGGGATAGGTAGTGAGTGAACTTGAGGTAGGTATTAGTTTATGGAGTTTTAAACCTCCTTTTGGGTTACTGGTGTCCATAGAGATAGCTGAAGCTGTTTTATCTTTGTACATAATTTTGTTTTAAGAGGTTAGAGAGATCATAAGGATCAGAAGAAGTGTCTATTCTTCCTTCTTGTTAGTCACATAGTCTGCAACTCAGACCTGGTTCATATTCTGTTTTTTCTTGTGGGCCACAATAGAGATTCTGAGAAATTATAAGACCAAGTGTGATTTAGACCCTATAGCAATCATCTTGTGAAATAATATTTTTATTCAATCAGTCAATCATTTCTTAAGCACTTGGTCATGTCCTAGGCACTGGTGATAACAAAGATAAAGGCAGTCCCTGCTTTAAATGTATTTAATCTGGCTAGAGGAGACACCACCTACAGTTATAAGCATTTCTGAAATAGACATAAAATAGGTAATTTTGAGTGAAAGGCACCAGTAGTAGGAGGAACAAGAAAAGCTCCACAAAGAGTTAAGGTTGAACAGATCCTTAAAGGAAGGTAGAAATTTTAAGTGATAGAGGTGGGCATAGATAGTGCAAATGGAAATGGGGGATAGTGGGAGCAGTAATGACAATTTGTCTGCACAAGTTCATTTAGGAAAGTAATAAGCAATAGGGATGGGAAAGTAGGCTGGAGCCAGATTTGAAGGGCTTTCAGTGCCAGAGGATTTTGTATTTGATTTTGGAGATGATAGGGAGCCACTGGAGTTAATTGAGTAGGGGAGTGCCATGGTCAAACCTGTGCTTTGTGAAGATCACTTTGACAGTCACGTGGAGCATGAATTGGAGTAGGGAAGGAGCTGAGTCAAGGAAATCAATTAGGAGGCTCTTGGAATAGTCTAGGGGAGAGTGGATGAAAGCTTGAATACGTTTGGTGACTGTGTGAGCAGAGAACAGGGGACAAATGTGAGAGATGTAGAAGTAGAAATAAGATTGGACATGTGGGGTGAGAGAGAGGGATTAATAATGGAATTAATGTTTCAATTCTCCCAGATTGAACATGTAGTGTCACCTTGGGACTCACTTATACAATTGGTATTAGTGCTGGACAGGTTGAGTCATCCCCTGTGGGGTGACAGTGTTTTTAGGGTTCAAGGGGCAATACTGTGGTGGATATCCTCCCAATATTATCCCAGGAGCCCCTACCATGAGCTTCTGCTTAATAGTAAGACAGTAGATTTAGCTCTCTAGGAAAGGCATTTACTCAAATAACAACATAAGTACAATAGTTACAAAATACATTCTTCCACAAAAAATGCTGATAGTCTACAGTAAGGGGAAGAGTAGATATGAACTTAGAGTACTCCGGTAGTGAGGCACATGTGTTGGAAATACACATGGCCAAGGCAACGAACAACACTAACCTTAATGTCCTTTCTCTTTATGGAGATTCCTCATGATATTTTCAGAGGGACATCATGTCAGTGAAGGACAAATCACTCTACTGCTATTTGCAGGGCATGAAGTCTCTATGGGTCTTATAGCTTACCTAGGCTTTCTCCTCCTAAGGTGGGGTTTCTCAGCTGGAATGGCTGATCTGCTGATGACTTGATCAGATCATTTTGCTGTCTCCTCACCTGGTTTAGCTGCTGCTACTCAGTGGCTGCCAGACAGAGCTGAGCACCTTCTCTAATGGACAATTGCAGCCTTTTCTACCTTCAGCCATCTTTATCTTCTGTGTTACCAGTTCTCTTTTTAGCTGGCATATCACATAATTCTTTCAATGAGGGCAACAGACATTAGCTGAGGATTGGTAGAATCTTCTTCCATTTTGACTCCCTCACATCCTTATTTTTGAGATTATCTGGCACCTTTAGGCTGGAGATGGGAGAAGTCTTGCCTCTTTTTTTCGACAATCTTTCTTGGTTTAAAAATTTCTTCCCTAAGTAAATCATTCCAATGTCTCTTAGGGTGAGTAGTTTCAATTCAGCCAGTAGTGAGCTTATTAATGTTTCACAACTGGCACTGAAAAAAATTATGCATAGATCTATATAAGCATATTATAAATTGTACTGATATAAAGGATGTATAGCACACAGTTTACAAATAATAATAAAATATGCAATTTTAATTGATTCTCACAGAATACTTTTGTTAACTTTTGCTGAACTTTTGTATCAGTAGCCAATTTTTAACCATGACTTGACAAAAGGGGTTGTGTTCCAATTCCTTAACTCTTTCCCCAATAAGTTTGTCATTAAATGTGCCATGTGACTTACTGTTAAACTACTTCTCAACCTCATGCAAATTGTATTTCTTAAGTTGAAACCTCTTCTAGCTTCAACACCTCTGCTTATGATTACATGAACTCCCTTGAATTTTGTATATGGCCACAGGGACTGGAACATCACTTGATTCTATGGTTTTATCTACAAATTGCTCCAAATAATTCAAATCAATTTTATGTGTTAAAATTTCACTTAAATTATACAACTTTTTTCACTAGCTATCTATGGTGATGATAATTCTTCACAAGACTAAGTAGATTTTTTGAACCAAAATAATTAAAAATGCTTTTATCACCATTTATGTCTGATAAAAGATGTGTTCATTGTTGAATTGTGTTTTTGTACTATAATATAAGAAGATATTCCTAGGAAGAACATAAAGGAAGGAGAGAAACAATTTATTAAGTGCATATACTATGTGCCAAACATTATGTTAGGCTCTTTATAACTATTAACTCATTTGATTCCCACAACAACCCTGCAAGGTAGGTACTATTTTGATCTCTAGTTTACAGTTAAGGAAAGTGAGACACACGGAGAGAGAGAGACAGAGAGAGAGAGACAGAGAGGGGGGGGAGAGACAGAGACAGAGAGACAGAGACAGAGAGACAGAGAGAGAGAGAGAGACAGAGACAGAGACAGAGAGAGACAGAGAGAGATACAGAGAGAGAGACAGAGAGAGACACAGAGAGAGACAGTGAGAGAGACAGAGAGAGAGAGAGAGAGACAGTGAGAGAGACAGAGAGAGACAGAGAGATAGAGAGACACAGAGAGAGAGAGACAGAGACAGAGACAGAGACAGAGAGAGGAGGGGTCAAGTGGCTTGTTCAGAGTTTCATAGCTAATAAGTGTCTGAGGCTAAATTCAAACTTCAGTCTTTCTAACTGCAAGCCCAGAGCTTCATCCACTCTGCCACTAAGCAGTGGGTCACTATTAAATGGAATATCTTTAAACTTATCTGACTTAATCAAATATTCAACTTGAGATGTGTGCTTTCAAGTGCCTTTAAATTTCCAAGTGGTGTGTTTTATTAATTTTTCTTGATCTTGACTGTAATATAGTTGAAAGTAATGAAACTTCTTTAGAAATGGCAATCATTAGGAGTGGCTAGGTGGCTCAGTGAGTAAGAATGCCAGCCTTGGAGTCAGGAGGACCCGGGATGGGTTCCAGCCTCAGTTACCTAGCACCCACGCATAAATAACTAGCCGTGTAACCTTGACCAAGTTACTTAACCCCAATTGCTTAAAAAAAAAAAAAGAAATGTCAACCATTGAAGCAAGGTCTTGCTAGAAATTACTTTTATCTAACATCTTTGCCAATCCAGAGTGAAAAGGATGAAAAGTAAATTCGTAATGCAAGTTGCATACACTATACAGCTCATAAATCACATGTAGCCCATCTTGGTCCCAGTATTCAATTTGAATAAATTCAATTTCAAGTTTTTAGCTGTAGTTTCTAGCTCATTTTGATTTTTATTATATTGACAATAAATATAATAAACTTTCCTCCGAAATATTTTGAAGTAACTTATTTTATTTCAGATATTGAACCATCAAGTGATAATTTAAATAAATGATATAAACAGTACCAAATGATGATTTAAAGAAAAATTTCTAACACCTTTGTAGCAATTCCAGACTTTCTTTTCAAAATTGCATTAGCACCATCAGAACAAAATGCAATTGTTTGCTTTCAAATATTCAATATTAAAGTCACAGTCATTTAAAGCAGAAAATCATAAATTGAAAAGACACTCTTGTGACTGACACTGATGCATTACAGCATCAAATAACATTGCTTTAGAACCTAACTGAATTTCACACCAGAGATAAGTCACTTGAAAGTGTAGATGTCTCATCAATTATGATGCCAATTTTGGCATTCTCTTCTATAACATACTTAAAATATCCATTTAAATTTATTTTAATATGTCTTGGTATCTTTGTTGTATTCTGTCATATATATAAACAATGAGACAATGTCCTGTATCTATTCCATTTTTCCCTTGTAATTTTACTGCCCCTTAATATCAGTTAAAGGTCTATTATATTTTACTAAACTTGAAACAGTATTGAAAACATTTACAGTATCATCAATAATTCTCTTATTTTGCTTGTGCACTAAATTGGAAATTGAGTCATTAGCCAATTATTTTAACAAATCTTAAATTTTAGTATTAGTTTTAGAAATATCATGTTCCCTAGTTTTTTTTTTTAAACCTGACTCATAGCTTTATTATTGCCATTTGGGATTCCTAAATGTCCATTCCTTCAATATGCTTTTCTGCTATTACTCTTAGATGCTGAACGATTGAACAATCCCCACATCCTTATTGACCTTCTTTTATTGCAAGCTATTTGTAGTGTTCTGTAAACACAATTGTCTTTCATTCCAATAATCTGAAGTGCAAGGTTATTTATTTCTTCCTTTTATGAACATGATGGTTGTTCATTTGATAGATGAGGAAACTGCATCCTATTGGCTTTGATACCCCACGATGATAGCAACTATATGGTACAGTAAAGTAGAGCACTAGACCCAGCATTAAGAAGACTTGAGTTCAAATCAAGCTTCCTATACTTACTAGCTAAGTGGCATATGGCAAGTCACTTAACCTCTGCCAACCCAGTTTCCTCATCTGTAAAATGAGCATAACAGTAGCATCTACCTTCTAGGGTTGTTGTGAGGATCAAGTGAGATAATATTAAAGTGACATAAAATCCTAGTTATTTTTACGATTATTATTTTGTTCCTTTCATGATTTTCTGTATTTTCACCTTCACATTTAAAACTTTTAATAGGTCATTCTGTCATTTGTTATTTTAGGGACAAGAAGTAAAAGAATAGTTGTACATTGCGTTAGTAAAAGTCATGATATCATTTGAGGGGTTAATGTAAAAATTTCTCTGGACTCTTGTGTTTGTGTTTTGAAGTTAGTATTTAGCTCTGGTCTTTTCATTAGAAATGCTTGAAAGTCTTCTATACCTTTACAAGTCCATTTCCCCTGAGTATAATCAGTCTTACAGGGTAAGTTGTTCTGGGTTGTAAGACCATATAGAGTTTCCTCACTTTTGGAATATTGTATTCCAAGATCTCCTTATTTAAAGTAGAAGCCTCCAGGTCTTGTGTAAGTGTGATTGCATTTCTTGGCAACAGTTTCTTTCTAGATACATATATATATATATATATATATATATATATATATATATATTTTTTTTTTTTTTCTTTGATGTGGGTGCTCTGGTTTTTCCTGGGACTTTTCCTTTCTGAGTTCCTTTCAAGATGTGATTTGTGGAATCTTTTTATCTTTTCTTTGTCTACTATTTCTGATAAGTTTGGGCAGTTTTCATTAATAATTTTTTGAGATGTTGTATCCAGACCTCTTTTTTAAAATCGTGGTTTTCAGGGAGTCCAGTGATTCTCAAATTGTCTCACCTTAAGTTGTTTAGCAGGTCAATACCAGAAATTTTACATCTTTTACTTTTCAGTCTTATTGACTTTATTCTAATATTTCTCCCATTTTTCTAGAATCGTTGATTTCTTTTTGATCCATTCTAGTTTTCTGTGATTCTGTTACTTGGGTAAGGTTTACTATGTTCTCTTTAAGCTATTTATTCTCTTTCTGATTCTTTTTTTTCCAGAGCTTTTATTTTATTTTTTATCCCTAGTTTCACTTCCTGGTGGTCCTTGTGGAAAGTCCAATTTTTCCCTTTTAGTCTTTGTCTGCATCCGTTATAGAGTGACTCCCTCCTTTTGAGAGGTCTCTTGTTTTACAAAAATCTTTGAAATTAGTCAATGTTTTCTTTTATTTATTCATTTCCCCAGTTATGGTTCCTGATTTGAGGCTTTGTGCCAGCTTTCTACCCACTGCTAGAATTTAGATGGTGGTTGTTCCTGTTTGATCTTTTCTGGGTTATCTGCATTCTTTTGGTTAATTGAAGCTCCTACAGTGAGACATGATTGAATCTTTGAGGTTCAAAGAGGACTTTGGGGTCCTTTCTGGCATCTCAGGACAGAGTGTTAGGGAGCTGCCAGACTTGGACTGTTTAGGTGTGATTGTCTCTCATTTCTCATTGCCATTCACTGGTGTTTTCATGACTTTCCCCCAACTCCCCATTTTTCTGACCAAGCTGGGGCTTTCTGACTGCCCCCCCCCCAGAGCTTTTTCAGGGGACATTTAGACTCTTGTTGACTGGAAACACAGAGCCTCATAGACAACATGTGTCCCTGGCCTGTGTCTGTTCATGCTGGGAGGGTACTCCATGCTGTCTTGCTGTGGCTCTCTTTCTTATTACCCTCAGGCTCCTGGCTGACCTCTTGTTCCAGTCTGTCATTTAAAGGAAGTTGGTGGTGTACTATATAGAGTAATGGGCCTGGAGTCAAGAAGAGTCAAGTTCAAATCTGGCCTTAACCACTTACTAGCTGTGTGGGAGTAAATCAGCTTCTGTTTGCCTCAGTTTTCTCACGTAAAATGGGACTAATAATAGGATATAAATCCCACAGATGTTATGAGAATCAAGTGAGATGATATTTGTAAAAATCTTGGCACTTTTCTAGCCCACTATAAATGAGCATTCCTTTCCCTTCCCTCCCATGGCAGAAGTTAATTGCTGTAATTTCTTATTGGATTTCTTCTTCATTATTCCATCTGGTGTGAACAGCAAGGTTTTGCTGGAAGATGAATGTGGGACAAGGTTGTCCCACATTAATTTCAGGCAGCAGTCTTGGCCAGAAGTCTGACAGAGCAGGCACTTAGTAAATGTTTTTTGGGGTTTTTTTTTAGCAAAAATTGTGTCAAATTTAATACCACAATTAGGAGGTTCTTAAATTAGTCTTTTATGGATACCTTTTAAATGCCAAATTGAAATGTAAAATTGTCTCTAAGCATTTCTACTCCATTGTATTTGTTTTCAGCTCTTACCATCATAGAGTTCTTAATGGTATTATGCTACCCACAGTTATTTCATATCAGTGGTACAAAGCAAACACCAATACAGACTTTAAAAGACCATAGAGGCAACTAAACAGACATTGTATTAACATAAATAAAAACATAATGGACTGATTTATGCACAAGGCAATAATTGATTACATTTTATGAATTGGGGAGTAAAGAGAACTCAAGAAATTGCTAGTTTAGAGAAGGTAATGTGCCTTTTGCATGTGGGAGTAGAGGGCAGCACTGTAATTAGAAATTTTTGCAATTTGAACAAGTAGCACAGAATGTTCCTGAGGCAAATGGCATGAAATAAAACCCCAAACACTTCTTTTGAGTCCATGGAATGCTGGGCAACAGGCCTACAGACCAGACAGGACCTCACCTGTTGTGTGGCTGATGGGTGGGCAGGCCTGGGATGAGGCAGCTTGAAGTTTTCTATTTTTATTTCTTAAATAGAAGTTAAAAGTCATTAAAAAGAGAGAGAGAGAACTGTTTCTGCACTGGTGAAGTACTTCAAATACTGTCAGCAATCTCTAAATTTTGACTCCTTGAGGCAATGCCTCCATCACTCTATCCTAATTACAATGGATGGTATTAATCACAATTTCTTCCTTTGATCAGAAAAAAAATTGCTTAGGGGGTGACAGTAGGTGATTGAATTTAAGAATCTAGTGAAAGTATCGAAAGGAAACATCTTAATGAGCCCTAGCAGAGAGTGATTCAGAAATAAGGCACAGCCAAGAACCAGGATAAGAGAAGGAAGAGTCGGCTTGGAATGGCAGACCTGGAATACAGTGTAGCTGATCTTGTTTTGGACAACCAGAGGACATGCACAATGAGTTGTTGAGTGGACAATTTCTCTGATTGCCGTAATTCTCTTATTATTTCTTTCTCATATTCTAGCATGTGCTACTTAATAGGCATCATTCTCTCCTAAATGTTCTCCATTTCCTTCTTTTTGGCTTATTCAGAAAAAAAAATAAATTGTAGACATGGGAGGGATCTTGGAGTTCATATAGTCTTGCCTAGTCCAATATCTTCATTTTATAGTTGAAGAAAGTGAGGCCAAAGAGGTTAAATGATTTGCTGCAAGTTTGTGGCAATATGGGCACTAAAATCCAAATCTCCTGAGTCTCAGTTCAGTGATCTCTCAACTATATCAAATTCCATCCTTTCATTTGTTTCTCATAGTCCAGAGGGCTGCCCCTGAGAAAAATGTCTCTGCCTCTGGACTCACACAGACCAAGTTCGTCCTGAAGGAATTCCAAAGAGAACAGATCAGGATGGTTTTCTTGTTCTCACTCATTACTCTGGTGTTGGGGGGAAATTTTCTAGAACAAAGTATAGGTATGACTCATGTGTAGGGTCTGCCCTAAAAGACATAATCAACACTTTTTTTCTTCTAGAGAAGGTATTCAATGTACAACATAGATATCAAATATAGTTCAGCTACTTATTTTCTCTATCACAAAAAATGTTTAAGATGCTATGGAATCATGAATTCATAATAACAAATACTTAAAACACAATACAATTGTGTCATATCTATTAGATTCCTGGACAATTTTTCAGGACTGTTGAACAGATATTTTTTCTTTACCTCAGATCTGTGCTGTATGAGCAAATCACAAAGCCTTTATCTTCTGGGTAGGAAGGCATGGTTCTTTACTCCCTTTGGGTTCAGGATGATTCTGTTGTGGTTGTCTTCTCTGAGAAACAGTATCCTTGCTGGAATCACCTCCTGTTAGGCAGCTGGAATCATGTCAGGAGCCCAGGAACTTTCAAAATCATAAGGTAACTACCAAGGCCAGAAATGTCAATTTCTTAGAATCTTGGTTTGGTGACCTGTGCTTAGAGAAAGAAACACAAAGAAGAAAAGGTAGGGAGTGACTTAAGGACTAATTTTAAGCTCACATTGAGCTTGTAGCTGCTATTGCTACAAACAAAACAAATCCCCTCCATTAGATGTCCAAGGGAAGACTGGCAGGGTCCCAAGCAACATGCTCAAAAGAGAAAACCTTTCGACATTTCTCATAGCCTACTGAGGTAGGAGATTGTTCCTGGCTTATTGAGCACTACTATTCATCCCGCTCGTGGTAGAAAGTGAAGAAAAATTAAGAGACCTCTTGATGAGAGTGAAAAAGAAGAGTGTAAAGACTGGTTTGAAGCTTAACATTAAAAAAAAACTAAGTTCTTGGCAACTGATTTCATCACTTACTGGAAAACAGAGGGAGAAGTGGAAGCCATGTCAGATTGATATTCTTAGGCTCAAAGATCACTCAGATGGCAACGGTAGCCATGAAATTAAAAGCTGCTTGCTCCTTGGAAGGAAAGCTAAAACCCAGAGGTATCCATAGGGAAAATGGAGATATATCATCTTGCCTACAAAGGTCTATGTATTCAAAGCTATGGTTTTCCCAGTAGCAATGTATGGCTGTGAGAGTTGGATTATAAGGAAAGTGGATTGCCACAGAATCGACACTTCCCAATTGCGGTGCTGGAGAAGACTTTTCAGAGTCCCTTGGATAGCAAGTAGGTCAAATTAGTCAATATTTAAAGAAAACTAATACACATTATTCACTGGAAGGTCAAATACTGAAGCTGAAGCTTAAATACTTTGGCCACACAATTAGAAGATGGGATTCATTGGAAAAGACCATGATGTTGGGAAAGATTGAAGGCAAAAGGAAAAGGGAATGGTAGAGAATGAGATAGATGGAGGTCATAAAAACAATGGACAGGAACTTGGACAGACTTTGAGAGATGGTGGATAATAGAAGGGCCTGGTGTGCTGTGGTCTATGGGATCACAAAAAGCTGGACACAACTGAACAACTAAATAACAATCACACTTATCACAACTCTTCATTCATGAAGACCAAGGGACGAGCTATGCTGGCCAAATATGTTCCTTTAGCAAGGTGCCAGGTCACATGTCCCACTGGAATGAGCCATAGGGAACAATCAGCTCCATGAGAAGCAACTAATTGAACACCCACTGCAGAATTTATATATATTCATATAACTGATCACCCTGCCCTGCCCCCCAAGTAAGGGCATTTCACTCCTCCCCTAGGTTTCCCTGGTGCCTTTAGGGGGATCTAGGCTTTCTGCCAATGTTTCCTCAATGGTAGGGAGTAGTCCCTTTGCACCTGAATTCCATTTGGCCACTAACAATTGAATTCACTTTTACCAAGGAATATTTACTTCAAAAGGTATAGTCCCAATAGTACAAACTTGCTCCCCTAATTCATAAGAGGGATAATCCCTTTCCTTTGCACCACCTTAGCCTCTGGGGAGGAAAAGGGAATTAGGTTCATAATTTAGATTAATTCCTGTAAAACACAGTCCCAATTCCAAATCAAAAACCCTTCTCAGGTTGAAGTTTCAGTCTACTGGACCAGCTGACTGAATCATCCCTCTTACAACCCTAGTTCCTAGATTATCATGGCCTGAACTCTTGGGTCTGGTGGGGACCACCACTATCAGCTGAAACCAATGGAGACAAACCATGTAGAAGAGAAAACACTTGCTGCTAGACATGTTCCTCAGAACTAGGGGTAAAAGAGGAAGGGCAGAGGAAGGAAGGGCAGAAGAAGGAAGGCCTTCCTCTTTCACAAGTTCAGTTCATAGTGCCCATTCTGTGAGTGAGCTTTGACTCTGGACATGGCAGATAAGAGTAGCTGAAAGGAAAGCAGCAGAAAGTGGCGGGGGGGGGGGGGGGAGAAGGGGGAAAGTGACAGGTTCAATCTTGACAGTTTTAAGGACACAGGCAGGCAACCAAAGGAGGCCACATCCACCCATGTGGTAGGGGATACAGAGACCTCCATGTTAGGCAATCTGGACATGCTCCAAAGGCCCCTCCGGGTACTTCTATGTTAGAAGAACTGGACATCCCCAAACAAGCCTCGGTTAGTTACCCTTGTATATTGCTTTATTTCAACTCTTATGCTTTTGTTTTGTGTTATTATTTCACTAATACTTAGTAAATGTTTGTTGACTGATTGACTAATATTCAGTATAACTTGTGTCATTAACTCCTTCAGATCAAAGATTTCATATTGCATTCCTTTTCATGCCTTATAGAGCCTAAATGCCGTTATATCAATTCAAGTCAACAAGCATTTACTAAGCATCTATGGTACTAAGAGCTGGGGATAGATAGAAAGAAAAGAGAAAATAGTCCCAGTTATCAACAAGATCATGATGTAAATCGAAGAGATAATATCTAAACAACTATTAATGAACAAGACACATACACATATACTTAATATGCATATGCACATATATATATATATCGATTATCACATGTGTGTCAGTGTGTATGACTGGTGATAATCTCAGAAAGCACTAACGTTAAGGGGAACTAGGAAAGGCTTTTTTCAGAAGGTGGCTTGTTAGCTAAAACGTGAAGGAAGACAAGGGAGTCAGAAGGTGGAGATGAGGAGAGAGGGAATTCCAAATGGAGTATAGTTAGTGAAAGTACCCAGAGTCAGGTGGAATCTGGTCTTGTGCAGGAACATCAAGGACACCATGGTCATGGGATCACAAAGTATGTGGAGGAAGACCAAGGTGTAAAAAAGACTGGAAATGGAGGAGGGATAAAGTTTTAAAGGACTTTAAATGCCAAAGGATCTTTATATTTCAGAGGTAAAAGGGAGCCCTTGGAGTCTATTAAATAGCGGTGTGAGGAGAGAGAGATGAACCAGGGAGACCAACCAAAAGACTATCACAACAGTACAAGTGTGAGCTCACATCGGAGTGATGGAAGCATAAGAGGAGAGGGGCATATATAAGAAATATTTGGGAGGTAAAATCAATGGCAATCAGCGATTGATTGATATGGGGAGTGAGAGAGTAAGGAGTAGAAGACCCCTGAGAGCCTGGTTTTGGGGGAAGATGGTGGTACCCTTGATGGTAATAAGGAAATTAGTAAGAAGGAAGGATTTGCAGGGAAAGGTATAAGTTCAGTTTTGGACTTGAGGAGTTAAAATGTAGTTAATTCTCTAACCTAGGCCAGGGCACCTTCTACTGCAAGAAGTTGCTTTAATGGATTTTATGATCTTATCATTTTTATTGGATGATCTCATCATTGTCCGTTTACTTTTTTGACTCTCATAGATCATAACTTATCCCCATCTTTTATCCTGTGTTATTCTTGTTCATCTTAAAAAAAAAATCAGTTCTCCATAGAATATCAATACAACATGCCAAAGACCTGCTCTTAGGTTTTTTCACATTTGTGGTTACCAGTTCAGCACTCAGGCTATTTATGACCTTTACTTGTCACCACACAGCCAGCTCATATAGCTGTAACTAGACATTCTTTCACCTTGGACTGGCATGGGGCAGTGGTGTAGAGGACAGTTATGAGGGGAAGATGGGACCCTACTGAGATGCCATTGTGATAAGACCTTTAAGGTGATTGTGGGTGAAGGAAGAAGCTCTCACTGGTACCACGGAGTTGCTAGAACCCAAGGAGGTAGAAACTGGTAAGGGAGTAGGATTGTACTGTGTAGACCAGAAATAGAAAATGCTAGAGTTTCTATGGGACTCAGTAATGGAAACTGGAGAGGAGTATATTCTGGGGCAAGGAAATATGCCCTCAAAAGTATCAGCATTCCAGAGAAAAGTCTTGATGGCTCTACCCTGATTAGAACTCTGTTAACTTATCTCCTCTTCTTTTTTCATATGACCATCATAAGCTCAATTTATTTTCCCAAATGACTGAAATTATTTTTAGAAATTTATTTATTTACTTTTAGTTTACAACATTCAGTTCCACAATCCTTTGAGTTCCAAATTTTCTTCCCTTCTCCCTCCTCCCCACCCACCTCAAGATGGCATGTAATCCAATATAAGTTCTACAAATACCTTAAAAACATTAAACATATTTTCACAATAGTCAAGTTATAAAGAAGAATTATAACCAATGGAATGAACCACGAGAAACAAGACAACAACAACAAAAAAGAGCAAATAATTTGCTTCAATCTGGATTCAGACTCTGTAGTTCTTTCTCTGGATGTGGATATCCCTTTCCATCATGAATCTTTTAGAGTTGTCTTATAACCTTGCATTGCTGAGAGGAGCCCAGTCTATCAAAGTTAGTTGTCACAGATATAATGTTTCTGTAATTGTGTACAGAGTTCTCCTGGTTCTGCTCCCCTCACTCAGTATCAGTTTATATAAGTCTCTCCAGGTTATCATGAAGTCCATCTGCTCTTCATTTCTTATAGCACAATAGTATTCCATTACATTCATACACCACAACTTGTTTAGCCATTCCCCAATGGGCATCCCCTTGATTTCCACTTCTTTGCCACCACAAAAAGAGCTGCTTTAAATTTTTTTGTACATACAGGTCCTCCTCCCACTTGTGTGATCTCTTTGGGATACAGCCCTAGAAGTAGCAATATGCTGGGTCAAAGAATATGCAAATTTTTATAGTCCTTTGGGCATAGTTCCAAATTGCTCTCCAGAATGGTTAGATCAGTTCACAACTCCACCAACAATGCATTAGTGTTCTAATTTTTGCACAACCTCTCCAGCATTTATCATTTTCCTATTTTGTTATCTTAGACAATCTGGCTGGTGAGATGTGGTACCTCAGAGTTGTTTTGATTTGCATTTCTCTAATCAGCAGTGATTTAGAGCATTTTTTCATATGCCTATAGATATATTTAATTTCTTCCTCTGAAAACTGCCTGTTTATATCCTTTGACCATTTATCAATTGGTGAATGGCTTGTATCCTTATAAATTTTACCCAGTTCTCTGTATATTTTAGAAATAAGCCCTTTATCAGAGACACTGGTTGTAAAAATTCTTTCCCAATTTTCTACTTCCTTCCTAATCTTAGTTAAATTGGCTTTATTTGTACAAAACCTTTTCAGTTTAATGTAATCAAAGTTTTCCATTTTGCGTTTTGTAATTCTCTCTATCTCTCATTTGGACATAAATTCTTCCCTATTCCATAAATCTGACAGGGAAACTGTTCCTTGCTCTCTCAGATTGCTTACAGTATCAGCCTTTATATCTAAATCTTGCACCCATTTAGACTTTATTTTGGTATACAGTGTAAGATACTGGTCTATGCCCAGTTTCTGCCATACTATTTTCCAGTTTTCCCAGCAGTTTTTGTCAAATAGTGCATTCTTATCCCAGAAGCTGGGGTCATTGGGTTTATCAAACAGTAGGTTGCTATAGTCATTGACTGCTGTGTCTTGTATACCTAATCTATCCCACTGATCCCGTACTCTATTCCTTAGTACCAACTAGTTTTGATGACTGCTGACATACAATGCAGTTTAAAATCTGGTATGGCTGGGCCACCTTTCCTAGCATTTCTTTTCATTAATTTCCTTGATATTCTGGTCCTTTTGCTTTTCCAGATGAATTCTGTTCCTATTTTTTCTAGTTCTATAATTTTTTGGTAGATTGGTTGGTATGGCCTCATCTCCTTTTCTATTTATGTATGTTTTTGGTGGACAGTTAGGTGGCACAGTGGATAGAGTCCCAGGCCTGGAGTCAGGAAGACTCATCTCCTTGAGTTCAAAGTCTGGCCTGAGACACTTACTAGCTGTGTGACCCTGGGCAAGTCACTTAACCCTGATTGCCTCAGTTTCCTCATCTGTAAAATTAGCTGGAGAAGGAAATGTCAAAACACTCCAGTATCTCTGTCTAGAAAACCCCAAGTGGGGTCATAGTCATACATTTCATAACATCATGTTTCTGATAATATCTTTTGTGACAATTCTTATGTACAAGTCATTATTGGTAATAATACCTCTTACTTATTTATACACATTATTAGTTTTACCTTTTCCCTTTGGGTTACCTATAATTTTAATTATTTTGCCATTGGTTTTCCATGGCCAAATGACATTACTGAGAGAACACTGACATGAAAAAAAAGGTTTCTTTGGAAAGGAGGATATTAAGATCATTAGAACATACCATACAGAAGTATGAGTGATGCTTATATAAAGGCAACACGAGTAAGTGAATTTAAAAATTTCCAATGGCATTTGGATAAACATGGCAAGTTGCATGTGCAAATCAACCAATCAGCAAGTATTTTTTAAGCATTAACATGTGCCAAGCACTATGATAGACACTCAAGGTACAAATCTACAAGTGAGACAGTCCCTGAGCATCAGCAACTTATTGAATAAGCTGGGGACAGTGTACAAATGGGAGGGTTTGGTCTGGTGGATCCACGAGCTATTAGACCATCACATTCTTTCTTGCCATTAGCAATGGGATTTCTGATTTTGTTACTGTTCCCAGATCAAAAGCAAGAGGTGGGAAGTTGGGCGGGCGTGGTGGTAAACACAAGGCAGATGTCAGTGTTTTGGTAGACTCTGGTGTCCTGGTGGATGCCTGGATGGGATATTAAACCTGTTTTGGGGACAGCTAAATATAATGTGCCAGGAGAGTACACTTACTCACCAGTTAGGATAGCTTAACCTTAAGACAGTGTCCCAAAGCTGAATGAATGGAGTAACTCTGCCAGGACTGGGGGTAGGGGAAGGCTGAGCTTAGTTTCTGATGGAACAATATCTGGGGGAAGGGGGAAGTGGGAAGAAATTTATATGTGTGAGTTAGTTTATTAGATATAGTCCTTAGAGTTTGTGTTAAAGTAGAAAATAACTTTGAATTCATTTTGCAAAAGTTTTATTTTTGTCCTTTAGTTAGGAAGGACCAAAAAAAATACTCTCTTTTGAAACAGAAAAATCTAAAAAAGCTAGAGTGGATTGATGTTGCATAAATACTACAAACTCAACATGTTTTGCTGTCTAAAGAATACCTAGAAGTATAGATTCTGGTTTATAAATATCTCTAGTGAAACACACAACATCCGCTTTTAATTTGGGTTTATGGATCAGACAAGAAAACATCTATGGTTTTAAGAGGTCTAAAGTGATGCCATATGGTTCAGTGTATTTTTTGTTATTTTGGTTAGCAAGCTTTGCCTAGCAAAACAAAAAATGTCTGGTGGTACTTCAGAACCACTCATTTTCAATCAAAGAAGGAAAAGAATCCCAAATCTTCCTATTTATTATCATAGTGTAATATATAGAGGAGCTGCTGCTGGTGTACCTGCCCCTCCCTGTCCTGTACTCAACCACATGATCCTGTACTGGGTTCAGTACTAGGGGAGTGTTCTGTAAGGAGCTCTCCAATTTCACATTCATTGGCTTACTAAACTCTTCTGGGAGACACATTTGCCTTCATCTGTTACTACAAGTACTGTGATAGATACTCTAAATACAAATACAAAAGAAATGACAGTGACTCCCCTCAAGGAGCTTGGCTTCTAATAAAGAGAGACAACATATAACACAGAATGGTGGCAAGAAAGGGAGAATTTTGGCTTGGAAAGTTATAGACATGGTTAGGGGAGGCATGAGATCAATCAGGAGAGTAGGAAGGACTTCTTTTCTATCTAGCTCAACAGTTTTTTTTTTTTCAATTTTGTTTCTCTCTCTGATTTTCAGAACTTATATTTTTCTATTTATTTGTATCCAATTAATTTGTTATTTTCTAGGGGTTCTTTTTTCATTGCATTTTCAATTCATTAACCTCTCCTTTCTCTCTTTTGTTGATATTGCTATTGGGGTCATCTCCAGTCATCTTGATCTATATCTTGCTGCTGGACCCATATTGCTCTAGAGGAGAAAGTGAGGCTGGTGACTTTGCCTAGCCCTCCCTCACTTAAATCCAATTCACTTGCAAGTTATATCATCATCTTCCTGATGTCATGGTCCTCTTTGTGAACTAAGGACAAACAACAACAATGATGCCAATGCTCCAGGTTTGTAGTCATTCATTCAGTCAACAAGCTTTAAACTCAATGTTTCTGGAACAATGCTAAGTGCTGGGGATATAAAGAGGCAAATGACCATCTCTTCTGTTAGAGCTCACAATCTAATGGGGAAGACAACAAACAGATATGTATAACAAGTTATATTCAGGATAAATGGGATATATTTGAGGGAGAGAAGACACTAGAATGATGAGCGATTGGAAAGTGCTTTCTGTAGAAAATGAAATTTTAGTTGGGACTTAAAGAATTCAGGCTGAGATCAGAAGGGAAAGTCTTTCAGGGATTGAGGACAGTCAGAACTGACAGAGAATCTTCTGGGAATGGCCAGGAGGCCAGTAGTACTAGATGGAAGAGGACATGGTGAGGTATACGGTGTCAGAAGACTAGAAAGGTAGGAAGGGGCTAGGGTATAAAGAGTTTTCAAGGCCAGAGAATTTTGTATTTGATCCTGGAGGTGACTGGAAACCATTTGTGTTTACCAAGTGTCTGTGTAGGGTGGAGGGGAGTAACCTGAGCTTTAGGAAAATTGCTTTGATGGATGAATTGAGAATGGATTGCAGTGGGGAGAGGCATGACACAGGCAGACAAACCAGTGGGCTATTGCAATAATTCAAGCATGAGGTGATGAGGGCCTGCATGAGAGTGGTGGCAGTGTCTAAGGAGAGAAGGGAGCATATTTGAGAGATGTTGCAAAGGTGAAATGAATCCTGTCAGAATGGTTGCATGATTTTCTTTACCTTTGTTCCTCAACACACATCTAAGAGTGAAGGTGGAGAATAAGTGAGAGCGATCCAATGCTGAGACTTAGCAAGATACAATTAATGAAAGTTAAGGGGGCTAAGTATTTAAGAGAGGAAGACAATAGGGAGTTGAATTGATTCACCAAGGGGTCAAGATGAGGAAACAAGGAGAGAATGGCTAGTGCAGGAGAGCTGGCCTGGAGAGAATTGAGGAGTCAAGGTTTAGAGGTCATTTTGCAGACAAAGAGTTGTGTTTGGTAAGGAAAGGAAGAGGGAGAAGTGAAAAACCAATAGATCGTGGTGGGATAAGGGGATCTAGGAATTCTTGAGACAGGGAGGTAGTACATTTTTGAGTGATGTCAAGATCAAAGGTATGACCATTATAATGTGTGGATGAAGTGGGGTGGAGGAGTAGTTCTTGGAAGGTGAGTAGGTGGAGGGTGTTTGAGGGAGAGTCAATTTATATGCTGGAGTCTCCTAGTATGAGGGGAGGAATTTGGGAGGAAAGAAAAATTGTGAACCATATATAGAACTCAATGAGGAAAAAGGGGCAGTAATTTGGGGGATCTTGAAAGAACAGCTACCACAATTTTGATTGGGTGGTAGAAATGAATAGCATGAATTTCAAAGGAGGAGAGGGTACTGTGTAATGGAAGTAGAGAGAGAATTTGGGAATGGAAATAGGAAGTGAGGAGTACTCCAACTTTCTTGTGTGGGTCAGTGAGCTGAGAATGAGTAAAGGCACAACCATTAATGGAAAAGCTAACCAGAGAGATGTTGTTACCACAGAAGATCCAAGTTCAGCAGATGGAAGATATGGGAGAGGACAAGATTTAGGATGAAAGGAAGTTTATTGACTATGGTTTAGGCCAGGTGTGGGGAAACCTGTGGCCTCCAGGCCATATGTGGCCTTCTAGGTTCTTGGGTGGAGCCTTTTGACTGAGTCCAAATTTTACAGAATAAATTCTTTTATTAAGGGAATTTGTTCTGTGAAGTTTGGATTCAGTCAAAGGGGTGCATTTGAGGACTTATAGGGCTACACATGGCCTCAAGGCCACAGGTTCCCCATCTCTGGTTTAGGCATTTCAGAGGACACAGTGGAAGGGCTGGGTGGTGTTTTGTTGGATTTTATGATGGGCAGGTTGAGGAGGATGGGAATAAGGAATCAGTTTGGGGTGGGGAATGGAGCTTGGATGATGACTTACAGGAATTCAGAATCACTGGCGTATGTAGGGTGTGACCAAGTATGAGAACATTCATCACTGAGTGGAAGGCATTAAAGGAGGTTGGAAATCAGACTGGAGACAAATATTACAGGAAATGGAAGCCACACAGTCAGATGGGAGGTCCTGCTTCAATGTTCCTCTTCTCTCTGAAGGATAGAGATTAGGCAGAAAAGGGCACAAAAGGAGATGGAAATTTAGCCTGCACAGCAGTTGAAAGAATTCCTATTCTCTCCTAACTTTCCTTTTCCTCTTCCCTCAGGGGTCAGGAACAGCAGCAGATGGAGGAGCAGAGGTCAAAGGGAAGGTTGTTTCTCATAGATGGGGCTTCTTCACATCTTGGTTGGGAAATCAGCCTGATAATAGGAAGTGTAAGTTGCCTTGTTTGGATAGATTGGAAGTCATCTCCTTGGGGCAGAAGCAAAACAACAGGTTATGCTAGGCGCCTCTTCTTCCTTGAGGATAGAGATCAGACTGAAACAGTGAATGGTGGCTGTGTTCTGCAGGGAAAGTCACCTTGGGGTAGATAGATGATGCTAGGCTGGCTCCTTGCTGTCTTCCCTTGAGGGTCATACCTACAAGCAAGGTCCATGGTCAGAGAAAAGTTTGGCTCCCTGAGCTAGCATACTCCTGGAGATGATGTCATTCCACATGGAGCATTCTAGGGAGCTGCTTCTGGGAGAATAGCGATAACATGTAAAGAGAGTGCCCTGGAGGAAAAAAAAAACCCAACTTGGAGCAGGCATAGACATTCTCCAACTAGTTCTGGTTGGCACAACCATTTCATGAAGAAAAAGCTCTTTGATTGGCTGAAGAGATATTCAACAAGCTGTGTTAATACTCCTCTTGGTCTCAGAATTATCTTGTAAGACTGAAAAATCGAGAAGGTTCCTTGGTCTCCAGTCATTCTAGAATTTGTGTTAGCAGTTAGCATAGAAGTCTAAGCTTTGAAGAGAGTGGACTTCCTGTTGCTCTAGAGGCCAGGTTTTCAATCAGCTCGATATGGATGCCCTGAGAAGCAAGGAGTGATTCCGGGGATTATCTTTCAGGAACTCAGTCTAGTGCAGGCTTACTTGATGTTAATATCACATGTGGACACAAACTTTGCAGGACCAATGCTATGTAGGAACTGAGCTAACTTTTGTATTTAATCCAACCACAGGGATCAAAATGGAATAGGGGAGTTATACCTTGTCCCTCCAGGCACTAGGATAAATATTTGTATGTTTGTTCCTAATAATTCCGAGGAGTCAATGGCCCTTTGTAAAAGCTACCTGATGGAAGGCAGAGAAGGAAATGGTATAACCCAGCTGTCACCCACCACTAACAATCACACAACTCCTCTCTCTAGAAAAGTGGTAGATGTGGTCTCAATACATTTCTAAAGCGGGAAAATGAACATGAAAGTAAAAGTCTTTTGAGGGACTAAGAAAAAAAGCCAGGCAAAGCAAAAACAAAAACACAGTCAAAATGACAGTTACTCAAAGTCGTTCTGTAAGCAATATTGCTGTTATTGTATACAATGTTTTCTTGGTTCTGCTCATTTCACTCTTCACCATTTCATGGAAGTCTTTCCTTGACTTTCTAAGGTCATTGAGTTCATCATTTCTTATAGTACAATAGTATTCCAATACAACCATACACCACAACTTGTTCAGCCATTCCCCAATTGATGGGGATTCCTGCAATTTTCAGTTCTTTGCCACCACAAAGTGAACTTCTATTAACATCCCATTCACATTCAAAGTTATAATCACTACTTGTGCATTTCCTTCCATCTTATTTTTACTCACTATTTCTTTCTCAGGCTCTTTTTTTTTACCCTATCCCAGTTATCTTGTCCTCTCTCTCCACTTCCCTACTCCTCATTCCACCTACCCCTTCAGAAGTCCCCCCCAACCCTCTGCCTCCACCCTCCCAATCCACACACGCTTCCAAAAGCCCCTCTGCCACCCCACCCCTCAGTGTTCTCACCTGTCTACATATTCAGAAAGCTTCTATATTCTTCCAGATGTACACATTAAGGAAGAAATAATCATTTTGACTATTACAAATACACAAATTAAAAATAAAGGACATATAAAGAATGATGCTATGAGCATCCAGAGAAAGAACCGATAGATGTATATAATAATTATACACACACACACATATACTTACACACACACCCCTATTTGTGCCTAATGGTAGCCATCTTCAGGATGGGATGAGGGGTGAAAAAAAAAGAAAAATAAGAAATTTACATGATAACTTTGTTATATATTTAAAAGGCATAGGAAATTGTACATAATAGAGTTTCAGTTTCATATGTAATCATCTTTTTTATTATACTATGTTGTGGGAATGATTGTTTTATTCCATAAATTAAAAATTAAATTAAAAAAAAAAACAACAAAAACCAAACTTCAGTGTGAAGATAAAGGCTTCAGCACTGGCTGCCCATTGCTTTTAGAGAAAAAAAATGAGGGGAGAGGAGTGGGTCTTATCTGTCTATGAAAGAAGAGAACTTCACTGTAGTGAGGTAAATATAAGGTCCTTCGGATGAAAGAACATGTTCCTTCTTCCTCTGACCTGCCCAAGAACAGAACGTCCACCAAGGCTGATCACAAATGAAGGAAGAAACCTCAGTGTCTGTGGTGAAGTAAAAGGTACAAATCAGAAGAAAGGGCATTGAATTAGTCTGACTCCTAAGGAAAAGGAGAATCTCAGTCAAAGAACCTCCCCCCATCCAGAGCAAAGGAAAAATCTTCAGTTTGATCTGATGTCTAGAATCAGAGACCCAGAATTTAACTCTTGGGGACTAAGCAACAAAATTGAGTCAAAAACAACTAAAACAGCAATTGGGACTTTTGTAATGCCAGGGATGAATAAGATTCAAAGCTGGAAGAGGTAAACAACTCAAAATCATCTACAATCCAAACATCAAAGGAAATAAAAAACAGCTTGACCACAGGAACAATTAGAATTCTTTGAAGAAATTATGTGAGTTTTAAAAAGATATCATAAAAGAAACGAGAGCTGTGGAGGAGAGACTTGGAAAAAGAATCAATAATTTAAAACAAAGAAGTACAAAGCTTACTCAAGGAACAAACTCACTAAAAATTAGAATAGACCAAAAAGAAGTTAATGACTCCAAGAGAATTATTAAAACAAAGTAAAAAGATTAAAAAAATAGAGAAAAATATAAGGTATGTATCTCATATAAAAAATAACTGACGTAGAAAATAGATCATGGAAAGCTAACATAAGGATCATTGCATTATCTGAAATCCATTAAAAATAACATGGATATAATATTTCAAGAAATCATTAAAGAAAAATGACCAGACATAATTGAACGAGAGAGAGATATGAAAATAGAAGGAATCCCTCAATGACCTTCTGAAACTCCAAAATAAAAACTCCCAGAATTGTCATTGCCAAAATTCAAAGATTTTCCTACAAATACAGTGAATGATATAAATATAAACGACTATTTACAGAAATATAGACAGACCTAAATAATTGGAGAAATATTCATTGCTCATGGATAAAATGAATCAATAATATAAAAATGACAATATTATCTAAATTAATTTACTGATTCTATACTAATATCACACTAACCAAACTACCAAAGATACACTTAGGAGAATTAGAAAAAAATAATAATGTTATTCATATTGAGGCAAAGAGTTAAAAAAAATGTTTAAGGGAAATAATGGGGGAAAATAGGAAAAAAGAAGGTCTAGTAGCACCAGATCTCAGAATAAACCACAAAGTAGTAATTCTCAATATGTTGTTGTTCATGCTTCATTTTCGGAGAGGACCACTGACGTCTTGGGATGTGAGTCATTGGATTTAAGTGAAGCAGAGATACACAAAGTTATCAGCCTCACTCTCTCTTCAAGAATCATCAAAGTCAAGACAGCTAGTGACCTCGGATGTAGTGGATAAGCACGGCAGATGTCTTCAGCTGCCTTCACATTCTTTGGAACAAATTGTTCTCAGCTGCCCATTTGCCCAGGGAAGTCTTCATTCACATGCATGGGGTAGATATTACCCTAACTTACTGACAGGTTTGAGGCCTGTCAGTTACCCTCAACCTTTTTTAGCCTTTTTTCCAGGATGATTTTTACCAGGGTCTGGCTGTTGTGCATGCTACAGTTTCTTGGAACCACAGGTGAGAGTTGAATGACTGACAGGTGGACACCAAATGTGGATGAGCAGTCCTGAAAGGGCCTCAGCAAGCCCTCACACCAGAGATGCTAACCTTTCCTGAACACCCCATACACCCCAGTTCTCAAGATAGTGTCCCACTGGTTAAACGGTAGAGATATTAATCAGTGGAACTCATTAGATTTGCAACATACAAACTCAAATGAACCTAGAAGCATGCTATTTGATAAATGCTTCCTGGGATAAGAGCTCACTGTGATAAAAACAGATGAGAAAGTTAGACAGCAATATGGAAGAAACCAGCTTTACGTCAGCATTGCACACCTTACACCAAATTAAGCTAAAAAAAAAAACAAAACTTGGAGCAGGCATAGACATACATTCTTTAACTGGCTCTGGTTGGCTAACCCTGTGATAAAGAGAGAGTTCTTTGATTGGCTGAAGAGGCATTCAACAAGCCTTATCATTTTTAGTTACAGTTCTCTTTGCCTCAGCTCTCTGAGGGGAAAAGACACCTATAGTTGCAGACCAGTGAAAGGAATGAAATGTGACCTTGTGAATTTGAAAACTCTAGAGTTTGGATAAAGTCCAATTTGAATGCAGTCAAGAGAGCATATTGCATTTATGCTGATGGCAAACCCAAATTCTAGAATAATAGGATGCTGAGACGACCTCTAGACCTTTTATTGATAGATGTGATAGGTAATTTTTATTTTGTTTCTTTAATTTGCTTGTGATGTAACCTAGAAAAAAAAGAAAAAATCACCTATTAGATCCATTGATAAAATAAAAAGAGACACAAATTTCAAATAATGTGAAAGGGGACTCCAAACAACTTCTGGAGCCACAGCACCCACAGAATGGCACAGAGAAGCTAACCTCCTGCAGAGGACAGCCCAGCAGCCCTGCAGGGAGCGGCCAGCTCAGCGCTCTGGGAGCAGGAAGCACAGCACACTGGGAACCAACAGTGCAGCCCACAGAGCCAAGCCCAGGTCCGCGGTTTTAGCCCCAGGGTGGCCAGGCCTTCAGCCGGCTGGAGGGACCCCAGAACACCAGCAATTGTGGCAATTCCAGAATTATCAGCACAGATATGCCTAGGACAAAGTGAGAGGTTAGTGCCCTATGGACTTTGGGACCAGTAGTTGGGGAACGCACGACTGCCTCCCCTGGGGGCGAAAAGCTGCTGAAGAAATTGCAGCACAGAAGCCATTTTGCAGCGTCAGTAGTGGCTCTAGCTCCTGGTCTGCAAACTGTAGGCAGATCCAACAATCAGTCTGGGGGTTAATCGCTCTTGCTTTAAACTGCCTGGATCTGGATTGTGGTCTGGGGGGAAAGTTTGGGGTGGGTATCCAACTTGCCAGAGTGGGTGGAGGCTTTACAGAGGCCACCCAACTGTTAGAAGTTGTGAAGACCCCACGTTTGGGCGGAAGCTCCCCTGTCTGGTGGCAGAGTCCTACTGTGGCAACAAGCCCCAAAATAAAGTAATTAAGTGGCAACATGCCTAGGCAAATGAAACAAAATAAACAGAAAAGTTCAACATTGGACTCCTATTTTAGGGGCAAAGAGGCTCAAAGCATGGAGGAGGACTGTGAGGTCAGAACTCCTGCACCAAAAGCCCCAAATGAAAATATAAGCTGGCTACAGGCCATAGAGGACCTTAAGAAGCAGATAAGAGAAGTGGGGGAAAATTTGGGAAGAGAAATGAAAAAGATGCAAGAAAAGTATGAAATGACAGTCAACAGCCTGACTGAGGAAAATAACACCTTAAAAAATGGCAAAAGAGGCTCAGAAAAGCAATGAGGAGAAGAATGCCTTAAAAAGCCGAATTTGCCAGATGGAAAAAGAATCTCAAAAGCTCACTGAGGAGATTCATTCCTTCAGAGTTAGACTGGAGCAAATGGAAGCTAGTGACTTTATGAGAAATCAAGATACTATTAAACAGATCCAAACAAATGAAAGAATAGAAGGCAATGTGAAATATCTCATGGGAAAAACCACTGACCTGGAAAATAGATCCAGGAGAGACAATTTAAAAATTATTGGACTACCTGAAAGCCATGATCAAAGAAAGAACCTAGAAATCACCCTTCAAGAAATTCTCAAGGAAAATTGCCCTGAAGTTTTAGACCCAGAGGGCAAAATAGAGGTTGAAAGAATCCACAGATCACCTCCTGAAAAAGATCCCAAAAAGAAAACTCCCAGGAATATTATAGCCAGGTTCCAGAATCCCCAGATCAAGGAGAAAATACTACAAGCAGCCAGGAAGAAACAATTTCAATATTGTGGAAACACAATCAGAATAGCCCAGGACCTGGCAGCTTCTACACTGAGGGATCAAAGAGCATGGAATATGATATTTCAGAGGGCAAAAGAGCTGGGATTGAAGCCAAGGGTCACCTATCCAGCAAAACTGAGTATCTTGTTTCAGGGGAAAATATGGTCATTCAATGGATTAGAGGACTTTCAAGCATTCTTGATGAAAAAACCAGAGTTGAATAGAAAATTTGACATTCAGACGCAAGAAGCAAGAGATGCTTGAGAAGGTAAACAAGGAAAAGAAATCAAAAGGAACTTATCAAAGTTGGACTATTTACATTCCTACATGGAAAAACAATAACTGTGTTTGATGAAACCTCTCTCATTATGAAAATAATTGAAGAAGGGTACATGGCATATGTTCACAGGTATACATGGATAGAGGGCACAGGTTGAATTTGATGGGAAGGGATGATTTTTTTTTTTTTTTGGAGGGCAATTGGGGTTGGGTGACTTGCCCAGGGTCATGCATCTGGGTTTTTGTTTGTGTGTTGGGTGTCTGGGGCCGGATCTGGGCTCGGGTCCTTCTGACTCCAGGCCCAGCACTCTGCTCACTGCGCCACCTAGCCGCCCCAAGGAAGGGATGATTCTTAAGGGGTGAAGTCAAGAGGTGAGAGAGGAAAGTGGCAGGAGGAGATGGAGAGAGACAGGGTAAGGTAAACTATCTCATGTAGAAGAGGCAAGGGGAAGTAGTTGCAGGGGAGGGGAAGAACAGGAAGGCAAAAAGGCAAAAGCATATTCTCATTGAAATTGGCTCAAGGAGAGAACCACATACATACTAAATGGAATATCTTACCCTCACTCACTCTCCTGAGTAGGGGAAAGGAGGATGAGAGGGGGAATGATGGAGGGGAGGGCATTCTGGGGGGAAGGAAGATTGGAAGTACCCACTATCAAAGAGGGACAAGATCAAAGTAGGGAATGGACCAGGTGGGAGGTGAGACGGGTGGGAGGGAAATATAAGCAGTCTTTTACAATATATCTACTATGGTAATGTTTTGCATAGCTATACATGTACAACACATACTGAATTGCTTATCTTCTCAGAGGGAGTGGGTGACAAGGGAGGAAGGGAATGGATCTGAAAATTGAAGTTTTAAAATTAAATGTTTCATAAGATGTCCAAGCATTGGGGCCCAGAGATTCACCTTGCCCTAATGGCAAAGTCGAAGTGGGTATGGGAGAAGATATGGGAGAGAGCAGATTGGATGAGGGGATATCTAGTGGGACTGCTATTCTGGGGTGGTGGGTAGGGAAAAATGGGGGAAAAATTTAAGTCATAATCTGGTGGAAATGAATGATGTAAACCAGAAGTTAATAAAGCATTTGTTTAATTAAAAAAAAAGAGAGATAAAATAAAAAGAGACAGAAAGGATCACAGAATATTAAGTGGATATAATTTTGTTTATATAAAATTAAAATGTTTTCATGCAAACAAACCAATAAAACTAATATTAAAAAGATAAACATGGGAAAAATCTTAGCAACAAATTTCTCTGATTTGTCTAATTTCCAGTATAAATAAAGAGATGATTCAAACTTATAAGAATAAGAGTCACTGCACAATTCACAAATGGTCTAAAGATATAAACAGGCAATTTTCAAAGAAGAAATCCAGACTATCTATAACTATGTCCAAAAATGCTCCAAATCATTAATAGAGAAATGCAAATTAAGAAAATTCTGAGGTTCAACATCATACTTACTAGATTGTCAAAGATTACCAGGAAAAGTAAAAAAAAATGATATATGTTGGAGGAGCTGCGGAAAAATAGGCAGATTAATGTACTGTTGGTCAGTGTGACCATTCTAGAAAGCTTTTTGCAATTATACATTAAAAGTTACTAAGTAGTATCTACCTTTTCACCCAGCTATTCCACTGCTAGGCTTATATTTCAATGAGATCAAAGAAAGAGAAAAGGAATTCTATGTACAAAAATATTGATAGCATCTCCTTTCATGATGCCAAAATACTAAAAACTAAAGGGATGCTTATCAATTGGGAAATGGTAAACAAATTATAGTTATACAAATATAATGAAATATCGTTGTGCTATGAGAAAAGAGGAAATAGATGATTTTGAAGAAGCATGGAAAAAATTTGCATCAACTGATACAGTAAGGATTGCTTTAGCTGAATCACAGAAATTTTATGTTGTTTCATCATTATAATTTTATTTTACAACATTATTAGTTGTTTCTATAAACTTTTTAACCCACTCATTACTTAGGATTTCATTGTTAATTCTCCATTTGGTTCTGTCTTTGTTCTTGGTCCCTGAACCAATGACAATTTTCATTGCTTTATCGTGGATAAAGGATGTATTTACTACTTCTGCCTTTTTATATTTGTTTGAAACATGTGAAATAACACATGGTCAATTTTGGTAAAGAGTCCCTTGTTCTGAGAAATATTTATATTCTTTTCCTGTCCCATTTAGGAGACACCATAAGTCTTTTACCTCTAGCTTCTTGAGCAATTTGCTCAGTTCCATATTTTTTCCCCTCATGTCTATCTTTCTGTTTGACTTATCCAAAACTTAGAGAGGGATAGTGAAGTCTCCTATAACTATTGCATTGCTGTCTATGTCTTCTCGAAGCTCAGACAATATTTCCTTTATGAATTTGAATGCTAAGTCATTTATAGCATATAAATTTATTACTAACATTGATTTGTTATCTATGGTTCTTTTCAGCAAATACAGTTTCCTTATTTTTCCCTTTTTGTTTTTTGAATTTTTGTTTTTACTTTGTCAAATATCATGATTGCAACACCTGTTTTTTAAAAATCATTTGATGCATGGTAATTTTTTCCCATCTCTTCAGTTTTATTTTATCTTTTTGTTTTTATATATGTTTCTTATAAGTAACAGATTGCAAAGTTTTCTTAATCTGTCACTCTTCATTTTATTGAATTGTTTAATCCATTCACATTTCAAGTTATGAGAGGTTTACATTTTTGTCCATATGTCTCTAATATTTTGTTGTTGTTCAATAGTTCCAGTCCCATTCAACTCTTTGTGATTCCATTTGGGATTTCTTGGAAAAGATGCAGGAATCATTTAGCATTCCCTTCTCCAGCTAATTTTACAGATGAAGAAACTGAGGTGAACAAAGTTAAGTGATTTGCTCAGGGTCACACAGCTAGTAAATGTCTGAGATCAGACTTGAACTTAAGTCTTTCTGACTCCAGGCCTAGCATTCTAGTAACTGCAACACTTGTTCCTTAAGCAGACAGCATAATGTGTTAGATTCTAAAACACTGCAGAAACTCCTGGAACAATCTTTTCCCCCTCTTCTACTGTAAATATGGTATAATGTTCCTTCTGTTACTTTATTTTCATCTTTTTAAAGGTCCTTTTCCCACTGGCTTCTTCCCCACCCCCCAATCCCTGAGCACTAGATTGTTACCCTTGGGATAATAAGGGTAACAATCTAATTACCCTTGGGATAGTGTATATAAATTTTTTTTCTCCTGATTTTATCTGATTATATACTTCTTTCCTACTTTTTATCCTCTCAGTCAAGTAGCTTCCCCCTTTCTCTCCTCCCCTTCAACTAATCCTGTTCACATTTTTGCTCCTCTTTCTGAAAAGGATTTCTCTTACTCTCTTTATTATCCATTGTCTCTTTTTGCCTACTCTAGACCCCCAATCTCTGCTCAATGACTTCTATAATTATCTGATTTCTCTCTTTTCTTGGTGTTCATGTAATCAAAGATTCCATGTATCCTTCTAGATGTTTTGGGTTTGTTTTCTTATTTTGTTTCGTTTTTTGCCTCTGCCTTATAGAGTTGGTGTCATGGATTCACCTTTCCCAGCTGTGCCTCATTCACAGAACAATGCCAGTTATTACAGGGGGATCAGAGAGGATGCTGCCCCATGGCAGTGTCCTTTCCCCCAAGATGTCCTTGATTACAGCCTACCACTGATCTATACCCTCCTTGGGTTATCTTTTTGTCCCACACTTGCCTCAAAATTTCCTTCCTGGTTCCATGCTCTCCCACTCCTATAGGTGCCAGTTGCCCAAAAGGGTTCCAACTCTACCTCTCTCTATGCAGGCTAAGTAGACTTCAAATACTAAATTCCAAGGTTTTCATCTTCTTTCATGCACCATATCTATTTACTCACAGGACCATTCATCAATGGATTACATTACATCATCTCCTATTACCAAAGTTGGCTTCCTTTCCCCCCTTCCTTCTCTCTTCCTCCTCATTCATTCCACCATAGTCTCTTCTCTTTCTGAGATCACAGATGTCACAGTCCATTAATTGCTAGACCTCAGTTTGGACTACACACATCCCACATTTCTCTCTAGCCCCTTACTTCTCTCCCCTCTTTGATGTGCCCTCCCATATTGTACACACACACACACACACACACACACACACACACACACACACACACACACACACACACACCAGCAATACATTGATCCACCTGTAGGCAAGATATCAACAGGTTCTGTCCACAATGTCACCTGTTACCTCCAACATATTTCAACCATAATTCCTGTCTCCTTGTGTATATTTAGAAAGAAGTGTCTTAATGTACTCTCTGTTGTTACTCTGTTGCTATTGCATCCTTGTTTGTTGTGTTTGTTAACTCCTCCTCTATTTCTGTTGTTTGGGGTGCTTGAAAAGCAATCTCTTCGGCTCTAGTTTTCCTTTGATCAATGTTTCAAACCCCTTTTTACTATTAAATATCCATATTTTTTTCATATGTGGTTGACCTCAGGTATATGAGGTAGGTCCCCTTGGTCTGCATTCGGAGCTCCATTGTTCTTCAAAACACATTTTTCTACTCTGGTTTTGTTTTTTTGGCAAATGATTTTGGTTGAGTTAATTAGGCTCATTTGTTGATAGGAAAAATGGTAGGGGTTCACAACCTACATTGTTTGTAGGAATATCTACTCACAATGATTGTTCCTAGAGTCTTGAAGATAATAGTAGCAGTTACCACTTCTTGGAAATCCCAATGTTGTGGCCAGGGATGTTAGTAGATCTGGGGAATCTTGAGTTAATTGACTTATTTCCCCCCTGTAACCAGGACTATTGTGAGCCAGGATGCTGTTGTAGAAACATAGTGGTCTAAGGTAAGCAAATTACTACTAATATATTTCATCTTTTGGTAAGTGTAGACCTACAGAATGAAGTCAGAGCTAGAGATAGAGATTTGTGTAGAGGTAATCACTGAAGTTATATGAGTGAATGAGAAAAAAGAGAAGACTGAGGAGAGAACTTTGGGGAATGGTCCCCATAAAGGACTAGTAAAAGGAAAGAAGAATCAGTAAATGAGGCAAAAAAGGGAAAGACAAAGACGTAGGATTAGTGTTATAGGAATATAAATTTTTAAGATCTTCCTTGCTCCTAGGCCCTTTGATAGCCTTAAGTGCACCTGGAGCCTGTGGTGGGAGACTTGTTTTTCCGGAGATACTTTGTGATTGGGCAGTGGGTCAAGAGGGTCATTACATTCTCTGAGCCAGGAGAAGGCTATATAAACCTTGATGTGAGACTTTGTTTTGGGGCTCACTTTGTGAAGAGTTGTGTGATTTGACCAGACAAGACTCTGGGCAGCCATTGAGAGCCCCCTGGCTTTGAAAAACCCAGATGATGATGCTTCCCTCTCTGGTAACTGTGACTAGGTATGGATATATATAATGGTCAGACAATTGGAGGCCTGTCTGCTTGAAATATTTCTCTGTCTTGTAACTTCTGTCTGTATACTCTGAAGTTCAGGGTGCTGACCTATCCCCCCTGAACTAGGTAAATGATATATGTTTGATTGATTAAAGTGAGCTTGTTAACCCATTTGAGTTGCTTTCCTTTAGAAAAGCAGATCTAAGAACCTGCGTTGGCAGCCACACTGGGGATGTTGGGGTGTTTGCCACTACAACTGGGAAGAAGAGAATATCTGGTCATGGAAATCAAGGCAGAGAAAGGGTAATTAACACTGTCAAATGATGCTTCAAGGTAAAGGAGAATAGTGACTGAGAAGTTATTGGATTTAACAGTGAATTTGGTGACATTTGAGAAATCAATTTCAATAGAGTAATGGGGGTGGTCGTGACAGATTGAAAAGAAGTGAGCAGAGGAAAATGAAGTTTTAGACCACTTTTGTTAGAAATTTGTCAAAGTCAGCACTAACTTCTTTGGAGTCAATGGCTTATCATCATTTCGTAAGAGGTAAATGGAAAGTGACCTCAGAATCAGAAAGGCCTGCTTCTGACTCTGTTACCTTGGCCATAGAATTTAACCCATCAGGGACCCAGTCAGTTCCCATGACTAGAATTACAAATAGGTTGCTCTTCCGCATGAGTGGAAGGAGTTTCCAAACAGGCAGCTCAAACCACAATGATGAAGTCACAGATTTGTACTTAAAAAAAAAAAGATGAAAATCCTGATGCTAATTACCACAATAGAAATAGTTCCTTTGGCTTTATTATATTGTCTTTCTTCTTATCCTGAAAATTGGTGGGCTTTTTAGTTGTGATTCCCTCCTGATCTGGTTTACTAACCTGTGAAAGAATGGGGTATGGAGAGGAGGAAGAGAAAAAGTGAAGTAAGGAGGGGGGTGGTGTGAGGGAAAAAGAGAGGAATGGAAAGGAAAGAAGGAAGTGAATCAACATCAGCTGCAAGAGAACTGGCCATGTTGGCACAGCTCACATGAACAAGAAGTTTCTTTTCTGCTTAGAATATTTGAAATATTGCAAAATATTTCCCTTGGTCTTAGTTTTTCCACCAGTCCTATTAAAATATTTTTGATTCATTTTTGCTCAGGAAGCAGGCAGGTTACTATGACTCACTAACTTTCAAATAAACTATATGGTCCTCTCCCTCCACCTCACCAAACGGATATAATTTGGCAGTTTATATGCAGAGCCCTTAAATGTTTTTTGTTTTTTTTTCCCTTAAATGTTTAAGGCCAGTATGAATTATGGCTAATAAGCACTTCAAGAGAAAAGTTGGATTTTTTTTTTAGTGGGGTAAGGTGTTAAGACACATAGTGGTCTAAAGTAAGCATATTACTACAAACATTGGCAGAACTAAGAGGTGAATCTCTGCTTCTTATTATTGGAGAAAGTAGAGGAAATTAGTTCATTGAATAGTCAGCAAATATTTGTTGAGTATTTCTAGAGTACAAGGGACTATGTAGGATTCTTGAATTGAAGTCTAGTAGAAGAAGGCAGACATCTCTTTGTTGGTTGTTATGTTTGGAGGGAATAGCAAGCTGTGTATGGTAGCCTTTCAGTTTCATGCACAATCATCTTTTTTATGGAAATGCTTGCTTTATTCCATAAATTAAAAATAAAATAAATTTTAAAAAGACATCAATGTAAATGACTGTAAAATAAGGTACCATATAATAAATCACATAAGGGAGACACAAATCAGGGGCTATGATAGCTCAAAGACAAAGAAGTTCCTAGAGGAGGTGGTATTGGGCTTTTCAGAATGGGAATGATTTGAAAGGTAGAATTTGGGAATGTGTTTTGCATTAGAGATAATTAGTTTCATTTTGGACATATTGATGTTCAAAATGGAGGGCATTTTGAACTGATGGAGGGCAATCAGTATCAAGGTTGAGGGATACTGAAAACTGGAGGTCAAAAGAAATTAGTGTTGGGTATGGATCGCAGAGTCATTTGCTTAGAGAGGATAATTGAATCTATGGGAGCAGACAGAGCTCTAACTAGGGTGGTAAAACTGGTGCTTCCCCAAAGGTATTGATGTTGGGTGAGAGGTAGGGGAAGCTTTCTCTCTGAAGGGGTGTGAACTTTAGGTCACTTGAAGGTTGGTCCTAGTTTAAGGAGAAGGTAGGAACAGGCTTCACTAGGGCTGAGGACCTCAGGACAACCTTTTTTTTTTTTTAAACAAATGCTTTATTAACTTCTGTTTTACATCATTCATTTCCGCCAGATTTTGAGTTACAATCATTTCCCCCCATTATTCCCCTACCCAACCTCCCAGAATAGTAGTCCCACAAGATATCGCTTCCTCCAATCTGCTCTCTCCCATACCTTCTCCCATACCCCCATCGACTTTTCCATTAGAGGAAGTTGAATCTTTGTGTCCCAATGCCTGCACATCTTATCTCCCTATTACAAGCAAAAGAGTATTAATAATAGTATTTATATATATTTGAAACATTTAATGTTATGACCTCAAATTTCAGATCCATTTCCTTCCTCACTTGTCACCCATTCCCTCTTGGGAGATAAGTAATTCAGTATATGTTGTACATGTCTAGCTATGCAAAACATTATCATAGTAGATATATTGTACAAGGCTACTTATAATTCCCTCCCACTCATCCCAACCCCCACCTGGTCCATTCCCTACATGATCCTGTCCCTCTTCTATAGTGGGTACTTCCAACCTCCCCTCACCCCAAGGATGCCCTCCCTTCCATCATCCCTCCTCTCATCCCCCTTCCCCTTATCCTGCTGCAGGTTGAGATATCCCATTTAGTATGTATGTCATTTTCTCCCTGAACCAAATTCAATGTGAATATGGTTTTGCCTTTTTAGCCTTCCTTATTCTCCCCCTCTTTTGCAACCACTTCCCCTTGCTTCTTCTACATGGGATAGTTTACCCTACCCTGTCTCTCCCCATCTCCTCTTGCCACTTTCCTCTCTCACCTCATAATTTCATCCCTTGAGTATTCTCCCTTCCCAACAAATTCAACCTATGCCCTTTATCCATATATAACTGTAACCATATACACACACATTCACATATGTATTCATATGACCAAACACCCTTCTTCCATTATTTTCATAGTGAGAAAGATATCATCAGTCACAATTATTGTTTTTCCATATAGGAATGTAAATAGTTCAACTTTGATAAGTTCCTTTTGATTTCTTTTCCCTGATTACCTTCTCAGGCATCTCTTCCTTCTTGTGTCTGGGTGTCAAATTTTCTATTCAATTCTGGTTTTTTCCTCAAGAATGCTTGAAAGTCCTCTATTCCACTGAATGACCATGTTTTCCCCTGAAACATGATACTCAGTTTTGCTGGGTAGGTGATTCTTGGTTTTAATCCCAGCTCTTTTGCCCTCTGGAATATCATATTCCATGCCCTTCAATGTAGAAGCTGCCAGGTCCTGTGCTATTCTGATTGTGTTTCCACAATATTGAAATTGTTTCTTCCTGGCTGTTTGAAGTATTTTCTCCTTGATCTGGGGATTCTGGAACCTGGCTATAATATTCCTGGGAGTTTTCTCTTTGGGATCTTTTTCAGGAGGTGATCGGTGGATTCTTTCAACCTCTATTTTGCCCTCTGGATCTAAAACATCAGGGCAGTTTTCCTTGAGAATTTCTTGAAAGGTGATTTCTAGGTTCTTTCTTTGATCATGGCTTTCAGGTAGTCCAATAATTTTTAAATTATCTCTCCTGGATCTCTTTTCCAGGTCAGTGGTTTTTCCCATGAGATATTTCACATTGCCTTCTAATCTTTCATTTGTTTGGATCTGCTTAACAGCATCTTGATTTCTCATAAAGTCACTGGCTTCCATTTGCTCCAGTCTAACTCTGAAGGAATGAATCTCCTCAGTGAACTTTTGAGATTCTTTTTCCATCTGGCAAATTCGACTTTTTAAGGCATTCTTCTCCTCATTGCCCTTTTGGGCCTCCTTTGCCATTAGAGTCAGTCTATTTTTTAAGGTGTTGTTTTCCTCAGTCAGGCTGTTGACCCTCATTTCATACTTTTCCTGCATCCTTCTCATTTCTCTTTCCAATTTTTCCTCCACTTCTCTTATTTGATTTTTAAAGTCCTTCTTAAGGTCCTCTATGGCCTGCAACCCGCTCATGTTTTCCCCTGGGGCTTTTGGAGCAGGACTTCTGACCTCACAGTCCTTTTCCTGCTCTATGCCCCCAAAATAGGAGTCTAGGGTTGCATTTTTTTGTTTCCTTTGCCTTGGCATGTTGCCACTTAATTGGTTGACTTTTGGGCTTGTTGCCACACTATGGCTTTAAGGCCAGCTAGAGGAATTTTCGTCCCGAACGTGTGGGGGGCAACTTCCATTTCTGGCAAGCTGTAAACCCACCCACAACTTCCACCCTAGATCACAATCCAGATCCAGGGAGGTTAAAGCAAGAGCGATTACCCCCCAAGACTGATCGCTGGATCTCCCTACAATTAATTGCAGGCCGGGAGCCGGAGCCGCCTCTGAAAACTACAAAATGGTGTGTCTCCTCAGTGGCTTCTAGCCCCCGGGGAGGGAGCCGACGCATTCCCTAAATACCAGTCCCAAAGTCCATAGGACACTAACCTCTTACTTTGTCCTAGGCATGTCTACATTGATAATTCTGGAGTCGCCACAGCTCCTGGTGTTCTGGGGTTCCTCCAGCTGGCTGCTGGCCCTGCCGCCCTGGGGCTAAAACCTCGGCTCACGCGGACCTGGGCTCAGCTCGGCTCCTGCGCTCTACGCTCTGCGCGCTGCCAGGTCCCAGACTGCTGTGCTGGTCCTTCCTGCAGGGCTGCTGGGCTGTCCTCAGAGGGAGGTTAGCTTCTCTGTGTCGTTCTGTAGGTGCTGGGGCTCCAGAAGTTGTTCAGAGTCCCCTTTTACATAGTTTGGGGGGAATCAGGGGGCAGAGTGGCTTGGAAGAGCTGTTTCTACTCTGCCATCTTGGCTCCGCCCCCTCAGGACAACCTTTGACTTGTGCAGAGGGAAACATCTAGCCATTCAATTCATCTTCATTTTTCCTGAATAATAACATACTTGTAGGGTCTTTTCATTAAGTTCTGTCTCAGCAGAAGTCCAGGCCAGGCCCTAGGAAGCCCTAGGCTTGGTGGTAAATTAATGATGATGATCTTCTGGCTCACTCTAGGGCCCTCAGGGGACCTCTCAGGATTAGGTTCAGGGGCAATCATGGGAGGGGAGAATGTTTTATCACATTTTGCCTGGAGAAAGGGACTGTGCAGCCCCCAAGTAGCCCTGAAATGATCAGAGGCCTGAGAAGAACACAGTGCACTCCCTTTGAGGGAATGAGAACACAGTTTATGTCTGCCATTGGGGTATGTCATCAGGGCTTTGTCCTGGACCCTCTTGTCTTCTACCTTTACACTTCTTTTGTTTAGCGATCTCATCACCTCCCATGGATTCAATTATCATCTCTATGCTTATGTTTCTTAAATCTACTTATGAAGTTCTAACTTCTTTCACAATCTCCAGATTCCCACCTCCAGTTGTCTATTGGACATCACAATCTGGATGTCCTGTAGATATCTCACCTCAACAAATCCAGACTGAATTCATTATTTCCCCCCGCAAAAAACCCTTTCCTCTTCCCTATTACTAGCAAGGGTACCACCTTCCTCATAATCACTCCTCATATCCAGCCAATTGCCAAGACCTGTTTCTTCTATCTTCCTAATATATCTAATATAATACACCTTCTCTTCTCTGACACTGCCACCATCCTGGGCCTTTATTAACTCACACATGGACTATTTCAATAACACATGGTTGGTCTTTTAACCTCAGGTCTCTTCCCACTCCAGTCCTTATTCTACTCAACTATCAAACTGATCTCCCAGAATGTAGATCAGATCACGTGACACACATCCCCCATTCAATAAACTTAGATGGCTCCCTATTACCTCCACAATCAATATAAAATTTTCTATTTGGCCCTCAAAACCTTTCATAACCTGTTCCTTTTCTACCTTCCTGGTCTTCTTATACCTTATTCTTCTCCATGTGCTCTAATATCCAGTGATATTGGCTTTCTTGATGTTCCTCAAACAAGACACTCCATCCCAGAGTCCTGGAATTTTAACTGGTTGTTTCCCATGCCTGGAATGTTTTCCCTCCTCATCCACCTTCATATCATAGCTAAAATCCCACTTCTATGTGGAACCTTTCTTCATCCCCTTTAGTATTAGGGCCTTCTCTATGAGATTATCTCCAATTTATCCTCTATGTGTATGTATGTATGTGTGTGTATGTATGTATATATGTGTGCATATGTGTGTATACACACACATATATATATACATACATATACACACACACACATATTATCCGCCTATTATCTCCTACCATTATACTGTGAGAATAAGGGCTATTCCATCTTCCTCCCTTCTTTGTATTTGCAGCAACTGGTCCTTAGTGAATGCTTATTGACTTGAAAAATGTGGTCTGGTCATCAACAGACTCACATTCTAATGGGTAAGACAAGACAAAAATGTCTATATATGTACATGTATATATCCATGTATATATACAATATAAATGTATATACAATGCAAATTTACATTTAAAAACATGTTTACATATATATGTATATATACATACATATATATATATATATATATATATATATATATATACACATACACACACACATTACAAATGTCTATTTAGAATAGACATATATAAGGGGCAGCTGGGTGGCGCAGTGAGTAGAGCGCTGGCCCTGGAGTCAGAAGGACCTGAGTTCGGATCCGACCTCAGACACTTAACACACACAAACAAAAAAACCTAGCTGTGTGTCCTCGGGCAAGTTACTTAACCCCAATAGCCCTCCAAAAAGCAAAAAAAAAAAAAGAATAGACACATATAGCAAATGTACATCCATAGACATATACAGTAAGTATATTAAATGCACATATATAGACATATACAGGGTAAATATGTAGAAGGTAATATCAGATGGAGGGGAAGACCTACTTGGAGTAGGGGAAGAAGAACTGAAAAAGCTTTTCTGGGGAAGACAGGATATGAGTTAAATCTTAGAGAGAGAGTAATTGTACTGTTTTTTGAGAGGCAAAGGTAAGAAATAAGAACATTGGCAATGGGCCATGTTTTTTCAATGATTATGGAGGAGAAAGCAGTAAGGAAAAAATAGGAAAGCAAAAGAAGTTCCATGGGATCCTCAAGATTCCCTAGAACTCCTAGACTTGGAGAAAGGAAACGCTACTAGTTGACTCTGTTTATTCTAAGCCATTAAGTTTAGACTGACATTTCCTTTTTTAAAAAATCAATTTCTCAAACTTCTAACCTAAAGAAGAAAGTACATGTGTCTTAGACTGATACGGTTAAAAAGTTTTAAGAATATAACAACAGGGAGGCGGAGCCAAGATGGCGGAGTAGAAACAGCTCATCCAAGCCTCTCTGCCCCCAGATTCTCCACAAACTATGTAAAAAAGAACTCTGAACAACTTCTGGAGCCCCAGCACCCACAGAACGACACAGAGAAGCTAACCTCCCACTGAGGAAAGCCTAGCAGCCCTGCAGGAAGGACCAGCACAGCGGTCTGGGAGCCGGCAGCACGCAGAGCGTAGAGCGCAGGAGCCAAGCCGAGCCGAGCCTAGGTCCACGTGAGCCGAGATTTTAGCCCCAGGGCGGCAGGGCCAGCAGCCAGCTGGAGGAACCCCAGAACACCAGGAGCTGTGGAGACCCCAGAATTATCAACATAGACTTGCCTAGGACAAAGTAAGAGGTTAGTGTCCTATGGACTTTGGGACCTGTATTTGGGGAATGCGTCAGCTCCCTCCCCTGGGGCTAGAAGCCGCTGAGGAGACACGCCATTTTGTAGTTTTCAGAGGCAGCTCTGGCTCCCAGCCTACAAATTGTGGGGAGATCCAGCGATCAGTCTTGGGGGGTAATCGCTCTTGCTTTAACCTCCCTGGATCTGGATTGTGATCTAGGGTGGAAGTCGTGGGTGGGTTTACAGCTTGCCAGAAATGGAAGTTGCCCCCTACACGTTCGGGACGAAAATTCCTCTATCTGGCCTTAAAGCCATAGTGTGGCAACAAGCCCAAAAGTCAACCAATTAAGTGGCAACATGCCAAGGCAAAGGAAACAGAAAAATGCAACCCTAGACTCCTATTTTGGGGGCATAGAGCAGGAAAAGGACTGTGAGGTCAGAAGTCCTGCTCCAAAAGCCCCAGGGGAAAACATGAGCCGGTTGCAGGCCATAGAGGACCTTAAGAAGGACTTTAAAAATCAAATAAGAGAAGTGGAGGAAAATTAGAAAGAGAAATGAGAAGGATGCAGGAAAAGTATGAAATGAGGGTCAACAGCCTGACTGAGGAAAACAACACCTTAAAAAATAGACTAACTCAAATGGCAAAGGAGGCCCAAAAAGGGCAATGAGGAGAAGAATGCCTTAAAAAGTTGAATTTGCCAGATGGAAAAAGAATCTCAAAAGTTCACTGAGGAGATTCATTCCTTCAGAGTTAGACTGGAGCAAATGGAAGCTAATGACTTTATGAGAAATCAAGATGCTGTTGAGCAGATCCAAACAAACGAAAGATTAGAAGGCAATGTGAAATATCTCATGGGAAAAACCACTGACCTGAGAATAGATCCAGGAGAGACAATTTAAAAATTATTGGACTACCTGAAAGCCATGATCAAGGAAAGAACCTAGAAATCACCCTTCAAGAAATTCTCAAGGAAAATTGCCCTGATGTTTTAGATCCAGAGGGCAAAATAGAGGTTGAAAGAATCCACAGATCACCTCCTGAAAAAGATCCCAAAAGAAAACTCCCAGGAATATTATAGCCAGGTTCCAGAATCCCCAGATCAAGGAGAAATACTACAAGCAGCCAGGAAGAAACAATTTCAATATTGTGGAAACACAATCAGAATAGCCCAGGACCTGGCAGCTTCTACACTGAGGGATCGAAGGGCATGGAATATGATATTCCAGAGGGCAAAAGAACTGGGAATGAACCCAAGGGTCACCTACCCAGCAAAAACTGAGTATTTTGTTTCAGGGGAAAATATGGTCATTCAGTGGAATAGAGGACTTTCAAGCATTCTTGAGGAAAAAAAACCAGAGTTGAATAGAAAATTTGACATCCAGACACAAGAAGCAAGAGATGCCTGAGAAGGTAATCAGGAAAAGAAATCAAAAGGAACTTATCAAAGTTGAACTATTTACATTCCTATATGGAAAAGCAATAACTGTGACTGATGATATCTTTTTCACTATGAAAATAATGGAAGAAGGGTGTGTGGTCATATGAATACATATGTGAATGTGTGTGTATATGGTTACAGTTATATATGGATAGAGGGCATAGGTTGAATTTGTTGGGAAGGGAGAATACTCAAGGATGAAATTATGAGGTGAGAGAGGAAAGTGGCAAGAGGAGATGGGGAGAGACAGGGTAGGGTAAACTATCCCATGTAGAAGAAGCAAGGGGAAGTGGTTGCAAGGGAGGGGGAGAATAGGAAGGCTAAAAAGGCAAAACCACATTCACATTGAATTTGGTTCAGGGAGAGAATGACATACATACTAAATGGGATATCTCAACCTGCAGCAGGATAGGGGGAAGGAGGATGAGAGGAGGGATGATGGATGGGAGGGCATCCTTGCGGGGAGGGGAGGTTGGAAGTACCCACTATAGAAGAGGGACAGGATCATGTAGGAATGGACCAGGTGGGGGGTGGGTTGAGTGGGAGGGAATTATAAGCAGCCTTGTACAATATATCTACTATGATAATGTTTTGCATAGCTAGACATGTACAATATATACTGAATTACTTATATCCCAAGAAGGAATGGGTGACAAGGGAGGAAGGAAATGGATCTGAAATTCAAGGTCGTAACATTAAATGTTTCAAATATATATATAAATACTATTATTAATACTCTTGCCTATAATTGGGAGATAAGATGTGCAGGCATTGGGACACAAAGATTCATCTTCCTCTAATGGAAAAGTCGATGGGGGTATGGGAGAAGGTATGGGAGAGAGCAGATTGGAGGAAGCGATATCTTGTGGGACTGCTATTCTGGGAGGGTGGGTAGGGGAATAATGGGGGGAAAATGATTGTAACTCAAAATTTGGCGGAAATGAATGATGTAAAACAGAAGTTAATAAGGTATTTGTTTAAAAAAAAAAGAATATAACAACAGAATTGTTCAGGTATCTCTAATTCCATTCATTTGGGGTATATTGGTGATATACACAAAACAAGCTTATTTTTAGTCCTTATTCCAAAATAACAACAATAATTAGTACTTAAGGTTTGAAAAGCACATTACATATGTTATCTCACTGATCCTCACACCCTGAGGTAAGTGTCACCATTTCCGTTTTACCAAGGCAGAAATTGAGGCTGAGAAAAGTTGTGTCTGAAGCTGAATATGAACTCCTTGTCTTTACTCCAAGGCTAGCGCTCTCTACACTGCACCACTTAGCTGCCTAAATACAAGAATCTAATTTTATGACTAGCCAGTATTTCAAGTTGTCCGTGTCTCCCAAATCTTGTTTATATAGCTCTGTGTGGAAAAATCACTGCAGAAAGTGACATGCTCCAAGTATAACATGCTATTAATGATGTGCTTTTGGATTGCTTTCAAAATGGTGAAAAAGAAATGTTGGTATAGTTTCTAGAATAATCTTGCTTTTCTTTCAAATAAGCTTTATTTATCTGTTCAGTTTCTTCTTCCAAAGTGTGCCCAGCCAGACGGATGATCTGAGCTTTTCTTCGCTGGCTTACCAGGACATCATTGACTTTCAGCAGGTCATTTGAGGGACTGGCTGGTTTGAATACTGAGAATGAATCATGTCTTCCCTTTTACCGTCCCCCTACTAGTGTGGTTTGCAAGCACAGAGATGAATACTTGCTCTATTTGGGTTTCAGTTGGGGAGAAGATAATTATAGAAAATTGTTAGCTTTTTCTGTGTGGGCAATTTCCTTTCTCCTTTGGAGACAGAGTTGAAATCAAATAAGACGTGTCAGTTCAGTGTTTTGTTTCCTGCTAACAAGAGGAAAGGGGGAAACTGTCTCTACTTTTCAGAAAATATATAATAGGTATAAGGATTTTTTGTATTTATATTAAGTTAAGGATTACAAAACTAAAATTGGAAACAGAGGGGTCAGTAAAACTGTATTCTTCCCTTTGGGAATGATGTGGGGATTAAATTATTGAGGAAAGAAAAGGCCATAATTCCATCGTTATTTTAAGACAAGGGTTCCCAACTTGTGATATGTACATGAGAACTGAGCAAGGAGAGTACAGAAAATATTTGGCTAATAAGCATATATTAGCTCCTACTATGTGTCTGGCACTCTGCTAAGTGCCAGGCATACAAAGAAAGGCAAAAGACATTCCTTGACCCCAAGGAACTCAATAGTCTAATGGGGAAAAACAACACACAAACAAGTAGAAACAAACACAGTACATACAGGGTAGACAAGAAATAATCAAGAGACAGAAGGCATTAGAATTTAAGGGATTGGATTTGGGAAATCCCAATAAAATGGAGATTATTAAAGACTTCTTGTAGAAAGTAAGGTACTAGCTGAGAATTGAAGGAAGCCAGAGAAGCCAATAGATGGAGATGAGAAGAGAAAACATTTAAGGCATGAGGGATAGCCAGAGAAAAATGCCTGGGGCTGAGAATTGGAACATCTTGTTCATGGAAAATCCAGTAGGCCAGTGTCACTAGATTGAAAAATGTGTGTGTGTGTGTGTGTGTGTGTGTGTGTGTGTGTGTGTAGGGAGGGGTGATGTAAGAAAACTGACTAGAGGGGAGCTAAGTTATAAAGGACTTTGAATGCCAAAAAGATGACTCTGTATTTGATCTGGAGGTGATAGGAAGTGACTAGGGTTTGTTGAGTACGAAGGGTAATAGAGGTTGGAGGTGTACTTGAGGAAAAGCACTTTGGCAACAAAATGGAGGATGTCTAGGGTATGGGGAATCTTGTGGCAGGTAGAACAATAGCAGATTGTTGCAATAGCCCAGGTATGAGGAGGTGAGGGCCTGCAGCACAGTTGTGACAGAATCAAAGGAGAGAAGGGGGCATATTCAAAATAAGCCTTAACTGATTGGATTTGGAGGGCGACAGTAAGGAGCATCCAATGACACCTAGGTTATGAGCTTAGGGGTTTGGGAGTATGGAAGGGGGAATAATAGAAAGGGGAGAGGGTTTAGAGAGATAATGAGCTCAGCTTTGTTCATGTTGAGATTAAGATGTCTACTGGCCATCCAGTTTGAAATATCTGAAAGGCTGTTGGAGATGCAAGATTGGATGTCTGCAGAGAGATTGGAGTGTAGAGTTGAGAATCATCAGTATAGAGATGATAATTAAATCCTTGGCAGCTGATGAGATCACCAAATGAAGTAAGGAGAAGAAAAGAGGACCCAGGACAGAGCCTGCACAAGACCTATGTGACCTGCATGAAGATCCAGCAAAGGAGACTGATAAGGCATTGTTAGATATTTAGAAGGAGAAATGGGAGAGAGTGGATTTCCAAAAACCCAGAGAGAAGAAACTATCAAGGAAAAGTGGGGGGTTGGCACAGGGAGGTCAAGAAGGATAAAGACAGAGAAAAAGCCATATTCTAGATAACAAAAACTATACATAATAATAATAATAAGTATAATATATAATACTTATAGGATGCTTAAAAATTCTAAAACTAGTAATGCTAACAAAAACACACAATACACTATGAATTGGGGAGAGAAGAATGGCAGGCAGGAAGAAGAATGGAAAGGAACATCATAGTACATCTTAAAAATTTGAAAGGAGCAGCTAAAGGAATAATTCTTACTGACCAAAATGAAATGAATAATGTTCAGATACTAAAACCTCTTCATACTAAACTAGAAAAAAAATCAGCCACAACAACCTAGTAAAAATAGAACTAATTGATCTCCTCTGTAACAAGAAAATACAAATTGATTTCCAACCAGTAAAGCTACAAAACGCTTGCTGTATCCTTGGAGAAGTATGTTCCTTTCTTACTAAATGAGGTCACAGGATTTTAATTCCATTTATAACACTACCTCTACAAATCAGGAATCTCAGTCTTGTTTTTAATCAAATCCAAAGGAAGAAACTGGATGCTAAACACAATATGTATGTCTCTTTTAAAAACTGCTGAGAAAAGGACCCACTTTACAAAAATATTTATAGCAGCTCTTTTTGAAATTGAGGAGCTGCCCATCAATTGGGGAATGCCTGAACAAATTGTGGTATATGAATGTAATGGAATACTATTGTTCCATAAGAAATGATGAGCAGACAGATTTCAGAAAAACTTGGAAAGATTTACATGAACTGATGATGAGTGAAATGAGCAGAACCAGGAGAACATTGTACACTGTAAAAAGCAACATTGTATGATGACCAGCTTGGATAGATAGACTTAGCTCTTCTCAGCCATACAACAATCTAAGACAATTCCAAAAGACTCATGATGGAAAATGCTATCCACATGTAAAGAAAGAATTATGGAGATTGAATGCAGAACAAAGCATACTGTTTTTCTCTTTTTTTGTTTATTTTTTTTCCTCATGGTTTTCCCCTTTTCTTCTGATTCTTCTTTCACAACGTGACTAATGTGGAAATATGTTTAATATGATTATTATACATGAATAGCCTATATCAGATTGCATGCCATCTTGTGGAGAGGGGAGGGGGTGGGGAAATTTAGAACTCAAAATCTTATAAAAGTGAATGTTGTGGGGCAGCTAGGTGGCACAGTGAGTAAGAGCACTGGCCCAGAGTGGGAGGACCAGGGATCCTCCTGGCCTTAGATACTTAGCACTCACACAAAAATAGCTGTCCTTGTAACCTTGAGCAAGTTACTTAACCCCAATTGCTTTAGAAAAAAAAAAGTGAATATTGAAAATTAAAATTTTTTTTTTTTAATAAACCTCTACTGAGAATAAATGCTTAGAAAAACATGGATAGAGTTGCATGAAATAATGAAGAGCAAAATGAGTAAAACTGTTAGGGCCCGCCTTTCAGGGCATACGTCAAACTCACCTCTCTAGCCGCCTCTGTGGCACTCCAATCGCCTTCCGTGATTCTGGTCGCCCTACTGCGACCCTTATGGTCGCCCCACCGCGACCCCTCGGAGAGTTCCTGTCCCAGTCACCCCACTGCGACCTCTGGTTTGCCCCCACGAACCCCTTGGGGGAGCCTGCTCCTCCCAAACAGACAAAGGAGTCCTGACACCAAGATGTAAAGTCTTGGCATTTAATCTCTTTCTCGTTTACAATCCCCTCATCTCTCTCTCCTCCCGCTTTCACCTTGCCTCCCTCCTTTTAGCTCCTTTCCCCTCCCCCGACTCTGTTCTCCCACGTTCCTCAGCAGTAACAAGCTTCTCATGGCAGGGGAGTGCTCCCCTGTTAGCAGTCCATACTCAATACCCCGAAATCAAGGGGGAGAATACACGCTCAGGTGCCTCCAACACTGCTTGAGTTGCTCTGTCCTTTGCCTGAGTTTTCCGTGGGTTCTCAGAGTCCGGGTAGAGTCTTAAAGGGCCCCAACATAGATCCAAGAGAACATTGTATATAGTTAAAACAATATTGTTTTAAGAACAACTTTGAGAGAATAAGTAATTTTGATATTATAAATCCCCAAATTAACTACAAAGGGCATATGAAGGAAGATGCTATCTGCATCCAGAGAAAGAATTGATAAATAGAAGTAGGTATAAAATTATTTTACATATACATAAGTGTATGTCTAGACAGTATTTGTGTCTAATAGTAGCCACCTCTAGGGTATGGTGGGGGGAGGGGGGAAAGAAGAAAAAAAGAAATTTACATGATAACTTCATCGATAACTTTATTATATATTTAAAAATAGAAAACTTTACATAATAGATTTGCAGTTTCATGCGCAATTATCTTTTAAAAATTCTCCTATGTCATGGAAAAGCTTCTTTTATTCCATAAGTTAAAAATAAAATAAAATTTTAAAAAGAGAATAAATACTGGTTGAAAAGACAAAAGGTCTTATTTATTTGATTATATTCTAATAAAGATTTAATAACTCTATGATACTAAAGATGCTAAGTAAAGAATACCATTGCACTTGTTGATAGATCTTATTGTTAGAATGTTTTTCTTTATCTCAAATCTAAATTTTTCTCTGCAGTTTCCACCAATTGCTCCTAGTTCTCTAGGACAAAATCTAATCTCTCTACAACAAATCTAATCTCTCTTTCACATGAGTCTTTCAAATACTTAATGATAGCTGTCAGGTTTTTCCCTCAGCCTTCTTTTCTCTAGGCTAAAACTCATAATACCAAAGACTTAGACTTGGAAGGGTCTTAAAGAGAATGGAGGCCAAGCCTCAATTTTATAGATGGTGAGATGGCTGTCCAGAGAAGTTAAATAATTTGCCTAGGGCCATGGAGATAGTAATTAGCAAAGCAAGGACTTACTCACTCTAGCACAGAATCTCTCTCCATTGTGTTCTGTTGCCTTACAGAATAGTTTGAGCTAAATATATAGTGTTAGAGTGATTATCTCTGAGTTTATATTCTTTCCTGTATGGGACACTTCAGGTAATTCTATAACGTTTTTGATGAAAGAATAAAGGAAATAAGTATGATTTGCTATGGACTGAGATATGACAGGAAAAGTTGAGCTAATACCTGTGGATGTGCTAAATCATATAACTTGAGAGCTAAGGGATGTGTCACTGGGCAGCCCCATTGAAACAGCATTTTGTATGCTTACCTGTTCATATGCCTTTGACCGGTTAACTTGCTTAGATACAACTGGTTGATAATGAAACCAGGGCATATGAACTAATTTGCTATGCTCTGTTCCCTAGTCTCAAATTGCACCTCTATTATACATCATCTTACATGGCCAGTTCAGTCCTTCTTGGTGTGAATTTTGTCTCCTCAATAAGGCTTTATTTGTTAAGTACCATGTGAGTATCTGTTTTCATGTTTTCTTTTGCTACAAGCCAGAGGATCATGGAGAGTATATAAAGTGAAAGAGGACAAGAATCCATCAGGAAGGATGTGGCAAGATTGTCGAGTCTGACCAAAGTAAAATGTGACGGATGTAACTAGTGCCACATGTTGTCATCTACAAGAGGATTCATTTGTCTCAGCCAAAGATTACATGTTTATTTTGAAACTCCATATGTGGCCTTTCCAAGGTTAAAAATCTTCTAAATCTAAAGAGGACACTTCAATTTTTTCCTCTCTAAATTATAGCTTTTATCTGCTTATGACTCCACTTGTAAGTACGTTTTTTGTATAATCCTGTTCTCGTACTATATTGTACCAAAAAAATCACAGAGCATAGTACTCGACAGGAAATCTCGTTTATTCAAACTAGTTGTCAAATGGTGCCCTACATGTGTAGTGAGGCTCCTACTCATGCTAGAGAGGATGTTGACCTTGTGCGTGGCTGGAGGAGAAGCAGAATAGACATCTCTAGCCTCTTCTTCCTATCCCTCCCCCCACTTCTCCAAGGGGTACTTTCATTCTTGACAGGAGGGGAAGCAGGGGGTTGAAGCCAGAAGCCACCACTCTGAGAGAGAGGGGGTTCCAGGCTAGAACTATTCCCCCTTATCTATTGTTTGTCTAGGGGATATGATTGAGTTCCATCTAACTTTTCATCGCTTCATCATTTTTGGGGTAAGGGAACTCTATCTCCAAGGTTTGACTCCTCCTCCTACCAGTTCCACACACAAGACATATAGTGAATAGCAAAGCAACCCATTTATTCAAATCAGAGAAAAACAGAAGGTATACATAGGAGAAGGTATACCAGACAGTAGAGAATAAAGGGATTCTCCCATTGGGAGTGAGTTAACACAGTTCAATCAAAGTAAGTGTCCTGTATCTCACCCAAGGGGAAACTCCCCCAAATCTCTAGATTAGCAAACTGGGAATAGGAACATCATGGAGACTGCCTGTTCTCATAGAGACTCCTCCCAGAGTCTTTTCCTTTAGTAATCTGAAGTGAGACTAGCCTTTTCTGTTTTCTCCAAGCTGGAGGCTGATTTGATGCAACACTTGAAGAAAACTCTGGTTTGGAGAGTCCCCAAATGGGGATTTCCACTTAAAGTGGGGGACTGGCTGAGAACCAAAGCTCTCTTCATATTTACTTGGCTTTTCACATAGAGCAGGGCCTTCATCTCCATCAATGTGAAGAGAGTCCTCTATTAATGGGCCTTGGGACAGGGGTGACACTATAACCAAACTCTTAAGTATTCAACAAGAGATATTCGATCACTTTCAATACTCAGTAACTTATCTAAAATAATTTCCCAATTATTAATTCTTATTTACTTGAAGTTCCCTTTTTCTTAGCCCAGATTTCATTGACATTTAGGATTATAGGATCATGCATTTAGAATTGGAAGGGTCCTGAGAAACCATCAAATCTGGCTCATTCATTTTATAGATAAAGTTGAACAAAGAGAGGTTATGTGACTTGTCCAAGGTCATACTGCTTAATACATGTTTCCTTTGAGAATTTAAACCCAGGTCTTCCTTACTCCAAGCATAACGCTTAAGCCACTATTCCACACAGTCTCCTACTGTTGTACCTTAATAAAAGCGAGACAGAAGATCCCCAAGATTAAATTTAAAAAGGTGGATTTTATTACCTCAGAGTACTGCAGGACTGTCGGGGTACATGGTCACCCAAATCAGACAGCACTTTGGCACAGACAGTGTACAGGTTTTATAGAGGTTCCATAGCCAGGTTACATAAGCTGAAATTACAGTGATGTAAGCTGAAACTCCAATGATTGGTCAGTGTATACTTGAAACTACAATTAGTGATTGGTCAGTATACATTTGAATCTCCCGCTGGCTCAAAACCCTAGGCTGGGACTCCCACCCACAGATAAGGTAAGCAAGGGGTGGGGTTTCTGCCTGTTTACAGATTAAGCAAGGTGGAGTTCTCTGTTTTACAGATCAATGAAGGAAAGGTTGGGCTGCCTGTTTTACAAATCAAGGAAAGGGTGAGTGGATTTGTGTCTGACATTCAGGAAGAGCAAAGTGATAAATCAAAGAGGGAAGGGCAGAGTGGAGCTGGGTCCAACACTACTAGTGGTCATAATACTTAGGTGATTTTTCTTCTGTTTCTGATTGCCCTAACAAAAGTCAGGGGTGTGTCTGTCTTTCCTCAGGCAAATGACATCTTTTCAAACCTTCATAAATCCTCAAATAAAAGCCCTGATTGTGACTCATAGATTTTATCTGCCAGTTTCCTGGGTTCTTAAGTCTGAATTTGATATAGTATGAAATGTTTGTACCACATAGGAAGAGTTGAAATATAATAGTAAATTTCTTCTTAATCATTTGGAATGTTATGTACTTATTACATAATAGTTTTATTTAATGGAAGAATATATAACAAATTCTACCATTAGATATTCAATGTAATTCAACCAATGTTTATGAGGTACTGGACAAGGCATCAGTGATACAAAGACAACAAGTTGTTTTTATTTTACTGTATTCTTCTAGGGGAAATACACCTATTATGCACCGATTCTTTAAATTACCAACCTGCAAGCCCCAGGTGTAATACTGCTGTTGCCTGTTTAGTGCTTAAGGACAAAGAGCATATTCACACTAGCCTCTCCTTCTTAAATGGCTACAGGCAATTTATTCTAATTTCGAAGGAATGAGAAGTGTCTGATAAGCAAGATGGCAGTAAGTAACCACTAAAAACTCTATCAGAAGCATGAGGGGCAATCTGAGCTCACCTTCCTGGGCGCTGCCCCACCCCTCCCCTGCAGATCTTGCCTGCTGGCATCAGTTGTTTGGGGCTAGGCTTGACCCAAACCAGATCCTTAGTAGTTTAGGTTCAATAGTGGAATAAAATGAGATGCCCATAAGGTCATTCAATAGATAATTAAAGGAGACTTTGTGAACCATTGCAGGGAAAATTTATGTAAGAAGGATTAAAATTGAGGACACTTTGGGCTGATTCAGAAGGAGTAAAACTCATCTGCTTGAGTTATGCAATATTTTCTTTTCTTTTCTTTTTTTTTGGAGGGCAATTGGGATTAAGTAACTTGCCCAAGGTCACACGGCTAGGTTTTTGTTTGTGTGTGTTAAGTGTCTGAGGCCGGATCCGAACTCAGGTCCTTCTGACTCCAGGGCTGGTGCTCTACTCACTGCGCCACCTAGCCGCCCCCCAATATTTTCTACCAGCCAAGAATGAGAGAATACCCGGACTTCCTTGTTGCTGTTTTGTACTCAAGTGACCAAGAAACGATGTCAACAGACTGAGCTTTTAGTCTCCAGAGTCAATCAATTCTCAGTGATGTTTTCCAACATCTTTTAAGGAAAACACTAGCCTAATTTGCATGGGGCTCCCACCATACCCTGGTCAGCACCTTAAAAGATTAATGATAGGATTTTGATTTCTATTTCTTACTCTTAGTTTCACAGACAAATTAAGGAGTAATTCAGAGTGCTTCCAAGGACAAAGCATTGAAGGACCGAAACCACAACTTTTCTTTAGAAAAAAATTATTGATATATTTTTTTCATATATACCTTAATTTCTAAATATATCTCCCTGCTACCTGTTAGAGCAATCCCATGTGACAAAGAATTTTTTAAAAGAAAGAAAAAATTAGTTCAGCAAAACCAATCAATACAAAAAATGTACAGTGTTCCTCACCCATACTCCCTTACTTCTGTCAAGGAGAAAGGGAGGTGAACTTTTTCAGCTCTTCTCCAGGGCCAAGGCATTCAGTGGAGCATTTTTGCTTTCTTTCTATTTGTACTGCTGTATCTCTTGGGCTCATTATTTTCTTGATTCTGTTTATTGAACTGCACTGCAATTCATGTAAATCTTCCTATGTTTCTTTGAATTGTTCATAGTTATCATTTCCTTTGATGTAGTAATATTCTATTACATTTAGGTAGCACTTTTTTTTAGCTATTCCCCAAATACTGGGCACCTACTTTGTTTCTTCTACTACCAAAGAAGAGTTTCTCTGAATACTTTGGTGCGTATAAGACCTTTCTTCAACCTCCTTGAGGTAGATGCCCTGCAATGGGATCTCTGGGTCAAAGGATATGGACCTTCTAGTCATTTCCTCCTTGGTATAACTGTAAATTATGCCAAATGGTTGGACCAATTCACACCTTTGCCAAAAGTGCATATGTGTACTTCTTTTTCCCCAGTCCCTCCGGCATTGAATATTTCTCTCTGGTATCATTGCCACATTGCTGTGTAGGAGGTTGAACACATTAAAAAAAAGAATTGGGGGCAGCTAGGTAGCAAAGTGAATAGACACCTGCCCTGGAGTCAGGAGGACCTGAGTTCAAATCTGACCTCAGACACTTAACACAAAAAACTAGCCATGTGACCTTGGGCAAGTCCCTTAGCCCCAATTGCCCTCCAAAAAGCAAAATAAAAATAAAAAATTTTAGCACCCTAACTCATTTAAAATAGTTATCGTGGTTACTCTAGAGCATATACTACTTGAACAGATTCTTCCAGAGTATCTCAAAGACACAGATGCCAGATCAAACCTAATGAAATTTTTGAAAGGGAAGGCAACCAGAAGAATATATACTCACACATCTGAGGAATAAAACTAGCAAGCTTAGATAATCAATCACCAATCAGAATTTAGATATAATGTATAAACACGCTTAACCAGAACAATGATAAACCCCCAGAGGCCCAAGCCATCAACCTGCTTCTTCATCATGACTGGGGCCAACTTACATTCCCTGAACTCAGAAATTTGAGCATTCACTTGGAAATTTGAGAGCATTTCCGATTGATGAAAACTTATTAGAATGACATATTGGGCAACAACATATGGTTTCTGGCAGGGCAGAGAGGAAACCTTGTCATAAACTCCAGTACAATATACACTTATTGGAACCTTTAGGAATCGTTCTGATGATTTGTTCTTAGAGATGCTGAAGTCTGGATCATGGAATAGAGCCCCAACACTTGTGTCCCTCTAGGTTGTCAAGTGTGGCCCTTTGACTGAATCCTGTGACATTTGTATTCAGTCAAAGGGCTGCCCTTGAGGATCTAGAGGACCACATGTGGCCTTGAGGCTGCAGGTTCTCCACCCATGGAATAGACAATGACATATGTTTGACTAATAAAGAGTGATTATGTAAGTCTGATTTAGTGTTCCTGTTACATTAGTCAGCATATGCGATGGTTAATCAGTTTAGCACATTTGCTGTGTGTTATAAGGAATATTTAAGATATAGTATTAAAATGGTAAAACTGGAACCAATTTTTGGAAGGTCTTGAAAGTATAAAGCTTTTATACTTTATCTTTAAGATAATAGGAAACCAAGAAAGCCAACTGATACAAATCAACCAAGAGGCATTTATTTACTAAATGCTTGCACACGCTAGCCTGTAGGAGACAAAAAACAAACAAAGAAACAAAAAAACCCAAAACCCAAGTTTATATTTTAAGCAAAATATTTTCAAAATGAACACAAGGTATTTTTGGTGAGGTAGAACAAGCTTAGGAAAGGCTTTGTGAAAGACAGGAGCAGAGAAAAGGAGCCTCCATTGGGGCTAGAGAGAATTCAACAATCATCTCCCTCTTCTTTTTAAAAGGCTGTAGTCCTACAGTTATAGGGCAGCTAGGTGGTGCAATGGATTAAGTGCTGGGCCTAGGGTTAGGGAGACTCATTCCTGAGATCAAATTTAGCCTCAGATACTCACTAGCTGTGTGACCTTGGGCAAGTCACTTAACCCTGTTTGCCTCAGTTTCCTCATCTGTAAAATGAGCTGGAGAAAGGAATGGCAAACCACTCCAGTATCCTTGCCAAGAAAACCCCAAATGGAGTCACAAAGGGTCGAACACGACTGAAAACAACTAAACAACAGCAAAGTTTTCCAACTATATCCTACTGGCTAGGAAGAAAAGAAGGTCTGCTTTCTCTCATTTATCTGACTCCATTGTTGGCTCTTAGGCTCAATGCTTGGTAAAGTGGTGAACAAGAAAGACTTTTCTCCTTCTTCTTGCCCACCCTGTAGGCTGGTTAGCTACTTTAATGGAGCTTTCCTTTGTAGCAGACAGTCTTTCACAATCTCTAGAGATCAGTTTTTCCACCATAGTAAGATGTCAGGTGATCCTTTGGCTTGTCAGTTAGATTCTTATTTTCTACTTTCCTAATGAAGTCCCACCGTCTGTTGGGAAAGATACAGGAAATGACCTATATTTAGCAAAAGACAGAGAAGTCATTTTAAGGAGCATACAGAGTAGGGGGGGAAATAGAAATGCTTAGTCTCAAGATTATCAAAACCTGACAATACTATGCATACTTTCCAATCTCTATGCAACTTGAAAGAGATGCTATATCTCTATAGCTTTAATAAAATCCTTCTTTCGCAAGGAAAAGTGTATTTTTATGTGATAAAATAGCAATGAAAAATACTTTTTGATATTAGACTAGTAGATAAATATAATCATTTCCATAAACTGACCATTTTTCTAGTTATATATGTATATATGTATGTGTATATATACATATATACTGTGTATATGCATATACGTATATAGATATAGTGCCAAGTTGGAGAAGACAATAAGAAATCTCATTTTTCACCTCACTGAAAGACCTATTTTTCTGTACATCACAGACCACTTTAAAATTTTATTTCCCCTCCCCCCAAACTATATATATATCAACAAGTTTTAACATTCTTTTAAAATTTTTGAGTTCCACATTCTCTCCCTACCTTCTCCTATTGAGAAGGCAAGTAATTTGATATAGGTTATACTACAGCATTCCACATTAGTCATGTTGTAGAAGAAAAACAAAAAAAACAAACCAAAACAAGAAAAATAAAGTTTTTTTAAAAGTATGTCTCAGGGCAGCTAGGTGGAGTAGTGAATAGAGAAATGGGCCTGGAGTCAGGAGGACCTAAGTTCAAATCCGGACTCAGACACTTAACATTTACTAGCTGTGTGACCTTGGGCAAGTCACTTAACCATGTAATGGAAATGCAGATTTAAAGATCTTCCCTGCCCCTAGGCCCTTTGATTGGCTTAAGAGACTTTGATTGGCTTTAAGAGACTCTGAAAACCTTCCTTGATTTGAAAATATGCTCTGCCTCCTAATAGGCTGAATGTGATCACATGGAGCCTGTGGTGGGAGGCTTGGTTTTCAGGAATGACCACACCTTGATGCTGTGTGATTGGGCAGTGGATCAAAAGGGTGGTTACATTCTTTGAGCCAGGAGAAGCCTATATAAACTCTGATGAGGGGCTTTGCTTTGGGGCTCACTTTGAGAAGTATTGTGTGATTTGACCAGATGAGACTCTGGGAAGCCGTTGTTGAGAGCCCCCCGGCTTTGAAAACCCAGATGTTGATGCTTCCCTCTCTGGTAACTGTGATTTGGTATTGATGTAATGGTTGGACAGTTTGGAAGCCTGTCTGTTTGATCTGTAAGTTCTGTAACTCTGAAGTTCGGGGTGCTGACCTTTTTCCCCTGAACTAGGTAATGTGTGTTTGTTTGATTAAAGTAGGCTTGTTGACCCATTTTGAGTTGCTTTCCTTTTGAAAAGCAGATCTAAGAACCTGTGTTGGCAGCTACCCTGGGGATATTGGGGTGCTTGCTGCTACAAACCACAATAGCCCTACCTTCCCCCCTACAAAAAAAAAGTCTACATTTGGACTCCATTGGTTCTTTCTTTGGTGATGAATAGAATTTGTCATCATAAGTCCTTTGGAACTGTCTTGGATCATTGTATTGCTAACAAGAGCAGTCATTCATAGTTGACCGTCACTCAGTATTGCAGTTACTATGAACAGTATTCTGGTTCTGCTCACATCACTTTGTATCAGTTCACATAAGTCTTTCCAGGCTTTTCTGAGAGCATCTTGCCCAACATTTCTTGTAGTATAATAGTATTCCATCATAATCATACACCACAACTTGCTCAGTCTTGCCTCAACTGATGGGCATCCTCTCAATTTCTAATTCTTGGCCATTACAAAAATACACACACACACGTATATGCTAAAAATATTTTTGTGCATATAGGTTCTTTTCCTTTTCCTTTGATCTCTTTAGACTACAGGACTAGTAGTGGTATTGCTGACTCAAATAGGGACTTAAAGCATTTCTTCATATGACTATAGAGAGTATGGTTACTTTGTAGGAAAACTGCCCACAGGCCATTTTAGAGTAAGTGGTAGCACCAGAGATTACTTATTTCTTGGAAGTTCATGTTATTTTAGAAGTGTAGAATGGACTGGTGTAGTCAAATGAGAATGAGAGAGTTCAAATCCTACCTCTGACGCTTCCTGAGCCTCAGTTTTCTTATCTGTAAAATAAGAATAATAATACATACATAGGCCAGGGATTGGGAACTTGTGATCTGAAGGCCACATGTGGCCCTCTAGGTCCTCAAGTGAGGCCCTTTGATATAGGACCCACCTCCCAGGACTGTTGTGACTTTCAGGTGAGAATTTATTCAAAGGTTTTGTAAAGCATTAAATTATTATAGTGTTGGCTATTATTATATCTTAGTGTAACTCCATGGATAAGAACATTTAAGCTCTGGGTTTATAAGGGCTAAATTCATGTTAGGGAGCTTTCCAAAAATCACTAATGTTTTGCTGTATATTTATGTTACAGTGATAAATTGTTTTGTGGGCTGAACTAGTGAATTGGTAGGCAGAGCTGTCAATCACTTTAGTGCCTCCTCCCTATACCTCTCCTCTCCCCCCAACCAATTTGTTAATAACTAACTACACCACCCCAACACTGACTTGTGTCTCTTTTGGATTACTTATCTCTACAGCTGTCGTTCTTGAAATGGGATTTTGTGCCACGGCCAGGATCTGCCCCCTTCTACCCTTAAACGTGGGGTAGTAGGTACTGCTTGGTCTTACCCTGGGTCACCTTGGTTCCTGTACTCCCAGAGTTAAGCCCCCATGGATCTCTGAGGTTCATAATTCAGAATAGTCAAGGTCCTATAGGCATCTCAAGATGGAGTGCTGGGAACTTCAAGGCCCTATGTTCTTCAGGTTGTCTGAAGACATTCTACACTCATCACAGCCACCCCTGGTTAGCTTCCCAGGTCCCCACTATGGGTTACTGACCACCCAGACAATTTCTAACCACCCTGGGACTTTCTTAAGGAATCTTCCTCTCAAGTTTCCTCCAGACAAAGAGATTTTTGACTGATGGTCTCTGACTGAGCTGGGAGACCATCAGTTTGTTTACCTCTATTGGTCCTGGCTTTGATGGTATACCCCTTTACCTGCGGTCTTCTAACTTTTTGTAAAGCTATAGAATGGAAGAAGTTGATTTTTTAATCTGTCTGGGCCAATTTTAGGTTTCTGCTGGAATAGGTTTATGGGAACTGGCCAATCTATGTTCAGGCAGCCAACTTTACTTAAAGTCTCCTGGACAACATCTCTGTTATAGTAGCCCAAGATTATATCACTTCCCCCACTCCCATTTACCCCAGGCATGAAGTTAGGAACCTATGACTGAATTATTTCTACACTTACCAATCATTTGACCATGGACAAAACATCTCACCCTCAGTTTTTTTATCTGTGAAATTGAGATGATATTTATCTCCATGATCTCAGAGAATTTTTGTGAAGAAAATGCTTTCTAAGTCCAAATAATAAACAGTAATAATAGCATTATGATGTATAACAATTATTATTATTGCAGCTATCCCACACTGATGGTTTATGAACTAAATAAATAAAATACCTGAGGGTTTGGGAAGGAACAAAAGGCATGACCCTCATGTTTCTCTATGTTAGTTGTTTTGGTCATGATTACTAAAGTATGTTCTAACTCCTTTTCTCATTTTTGTGGCAATGAACTCCAGATAAAAGGTCAAGTTAAGCCAACAGACATTAATCAAGCATGTGCTATATGCCATACACTATACTAAACCATGGGGATACAAAGAAAGGAAAAAACATTCCCTGCCCTCAAGGAGTTACAATCTAATAAGGAAGACAACATTCAAACTATTATTTCCGAACAAAACGTATACTGGATAAGCTGGAGATAATCTCAGAGGGAAGGCATTAAGCGTTAAGGGGGTCTGGAGAAACAAGTCACTTGTTAATGGGTTCATGGTTTTCTTCTTTATATCAGAAAGATAGAACTCTATGTTTGGGAAACTTTAATAAGAATTCAAATGAACACCTGTCCAAACACTCTGGCCTAAAAGAACTAAACAAGCTCTGCTTGTCCCCTATTCATCATTGTTTAGCTTTTAAAGGAAATTTATGTTTTCATTGGTGAAATCTGCAGAAGAAGATTTTGTACTCTGCATTTTAGGCAAAAGCCTGCCAGAAACAATTTTTTTAAAAAATTTAGATTATTCTAATCTACATATTTTTGCCAAGAGCTGGGAAAGCAATGAAAGACAGAGAGAGGACCAAAAATGGAAAGTTACCCATATTATGACTTTAAAATCTCTCTATAAGAAGTTATCTTTGTGTTATAATTTATGATATTCTCAAATAACAGACACAATTCCACAATGAGATAAAACACTGTTACAGGATTCAGGGTTAAATTTAATATTTTGCTTCATCAGACAAAACAATAGTCAATTAACTTTCAACATGCCACAGGAAAATCATTTCCCCAAAACCATTTAATCTCTTTTTGATAACTCCCCTTAACAATTCTTGCCAGGTGGTCAAAGATGACCTCAAGAGATAACAGCAACAACAAGCACTTCTCTGGTGTTTTAGGTGTGCAAAACACTTTACAACTATTTCATTTTGTCTTCACAAAAGCCTTGGGAGGTAGGTGCTATTAGTATCACAATTTTACAGATAAGGAAACTGAGGAAGGTTGAGGATAAGTAAGTTCTTAGGATCATACCATTTAGTAAATGTCTGAGGTTAGACTTGAGTTCAGTTCTGTTTTACTCCAGGTCTATTCACTAGGGCAACCTAGCTGTCTTATTTCCATTAACTACAATAATCAGACTTTTTCCTTCTAATTTGGTCATTACTCTAATTCAGTTAAGACATGGAGAAGTACGATGTGCTTAGGTAGATCAGTCAAGGGCCCCCTTAAGTTTGTCTTGTTACTGTCCTAATTACTTTAGGGAGGAGTTCTTCCTGGGCTCATCAGAAGAGAAGGGAGCAGGACATTGTTATTGGCTCTTGAATCTTAACTGTGCCTGTGATACCTAACGTTGAGGTCAAGTGTTTACAACGTTCCAGGCAGTGTGCTAAGTGCTGGTAATAAATACAAAGACTGGAAAATAATAATAATAATAATAATAATAACATATATGTGTATATATATATATATATTGGCTTTTTGGAGGGCAATTGGAGTTAAGTGACTTGCCCAAGGTAATGTGGCTAGTCGTGTAAGTGTCTGAGGCTGGACTTGAACTCAGGTCCTCCTGACTCCAGGGCCAGTGCTCTATTCACTGTGCCACCTAGCCACCCCAATAATAATAATTTTTAAAATTTAAAAGTCCTGCCCTTCAAGAAACTTAGAGTTTCACTGGGATTTCTTTGCACATGCAAAGAACTATGTACAAACAAGATGTATGCAGGATAAATTCCCTCAAGAGGGAAGACACTACGATAAAGAAGGACTAAGAAAGACTTCTTGCAAAACGTGGCAATTTACCTGTCAGATCTATAGATGAGGGAAAAATTTATGACAAGAGATAGAGAGGATCATTGAAAGTAAAATGGGTGATTTTGATTACATTAAATTAAAAAGGGTTTGCACCAAAAAAAAAATCAATGCAATAGAAGGAAAACGGGAAATTGGGGAAAACTTTTTTACAGCAAGCTTCTCTGATAAAAGTCTCATTTCTCAAATATATAGAAAACTGAGTTAATTTATAAGAATAAAGTCATTTCCCAAATGATAAATGGCCAAAGGATATGAACAGGCAATTTTCAGAAGAAGAAATCATATAAAAATGCTTTAAATCACTATCGATTAGAAAAATGCAAATTAAAGCAATTCTGAGGTACTACTTCACACCCATCAAACTGGCTAATACAACAGAAAAGGAAAATGACAAAATTTGGAAAACATGTCGAAAAAATGGGACACTAATACACTGTTGGTAAAGTTAGGAATTGATCCAGCCGTTCTGGGAGCAATTTGGAACTATGCCCAAAGGGCTATAAAACTGCATACACTTTGACCCAGCAATACCACTAGTAGGTCTGTATCTCAAAGACATCAAAGAAAAAGGAAAAGGGCCTATATGCACAAAAATACTTATAGCAGTTCTTTTAATGATGGCAAAGAATTTGAAATTAAGGGGATGCCCATCAATTTGAGGAATGGCTGAACAAGTTGTGATATATGATTATGATAATATATGATTGTGATATAAGAAATGATAACCAGGATGGTTTCAGAAAAACCTGGGAGAACTTATATGAAGTAATGCAAAGTGATATGAGTAGAACTAGAACATTGTACACAGTCACAGCAAAATTGCACAATGAAGAACTGTGAATGACTTAGCTATTCTTAGCAATACAATGATCCAAGATAATTCCAAAGAACATATGAAGGAAATAATGAAGTCTGAATGCAGATTGAAGCATATTTTTCCACTTTTTATTTTTATTGCCTCTTTTTTTGCCACAAGGCTAATATGGAAAAATGTTTTGCATGATTTTGCATGTATTGATATTACATTTCTTGCTTTCTCAATGGTTGAGGGAGGTTTGGAAGGGAGAGAATTCAGAACTCAATTAAAAAAAGAGTTATAAATCAAAAGTAAATTTTTTAAATAGAAAGAGATGGCAATTTTGCTAACACTTATAAGAAGTTAGAGAAGCTAGGAGGCAGAGATGAGGAAGAAAAGAGTTCCAGGTATAGACGATAGCTAGTAAAAATGTTGGGAGTTAGGAGAGAAGTATTGAGTTCCAAGAAGAGAAAGAAGCCAGGGGTCCTGGATGATAGATATGTGGAGGTGACTAAGGTGTAATAAGACTGGAAAAGCAGTAAGGCTCCAACTCATGATGGTCTTTGAAAGCCAAGAAGTTTTATATTTGTTCATGGGCAGAATAGAGAGCTTCTGGAGTTTATAAAATTGGGACATAAGAGGTATTACATGGTCAGATCTGAGATTCAAGAATATCAATTTGACAGGTGGATGGAGGAAGGATTGGAGTAGGGAAGAGGCTTGAGGCAGAGAAACCAACCAAAGGGCTATTGCCACATCAGGTATGAAGTGATGAGGACTTATACTAAGAAAGTGCTGGGTCAAAGGAGAGAAGAGGGCACATCCAACACGTGTTAGGAAGGTGGAAACAACATTACTTAGCAACTGATTGGATAGTGAGTGTGATGAGAGAGAGTGAGGAATTGAGGGCTTCTTGGTTTCAAGTCTGAGTGACTGGGAAGATGGAGCAATGCAGAGGCTTTTTACACAAGGATTTAGCCTTCTTGCCTCTAATGTTACTCTATTTGTGTCTTTAATGATGTTGTAAATTTAAATAATATCTTCCATCTTTCAAGATAAGGATCATCTTATCCTTAACTATAGTGGATCTCCTTGGTCTGTATCATTTTAGTTGTTTTCTTGGTACACTCTCTAGTTCTACTTAATACTTTTTGGTATCTTATAAAAAGAACAAAAGTATCATTTTTCTTAATTAGGAATGACTTGCCAAGGTTGAACATTTTAGTCATTCATTCAAATTTTAAGACATGAATCATGGCTTTGAATGACTTGTCTCCCTTAATTGGTTTAGAATCAGGTATTGATTTTTGTTGAATATGTTTAGTGATGTAAAATTTCCCCTAAACATTATTTTGGCTGCATCCCAAAATTTTTGGTAAGTTGTCTCATTGTTGTTATTTTCCTTGATGACATTAACTAGTTATTTTTATGATTTATTTGATCCACTAATTGTTTTAGGTGGGATTTTTTTTTGCTTGTATTTGCATTCTTCGAGTTTAACAGTGCCTAGCCCATTGTAAGTATTTAAAAAGTGCTTATTGACTCAGTTCTATAATACGCAGTCAATTTTTGTAAAAGTGCCACAAGCAGCTGAGAAATATGTATTATTTCTATTCCCATTCAGTAATCTTCAGAGATATATCATAGAGCTACCTATACCAATGAGATTTGCTTTCATCATACTGCTCCTCTTAACTTCCTCTTGCCAGTTCCCAATCACAGGCTCTGAACTCCTTGAACTCACAAGGTCACAAAAGCTCTGTTCTCTTTACCTGTAATGGAAAAAAGAAAACAAACATACAGAAGAGGCTATGTACTGAGTTTCCATTTCGTGGGAGCCATAGGACCTCAGAGGAGTTGATGGCCCTAAGTCCATCTTCTTTATGGCATTGGTCTCCCACTTGACATCATAAACAACAACAAAAAAAAATTACTAAACTCCCTGTTTATGAATCAAGAAAAGAAGTGGCTGAAGATGCCTCAAACTTTTTGAAGATGCCAAGAGTTCTGCCAATCAAAAAAAGGCTCCTCTCAATGATGGGGTTAGCCAGCTGGCACCAGGAACAGCATATTCATATGTGTTCCACAAGAGAAGGCACTTCTCCTACAAGTCATCATAACTCTCCTGGATAGCAGCTTCCCAGCATCCTCTATGTAGAAAAGTGGCATCAGTTGAACCAGCTGATAGATTTTGTACAGGTACCACATTCCCCCCTCTGCCCTTACAATAGTACTAAACATTAAGTGTTTTGCATAATTTAAAATTACATGAAAGTTCAGCTATTATTAAGTGAAGATTCATAAAATAGAAATGTTCTAGATATCAAATAACCTCAAGAGAATCCTGTATCCTGAGATTCAGGATTTTTATGAATGTGTTAACTTAGACCCAGTAGCCACAGGAAGCAAAAGAAATAAAATAGTAAAAAAAACAGAGGGTAGAGATGATGCTAAACTAGTGTCCTTGTATGCTAAGGTTAGGTTGTTCTCTAAAACCTATTTGTAATGGAAGTGGGGTTTTTTGTTGGTTTAATTGTTTATATTTGAGGTAATGAGCTATGAAGTACAGTAGTCTGGACTTACTGACCTCCCATAGTGATCCAGTAAATAAAGTCTGATTGGAGAATTATTATTTCTTGCACTGGGTGATTCCTCTTCTTGGCATCCCTAAACCTCTTAGCTTCCTCTATTTCATACCAAAGGAAATACATGAATGAAAATTATAATAAGTCTCTATTTACTTTGGAGATGCAGGTTACTATCATGGAAGCTCTCCAATGTAGAAGTTTATATTAGGACACAGCACAGGGAAAAGGTAGAGACAGGAAGTTTGGTAATTTCCAAATGAGTTAAATTTAATTCAATTCAATAAATGGTTAGTAAGTATCTACTATGAGTAAGGCACTGGAAACAGGTAAAAATAAATATGCATTGACACTAGCTATTAGAATCTCAATAGTATTATGATATTGTCTCATAGTATTAATCAATTCTTTATCCTACTCATCTCAGTAGGTAGTCAAAATATTTTTATTTCTACTTAATTCATAGTACTCCTTTCCCAAGGAGGACTTTCCTCATGTGCCACCAAAAAATGAGGTCATTTTCTATCTATTTTCCCCCTCATCTTACATCCCTTTGACAGGCAGCTGGGTGGCACCTGATTTAGAATCTTACTTCATATGCTTACTAGCTCTGTGACCCTAGACAAATCAATTAACTTCTGTTTGCCTCAGTTTCTCCCACTGTAAAATGGGTATCAAAACAGTACCTACCTTATTGGTTTTTTGCTAAGATAAAGTGAAATAAAATTTGCAAAGTACTTAGCATAGTGTCTGGCACTTAATAGTTTTTCTGGTTCCCTTTTGACATCTTCCCCTACTGTTTCCTTCACTCCCATCCGATGATGTGACTGTACTCCTGGACAAGGCCAACCTTTCTAAAAACACCCTTGATCCAATTACCTTACATCTTCTCCAACAAGTCTCTTTCTCTCAAATCTTCAATCTCTTTATCTACTTCCTTCCCTGATGTCTATGAACACATTTGTCTTCCCCATCATTAAAATACCTTTTGATTCTTCTATTCCCACTAGTTGTCATTATATATATCTCTTTACCTTCTCAGAAAATTTGAAAAAAGGAGTACGTCCACTTCCCTTCCTCTTATCGGCTTCTCAACCCTCTGCCATCTTATTTCCAGCCTCATCCTTTGCCATCTTGTTTCCAGCCTCATCTGCCAAATTAAACTGCTTTCTTTAAGGTGTCCACTGTCCTCTAACTTTCCAGTTACTGTTGAAGGTATCACCAATCCTCCCCAGTTAACCATGTTTGCAAACCTCCATGACTCTTTATTCACTCTGCGTATCCAATCATTGACAAATCTTGTTTTCTCCAACCCCATAACATCTCTTGTACACAGCTCCTTCTTTCCATCAATCACCTAGTTTGGACCCTCCATTATTTCTTTTTTTTTTTTTTTTTTTTGCTTTTTGGAGGGCAATTGGGGTTAAGTAACTTGCCCAAGGTCACACAGCTAGGTTTTTGTTTGTGTGTGCATTAAGTGTCTGAGGCCGGACCCAAACTCAGGTCCTTCTGACTCCAGGGCTGGCACTCTACTCACTGCGCCACCTAGCCACCCCCCCTCCATTATTTCTAACCTGTACTATTGCAGTAGCCTTGTAATCTCTTTCAAGTGTCTCTGCATTCTCATCCAGTCTCTCTACAGGCAAAGTGATAAGTTGACACCTACCTTCTCCCTCCCTCATTCTTAGGCTTCCTCTCTAGGGCTACATTCCATCTACCTGAAATGTAGGTGCCTGATTATTTCTCTTTCCCATTAGAATGTACACTTTCTGAGATCAAGGATGATGAGGTACAGGCTCTGGGAACCCCCTTGAACTCTGATTGAGTCTTCCCATTTGATGAGGCATTTGCATGAGGCCATAAGCTTTTCATTGTTGCTCTGCCCAGACTTCTGTTGTTAGTTTGGCCCTCCAGCTAGCCTCAACTGTTACACTCTTGAACTGGCCTAGACCACCATTGTCTGTCATCTCCAGGTAGCCTTCCGCAATTTCACTGATTTACCTCTTTGACTCCTCCTGAAGACCCTCCCCAAACTCATTACTGGAGTCTGACCTCATCTGACTCCTCCTGAAGACCCTCCCCAAACTCCTCCTCTAAACCACCCCTAGATTCCTTCCACAATCTTTCTGTATATAAGACCCCATCTTGCCTCCATGTGGTGTGAGAGCACCAGAGAATTTTCTAGCACTTGCTCTTTATCAAATACAAGTCCGCTTGTCCAATACAAGCTTTGTAGATACTAAGGCTCCTTAAGAGTCTACCCAATATGGCAAACTTTGGGGAGCTACAGGTATAGGGTCTGGAAGTCCCTTCCTCCATAAAGGAAAGTTTGGGAGTAAGCCTCAAAAAACAAACAAAACCAAACCCACAAAAAAGTACCTGAAGTTTTCCCAGTTTCCTAGCACTGAGAGAATTGAAAGAATCTGGCTTAACTTCCTGATAGGGTGTCTGTCCTTGTCCTCCATTCTTCAGAAGCTATGTGCAGATCCATGTTCTCCAACATAACCAAACTGGACTGAGAACCTCAGAGTGTCAGGCTGAGCACGAGACAGCCTCCTAGCTGTCTGACTTAATGGAACCTGAGAGGTCAGGCACAAAACACACACACACACACACACACACACACACACACACATACACACACACACCTCCAAGGTACTTGGAGAACAAGAAGGGAATAGGGAAAGAGAGAGGCTTATGTAGCCTTCAGTCCTGCCTGGAGAAAAGCTTGGGATTAGCAGTGTTTCCTGGTCAGGGAACCATAAAAATGTAGAAGTATAGGGTTAGGGGTTCTAGAGACCCCAAAAAACTAACATGCCAGGTCCTGCCAAATGAATTTGGCTCACGTCTTCTCTCAGTCAAAGAAAAGCAAAGTTTGCCATATTGGGCAGACTCTTAAGGAGCCTCAATATCTGTAAGGCTTGTATTGGACACAGAGCAAGTCTGTGCTAGACTATTCTCTTGGGCTCTCATACCACATGGAGGCAAGATGGGGTCTTATATACAGAAAGGTTATGAGAGGAATCTAGGGGTGGTCTAGAGGAGGAGTTTGGGGAGAGTCTTCAGGAGGAGTCAATGAGGTAAATGAGTGAAGTTGTTGGAGGCTACCTGGAGATGACAGACAATGGTGGCCAGTTCAAGGGTGTAACAGTTGAGGATCCAGGGGCTAGCTGGATAATGGAGGGCCAAACTAGTAGCAGAAGTCTGGGCAGAGCCACAATGAAAGGCTTATGGCCCCATGCAAATGTCTCATCAAATGGGAAGTTTCAATCAGAGCTCAAGGGGGTTCCCAGAGCCTGTACCTTATCAAAGGACTGTTGTGTCACTGTTGTACAGTCATTTCAGATGTGCCCGACTCTTTGTGACACTATTTGGGGTTTTCTTGGCAAAGATACGAGAGTAGTTTGCCATTTCCCTATGCAGTTCATTTGACAGATGAGGAAACTAAGGTAAACAGGGTTAAGTGACTTGCCTAGGGTAACATTGAACTCAGGAAGATGAGTCTTCCTGACTCTAGGCCCAGCATTGTAGCTCTACCTTATTATTTGGTACAGTGTCTATAATAAGAGTAAATGCTTAGCCAATATTTATTGATTCATTCACATGTAAAACAAACTTGAGAACACATTTTTACTTGATGCCTCTAAAATAATGAAGTTGTTTTTTTAAAGGAATATACCAGAATTTATGTGTCAATAAGAATATATGTGATTACTTTGTCAGTTCCTGGGCAATAAAGAACAGCAACTGCAGAAGGTATGCCAATTCTACAGAGGTGAATTAAAAAGGATTTCAGGATTGGGATATCCTCTATAATTAAGGCCAATACCTAGGAAATATTTGTACCATATGGAAAAATATATTTATTCCAACTTTCTTCAGTAATTTTTTGCCTCTTTTACCAAGCTCTTTTCATAATTTTCTTGCATCACTTTCATTTCTTTTCTCAATTTTTCTTCTACCATTCTTATTTCTTTAACTTTTCCAGGAATTTTTGCTGGCCTTGAGTCCAATTAACATTTTTCTTTGAAGCTTTGCTTGTAGCCTTTTCTTGCCTGTAAGGGTAACTAATCCCAGCTCAGGTTCAAGGTACTCTGTGGTCTTACATTCCTACTCAAAAACTTTAGCCCATGCAACTCTATTACTGTGCTTTCTTTTAATAGTCATTCAGCAGCAAGGGAGTATTGAAACTCTGTGTTTTAGTAATATCAATTTGTATTACAAAAATATAGATTAGAGAGAAGAGATACTGGATACAGAAAGACCCTAAATGGCCAAAAGTCCCAGGAGCAGAGAAAGAGAACCATTGAACAAGTTATCTGAAAGTATTTGGTTTTTTTTTTTATCATTTGTATTATTTTGATTGATAATACTAAAGCCTTAGATTCAGTTCCCCAATCCTTGCTTGTTCATGTACTACAAATATATAAAACAGATCAAAGGATAGTGAAAATGATAGCACTTTGAACATAGGATCATAGATTTAAAGATGACAAGAAACTTAGAGACCATTGATTCCAATCCCTTCATTTTTAAGCTTTTTTTTTTTGGAGGGGGAAAGGCTGGGCAATTGGGGTTAAGTGACTTGCCCAAGGTCACACAGCTAAGAAGTGTTAAGTGTCTGACCCCGGATTTGAGCTCAGGTCCTCCTGACTCCAGGGCTGGTGCTTTATTCACTGTGCCACCTAGCTGCCCCATTCCTTTATTTTATCGATGAGGAAACTGAGGCTCAGAGAAAATAAGGAAGTTACCCATATGCAGCAGAGACTCAATATGCCTTAAGGTAGAGTAACTTTGATGTCCCAGTAAGAATCCAGAGAATTCTGGAGAATTGGATTCTGGTGATACCACCAATCACAGTTAATGGGATGCAACTATTCCTTTAAAATAAAAAAAAAAAAAAGCCAAGGTTGAGATCATGTAGGATTATAGTAATAGAATCGAAGCCATTGTGATGATCATTTTAACATGAAGAATAGCTGACCAAGTGGTACTCCTTCATGTTCTGGAACCACAGAAAGGTGGTAAATATTTGAGGTAGGATTTGAATCCATAGTTTCTTGACTCCAAATCCAGTGTCCCACACCATCTAAAACATTCCACAAACTTAATAATGTGAAGAATTTTAAAAGTGGCATTTTTTCAGAGAGAGCATAAAATCATTATCGTTTTGTTTAGTAGTAAATTAATTCTTAACTCTCCTAATTAGAACAAAGCATGACCTACAAATTAAAGAATCAGTCAAAACAAAACATTTTACTAATCACCTGATGTACATAGATAGCATTAAACCATATATACATAGTATAATAATGTAATTACTAATGTAGCAAATCTAATAATTACATTATTATAACACATTCCAACATGTTACAATAACATCATCTCATGGGATTTTTCTCCAATGATATCAAAATATTATTTGAACTGGGTTAGTATAAAATTCTTAGTGTACATTAAAGAAAAAAGAAAATTAGGTCTTTGAATTTGACTTCAGAGGTCAAAGAAAAATAATAAATAGATGAAGGTGATTAACTTAGAAATTCCTTGATTTCATGAGCAAGCAAAGGAAGCAAAGTAAGCACAGCAATCCAACTTTAGATTCCTTTTTTGGGGACAAAAAGGATCAAAGCATGGAATGGGAGGAAGACAATGAAGTCAGAACTCCTGCACCAAAAGCTTCCAAGAAAAATATGAATTGGTTGCAGGCCATGGAGGAGCTCAAGAAGAATTTTGAAAATCAAGCAAGAGAAGTAGAGGAAAAATTGGGAAGAGAAATGAGAATGATGCAAGAAAATCATTAAAAGAGAGTCAATAACCTTACTGGAGAAAATAACACCTTAAAAAATAGATGAACTCAAATAGGAAAAGAGGCCCAAAAAGACAATAAGAAGAAGAATGCCTTAAAAAGCCAAATTTGCCAGATGGAAAAAGAATTTCAAAAGCTCACTGAAGAGAATAATTCCTTCAGAATTAGATTGGAGCAAAATGGAAGCTCATGACTTTATGAGAAATCAAGATACTATTAAATAGATTCAAACAAATGGAAAAATAGAAGGTAATGTGAAATATCTCGTTGGAAAAACCACTAACCTGGAAAATAGATCCAGGAGAGATCATTTAAAAAATATTGGATTACCTGAAAGCCGTGATCAAAAAAAGAACCTAGAAATCATCCTTCAAGCTCAAGGAAAGTTGCACTGATTTTTTTAGAACCAGAGGTCAAAATAGAGGTTGAAAGAATCCACCAATCACTTCCTGAAAAAGATCCCCAAAAGAAAACTCCTAGGAATATTATAGCCAGGTTCTAGAGTTCCCAGATCAAGAAGAAAATATTACAAGCAGCCAAGAAGAAACAATTTGAATATTGTGGAAACACAATCAGGATAACATAGGATCTAGCAGCTTCTATATTAAGGGATTGAAGGGCTTGGAATATGATATTCCAGAGATCAAAGGAGCTAGGATTAAAATGAAAAATCACCTACCCAGCAAAACTGAGTATAATGTTTCAGAAAAAAATATGGTCATCCAATGAAATAGAGGACTTTCAAGCATTCTTGATGTAAAAACCAGATTTGAATAGAAAATTTGACATTCAAATACAAGAAGCATGAGAAGGTAAATGAAGAAAATAAATCATAAGGAACTTAATCAAAGTTGAACTATTTGCATGCCTAGTGGAAAAACAGTAATTGTAACTTAAGAAACTTTTCTCAGTATGAAGGTAGTTGAAGGGAATATAGATGTATATATGTATACATACATATATGTCTATATATAGTGTGTGTATATATGTGTACAGGTATACATAGACAGAGGGTGTAGGATCAATTGAACAGGAAGGGATGATATTTAAAAGGTGAAATTGAGAGGTGAGAGAGGAATATAATGAGAGGAGATGGGAAGAGACAGAATGGGGTAAATTATCTCATATAGAAGAGGCAGGGGATAACTGTTACAATGGAGGGAAAGAACAGGAAGGCAAAAGGGAAAGGGTTAACTTTACTCTCATTGCATTTGGCTTAGGGAGGGAATAACATACTAAATTGGGTATCTTGCCCTACAGGAGAGTAGGGGAGAAGGGGATGAGAAGGGGGTGATCGAGGGGAGGGCAGGTTGGGGGGGAGAGTAGTTAGAAGCACACACTTTTGAAAAGGGACAGTGTCAAAGTAGAGAATAGAAAAAGTGGGGGGGGGCAGGATAGGACAGAGGGAAGTACAGTCAGTCTTTCACAATATACTCACTATGGAAATATTTTGTATAACTACACATGTACAACCTATATTGAATTGCTTATCTTCCCAGTAAGGGTGGGTGACAAGGGAGAAAGGGAAAGAATCTGGAATTCAAGTTTTAAAATCAAATGTTTAAAATACATATATTATTTTTATTAACATGCAACTGGGAAATAACTGGGGTATGAAAATCCATCTTGCCCTATCAGAAAGTCAGAGGGGGGATGGGGTGGATATAGAAGAGAGCAGATTGGGAGAGGGGGTATACAGTGGGATTGCTGTTTTGGAGTGGTGGGCAGGGGAAAGATGGAGAGAAAATTTGTAATCAAAATCTTGTGGAAATGAATGATGCAAACTAAAAATAAACATGAAATTTAATTAAAAAAAAGAAATTCCTTGATTTTCTAGAGGCAAGATATATGGAGATGCCAAAGATAAAGCTGCCACTATGTATGTCAAGAAACTTACCTTCATCCTTAAATCAGAACTCAGTTCTAAGAATACATATATAATAGCAAATACTTACGCAATGACAGTCTTGATGAGCACTTTTAGAAATGTAAAATAGACCATACAGGATTTGCAAAGTATGTTGGCAAAATCCCTATGATATTGACAAAACACTGAGAACATTATCCCTAAGACACTTTGTAGCCAAAAAGGAGAAATGGGATTGATAAATATTCTCAAGAGTCATAATAAACTGACTAGAAATAGTACAGAAATTGTTTTGGTATAAGCAACTCTTTTCCAGGCAAAAATAAGCACCAACAACTGCTACATTTTACTGGATTTTTCCAATATGAATCAAAGTCTGGATGGATCCTATGTAAGTGCTACAACCCAAGAGAAGAATAAAAAAGCTCTCCTAAAATGGAAGGTTTATTATTCCCTTTTTAGAGATAAGGAACCTGAAATGGAGAGAGAAAAGATGAATTATCTAAAGTCATGTAGCTAGTAAGTGGCAAAACCCAAATTAGGAAGCAGGTCTTCTGATTCCCAAAGTAGACCCGTGGGAGTTGATTTGAAGGAGATGCTACATCCAAAAATGCTACTACTGCCCTCATCAGGTTGAAATTCCTTAAATGGAAGCAAAGCCTTTCATTAGACATTAAATACGTGCAATTAGAAATGACAAAATGGAAGAAATAAGACTTTGGTTTAAATTCATTCTATAGTGTTATTATAGTGTAATAATAGGCTGCTATCATGTACTTTCCTGAGCATAGGTATGATCTATGATATTTATATACATTTTACTTTTGTTTTTAGGTATATGCTATTCACATAACTTGCCAAAAGATGGAGACTTTGCTCCATATTGGTAACACAGACTTCATTTAGTTTATCTGAGAGTGAAGGGGCTTTAAAAATCATAAAGTTCAACCCCTTTATTTTCTGGAAGAGAAAACCTTATATAAAGTTTATCTTTATTTTTCTAGGCTTAAACTCTTTATTATCAAATATGATTATAAATGAACAAATTTATATGACAATTTAAGGTTTCCAAAAACATTTTTCTCATGACAACTCTACAAAATAGACACTGTCTCTGTTTTACAAATTAGGAGAGTGAGCTCCTAAGAAATTAAATGATTTGTCCATGATTACATAGTTAGCAAGGTTCCAAGATAAGAAATAAGCCCAGATATATCCAAGGCCAATGTGCCCATGTCATTCTGCCACTCATAGTTTTTTCTTTTAAACTATGTTGGCATCTCTTTTGCAGTTCATTGTCTTATAGAGTTTCCTGTGCCACAGAGGTGTATATGACTTGCCCAGCGTCACACAGCCAATTTATATGAAGCAAGACTTGAATCCAGAAGATGCATTATCATCTGTTTTGCCACTGCCTCTAAAGACTACAGGAATTTCTCATATGATTTACAGTTGAACCCTCCTATATGTATTGTCTCTCCCTATTAGAATATGAGTTCCTTGAGAGTAGAGACTGTCTCGACTTTCTACTCTTATCCCCAGAACTTATCTGAGTACTTGGAATATATTAATATATAAAAGAGTTATTTCACATAATGGTTCACTGCCCTGGCTCAGGAATCACCATAGCCACTTAGTACCTCTTCCATTTGGCCCCACTTTTACATCTCTTAGTTGCATTATTGTCTACACTTACTCCTTCTTCCTATTTGGCTCCCAGCTTCTTTTACCCAACAAGTCCCTTTACCCAAAGAGAAGAGGGAAAGGTGCCAAATTTATCCATCTCTAGATCAGTCCATTTTGGTCACCCTCTAAGGGTACTTATGTATCCCCAAGTCTTTTGAATAACTGACCCTTTTTTAAAGGCCAGTTACATATTTGTATCTTGGAGTTTAATAAGTGTTTGTTGAATTTTTAGAATTATCTTTCCTGTGAAAACGTATTAGATTAAAGAGGAGAATATTTTATATTTTTTGATTAACTACAGTGTATTCTCTTGGGTGTAAGGCATATGGTATAATATATATGCACAAATATGTGTGTGTTAATATAATTTGGGGCTCAAGACAGCTGTATTTGCATAAGATTATCCTCATCAGCGAAGAAAATGATCACTTGATATTCTGTGCTTACATGATGTGGGGAGTTGATTAGATCTTGGGAGAGAAGAGTTTTTTATTCTGGCTTCCAGATTTGAGAGAAGACATATGCTCTCTTCAGAAAGATTTTGGAGAGGAGCAGACAAATCAAAAGCCTTGAGCCTGATTTCCAGCTTGCCACATGAGAAACATCCGGAAATTTCCCTTTTGGTGGTGGGGGCTATCTCTTGGTTGAGCTTAAAGTTTGCTCCCAATGGGAGAGTTTATTCCTTGCTATGTTGTCTAGTGTATTCTAATCCACATAACTTCTCTGATTTCTGTTTATTAACAGCTTGGATAAATGGTTTTTGGTAAATGAGTTTATTGAATAAATGGGTTTATTTACTATTTATTAGTTGTGTAATGTTTGTGTAACCAGAATTTGATGGAAATGCAGTCAAGTCTTTAGATACAGCTTGGAATATTCCTTTCCCATTAAGGTTTAGCAGCCAGGAAAGCAGCTTAAATCTATAAATCATTTCCCCTAGACTAATTACATTTAAGGGGGCAGATAAATATAATTCTAAGTTGGTGTCCCTTCTCTGAGGCAAGCAAAACATGCAAGCCTTGTGACTTCAATCTCCTGTTCCCCTCCAGAAAGGAACCAAAGCTTCCCTTGGGATGAGATGGGTAAAATTTCAGAGATATCTATTTTTGTCTCCCTATGAACTTCGTTTCAGCAAACTCACGTGAGCATACATACAAACATACATAACATACATGGGCAATGCACATATACTACATCTTATATAGATACATATATGTATGACATATCTCTATCTAAAGCACTGGGGAAATCCTTGTTAGCAATGTCTAACACTGTTCCTCTTCTGCTTATGAAACCTGGACAATCTAGCAGTATCATGCTGGCAAACTGAATTGCTTTCATTTGAATTGTATTAGGAAGATTCTAAAGATCACCTGGCAGGATAAAGTACCAGACACTGAGGTCCTTACTCAAACTAAACTGCCAAGCATTCAAACTCTGCTTCAGAGAGCATCTCACTCTGATGGGCTGGCCATGTTCAAATGCAAAACATGCTGGCCAAAAAGACTATTTCATGAAGAACTCACACAGGGCAAATACTCACATGGCAGTCAGAAGAAGCAATACAAGGACACTCTCAAGATCTCTCTTGAGAACTTTGAAATTGATTGTGTGACATGGGAGACTGGAACAGGACCACTCAGCATGGTGTGCCCTCATCACAGACGGTGCTGTGCTCTATAAGCAAAGCAGAATTGAAGTACTTCAAAAGAAATGTGAGATGCACAGATTTAGCAAATCCACCCCAAATGTTCACATGGACTATTTGCGCCTAACTTGTGGTAGAACATTCCAAGCTTGTATTGGTCTGATCAGTCATGGTTGGACACACCGTAACTTAACTCAAGCATAGTGATGTCGTTTTGGTCCTCTTAGAGAATGAAGAACACCAACCAACCAACTAATCTGCCCTCTAAACAAGATTGTAAGAACTAGAACATTTATGGTCTAAGGAAGACAATTGTTCTCTATCATACCTGCTAGTGTTAAAGGGCAGAGATAAAATTATAAATGTGAATCATTTAATTAGGTACTGAAAGTTACTGAACCACCCTAATGGATTAGATACTCAATCATTAGAAGATTTTGCCATGAATAGAAAATGAAAAAGTTACACTAGGGTGAATGCTTTACCAGGTCTCTATGTGAATGGATTTTAAGGCAAAGGGAGCTGTTGCCTGACTTAATGAGGATAAAATGGCCTTGGGGATATCTACTCTAAGTATAACAGTTTTATTTGCTTTATTTATTTCTACTAATCTGATTAAAGTTTGTGTACAATTTATTTTATAAGCGGATTTAATGAAGTACATAACCAGTGACATTTGTGAAGTTGATTTTTTTATAACAAGCATAAGATTTTTCCAATCATCCATATTAAATTTCAAATTATTTGATATTGCCTAGTGTGCAAGTCTATCAAGATTCTTTTGCCTCCTTACACATTTATCACATCCAACATAATAAATATTCCTTCCAGTTTTACAGACTTTTGAAGATTAGTGGGAGCAAGTCCCAAGCCTTAACTATACAATTTAATTTTAAATTAATTAATTTTTCATTTTCAACATTCACTTTTATAAGATTTTGAGTTCTAAATTTTCCCCCATCCCTCCCATTCCCCCTCCCCAAGATGACATGCAATCTGATAACTATGCAGTTTAAATACCAACACAAGCACTTTAGAACAACAAAGCTGATTTTCTTGGCATCCCAGGTAACCAGCTTTTGGCACAGCTGAAACTGAAATAAAACAAATACAGATTCAACAGTACATGCAGTACTGGCACTATACAGACTGAATTGCTAATTAATTTATGGAATAAGAGATGGGATCACAAGAAGATCCCTCTGGGATCAAATTGAAGACAGGTCCTACTGGTTCTTTGGATACTCACTGAGAAAGATCACAATGGAAAAGAGGAATAATGCTTGAAAAAAGTATACATGTTGACTACACAGAACCACAGACAGAGTCTGTGACTCTCCTTGAAGTTGATAAGGAGCAATTCTAGACTTTTGGATACCTGCCAAGGCCAACATTTCTCTGAGTAGCTTGCCCTCCAAGTCACTACTGTGCTTAGAGTGGAACCTGGCATAAAATTCATACAACTAAAAAACTTTAGCAAGAGTTAGATACTTTTTGGTTTCTTCAGAAGCTGTACCCTTCCTCCCTTTTCAGTTTTCCTTCATATTATACCCTTCTGCATAATGTCATGCAGTGACACTTATCTCCTTGCTGTTCCTGTCACATGACTCACCATCACTCATTGGGCTCAGTGTTTTTACTGACTGTCCTCTATGCCTGGAATGCTTTCCCTCCTCATCTATACCTCCTGACTTCTTTCAAGTCTCATCTAAAGTCGGACTTTTTGCCAGAAATCTTTCCCAGTCCTCCTTAAGTTAAGTGCCTTCCCTCTGAGATTATCTCCAATTTATTTAATATATATCTTGTCTGTACATAGCTGTACATTATTTTGCATGTACATTGCACATTATTTTCTCCACTAGGTTGAGAGCTCCTTGGCAATAGGGCTGTTTTTTCATCTTTGTGTGTGTGTGTGTGTGTGTGTGTGTGTGTGTGTGTGTGTGTGTCTAGTACTTAAGTACAGGATCTGCCACATAGTGGGCATTTAATAAATACTAGATATCTGACTGGCTGACTGCAGTGAAAGGCTTCTGGGGTTCTTCCTGACTTCAGGGCCGGTGCTCTATTCACAGTGCCACCTAGCCACACAAGGCTTCTGGTTCTTTTAAATGATCCATGTACTTTCTGTCCTTCTCATTAGGAGACAAGAACACTTCTTTTTCCCTTTCTGCATAGACTTACTTGGTGCCTTTTAAGCCAATTCTCATTTATAGAAAACATCAGACTAAAATATAGACTTTGTTTCCTGCCCATTTCTCTTCTTCTTTTCATTTTTCTCCTTTAATGACATTCGAAGATAGGGTATACATGTTTTAGTTTTTAATTTAGGGTGTTTCTCCCTATGTCTTAAGGTTTGATCAGAGGGAAGAAAAAAATGTAAGAAACTGTGCCAGGAAATGATCACAGAAGAGGTCATAGAAGTGGGATGAACATTAAAAAAAAAAAGGAAGGAAAATGCTTTTATTGGAGGCAGAAGGAAAAGAAAATTAGGCTAAATCATAATTCATTCTTAGCTCTTGAGTCTCAACCTAAATAATGCCATGAATTCTGCCTACATAATAAATAGAAGGAATCTTGTTAATCTCTATATAAAGAACCACCACTCACAGACAATATCCTTATAAAGTATTTAATTTTATTAAATTTTAACATAAAGATTTTTTCAAATTCTAACTTTATGAGACCTAGGCAAACAATAAAATAAAGTGAAATATTATCTACTCAAACCATTCAATCTTATATTAAGCTTTCCCCCTCAAAGAAATCAAAATCAGACCATAGCCAGCTTTGAAAAGATTCTCTTAATGCCTGTCATTATAGAATTGCAAATCACCCTGAGAAGACCTAGTGTCCTAATCAAATAATTGATCACTGTCTTCACTGTCAGATGGCTCTCATCCCCCACAAACTGATTGGTAACTAATTACCACTTCCACCTTGAAAATATTCAGTGGATTGGTCACTATCGCTGTCACTTGAGTCACTGGAAGAGGAATCACTGCTATCATTTCTTTTAGTAGGCTTAAACTTCTTATGGGAATGAGCATTTACAGGACGCCAGAATCTTTTCTGTTCAGGAATAGAACTGAACTTTCTGTGTTCTGCGTAATGGTTTTTTCTGCTATTACTAGAGAACTGTGTGATACTTCTCTCTTTACTATAGCCAGAGTGAAGATTTACCTCATTTTTTATTCCATTTTCTCCTTTTAAAGAGTAGGTCTGGCCCTGAGAAGGAATAAGTAGGCCTTGACTTTTTTCTTTATTAATTTTTTTTTCTTTATCATTTTTGGTCTTTTGGTCTCTCTTGGAACCTTCTACACCTGCCTTAGAATTATCTTTGCCATGTTTAGAAATTTCTTTGCCTTCAATTATATCATTACTCCCTTTCCTAGCATGTTGGTCAATAATACTTTGCTTTTTCAAGGATCCTTGAGAGGGATGAATTCCTATACTTTCTTGATAAGCATCTCCTGTGTTGGCATCAAAACCACCTCCTTCATTTCCAGGAAGTTCCTTATAATTTGTACTCCCTCTTATAATTTGATTATCAATGATGGTTTTCTCTTTTCTTGGTATTTTCTGGACATCAGTTCCAAGATTTCCACCACTGGAATTCAAGTCATATTCCTCTTTTTCTGGAACTTCATTATTGTCTTCCTTTCCTATGACAAGTTTAGAGTTACTGCTAATGACATTAGCTTTATCTGTGTCTGGGACACTTGTGTAACCATCTGTGGTTTCTATGTCAGGAACAACCATTTCTCCACTGGAAGGAGAAAAGTCATTGTCTTCTTTCCCTTGACCACTGCCTTCAAAATCATATGGAAACTTGATGTGTTTTAGAGTCAGTTTTGAGTAATCAGTGGAATATTGGACATGACTAATGGCTCTGTGGTCTCCTGAAATATTTTGGTTTCGGACATCTCTTTGGTTTTTAGCAATGTCTTCATTTCCTTTGCCTTGGGCTTCAGGATACTTAGCTCCTTCAAGCTTATTGTATATGGAATTCACAATTTTATTCTCTTCATCATCTTCCTCCACTACCCAGAATCTTGGAGCACTCGAGTATTTTCTACCATGTTGGACATTTTTGTTAATGAGAACGGCACCATGTGTTTCTTGGTCAGGTACTTTGCTAACACTCTCCCCATGGCCAACTTTGACATTTCCAGTGAACCCAGTGTAAATTATATCCTCAAGATCATGGTGGGAAGTCTTGCCACTACCAGTGCCTTGCTCTTTATTCAGCATTTGTTTTCCAGCAGAAATATCTTGGGATTTGTCAATTTCCTGGATAACATTTCCTTTAGAAGACATCTCTTGTTTATCTCCCTTGTCAAAGTGGTGAACTGGAACCTGGTCTTTGTTACCTTCTTTTTGCTAAATTGTGTTTGCAAAAAACAAGAAATGATTCTGCATTAAATTTGGAAATGTGACCAATATTAGGCAATATAAAATAAATTAGCAAATGAATAATAAAATCAATTAGTTAATTAAACAAATGGTAATTAAATGTCTACTGTGTGCATAAAACTGAGGTATATGCCAGAGTGATGGGGAGGACAAGTAGCAAATATAAAATACAGAGTCTCTCCTTCAGGACTTAAGGGCTTATAACCTAGTTGATTAGATAAGACTTATATTACCTATGAATAGTGAACAATATGAGTTAAAACAACATTAAAACAGGGATCACAAGTATATGATTAAGTGCTAAATGAGTGAAACATCTACTGCTCTAGGACGACAGAGAAGGACAAGATTGCTGAGAAATAGGTCAAGGAAGACTTCACGAAGAGGGTAGGGCTTGCTATGGATTAGAAGCTAGACTCTGAAGCATAAGAAAGATTTAAATAAACAAATAAAATTTCATAGACTTAGAACTGGAACCACATTCAGAGGTCATCTAGTTCAATCCCCTGATTTCACAGATAAAGAAACTGAAATTCAAGATTGGATTGTTGCAATAGCCTTCTAATTGATCTCCCTGCCTCCAATACATTTTCCACTAAGTGGTCAAAGTGATTTTTTGGTAAAGTATAAGTCTGTCTACATGTCATTCCCTTACTCAATAAGCTCTTTTTATTGCTCAGTCATTTCCGTCACGCCTGACTCCTGATAACCTTATTTGGGGTTTTCTTGGCAAAGATACTAGAGTGGTTTATTATTTCCTTCTGTTCATTTTACAAATGAGGAAACTGAGGCAAACAGAGTTAAGTGGCTTTCCCAGGGTCACAGCTAGTGAGTGTTTGAGTCCAAATGTGAACTCAGGTCTTCCTGACTCCAGGTCTAGTACTTTATTCACTGTGCCATTTAGCTGCCCCAATAAACTCTAATGGTTTCCCATTGCCTCTATTATTAAGTATAAAGTTGTCTGGCATTTAAAGTTCTTCACAACCTAGTTGCTTCTTAACCTTCCAGTCTTTATTCCCTTCCATGCATTCTGTATCATTTTATACAGTAACAGCAATGTTGTAATGACGATCAACTGTAAAGACTTGGCTTCTCTGATGAATATAATGATCCAAGAGTCAAGGTCTTGATGAAAGGCTCAAGATGAAAAAAAAAATTCTGTCCAACTCCAGATAAAGGATATATGAACTCTGAGTGAAAACTGAAGCATAATTTTCTCACTTTATTTTAATTTTTCTAGCTTTTTTTGAAATATAGCCAATATGGAAATATGTTTTATATGAGGTCACATATATACTTGATATTACATTGCTTGCCCTCTTGGTGGGTGGGGAAAGGGGTAGGAAGGAGGCAGAGAACTTAGAACTCAAAAATTTAAAAAGAAAAGAATGTTTAAAATAAATAAATGAATAATTTTTTAAAAAAAGTTTAAATAGTGCATTCCAAAATGGAATGGACTGTTTCAAAGGGTAATGGGGCTTTTGTAATTGAATTCTTCAAGCTGAGACTAGAGAATCACTTGTTGGTATGTCATAGAGATGATTCTGGAGGGGGTGAGGATCAGGGCACAGTATGGGTTTAGACAAGGTAGCCATCATGGAATGGCTGACTGAATGGGAGGTGAGGGAAAAGACAGTCAAAGGCTCAATTTTTTGCTGAGTAACATGAGAAAATTATGACTCAATTAATAAAAACAGGGAGGTAAGGAAGAGAAGTTGGTTTGTGTAGGGATGTAAGTCTAATAGATTCTTGAGCTTGTGTCCATCGACTTGTGACTTGCTCCTTGTTCAAGTTCTCATTGACCTATGTCCGAGTCTGGACTTGTTGACTTGTTTAAATCCGGAAGGGTGCAGAGTCCCCTCTGGACAGGTGTGCCATATCTTTCACCAAGAAGAATATTTGGCAAAACAAAAAAAAAGAATATTTGGTAATCAGTATCAAGAAATTTTGCTGTATCTCCTACAAGCAGTCTGGCCATACAGGAAGCAGCCTGGTAGTCAAGGTCTTTTGCTGATATCTTAATTTTGCTGAACATATTCCTGAGACTGAGAAACTGGGTGATTCAAAGTTCACAGTAAAACTTTCCATACATAAATAAGAAAGATATATAATAAATTTTACTACTCCATTAAACTAGCTTTGTTATCCAACTATCTCTTATACAACATCAGTTGCTGGCGGGTTTGAGAAGAGAAGATAAAGAGGATAAAGATAAACTTGAGACAGGTTGAATTTGATGGGAAATGGAACAACCAAGTAGGAATATGGAATAATCATCTGGAAATCCTGTGATTTAGGAGTAAAAGAACCTTTAGATCATCTAATCAAGCTGTCCCATTTTATAGATGAAGAGACCATGTGCTAACTCACCATGATAAAACTGCCGGCTAAGATGCTTTGATTTGAACCCAAATTCTGTGACTCCAAGCGCAGTGCTCTTTACACCACACTATTCTACCTATCAAGTAGGGCTAGAGCTTGGGAGAGAGGCCAGAAACTTTATGTGACTAATTGTTGAATCACAAATATTAAGAGTCAAAAGAGATTTGGGAGTTTTCTATTCAATCTCAATGTAAGAATCCTTTCTACAATATCAGAGATAATGGGGTCATTGAGTTTCTGTTTGAACAATCAATACAGAAATTTGCTTATTTTTAAAGAAGTACATTACAGTTATTAACTGTATAATAAATAAATATAAACAAAAAATATATAAATATAATAGAAATATAATAAAAATAAATAAAAATATAATTTTTATAAAGTTTTCTTGTATTGATCTAATTTTTTTCTTTATAATTACTATCTATTCTCCAGGTTAAATATCTTCTTTCCCTCCATTATTTCTCATGTGAAATAGTTTCTAGATCTTTTACTATCTTGTTGAAACTTCTCTGAAAGCTCTACTTCGTCCTTTAGTGGGTATGTTTAGGCATGGAGACAGATAATGAGACAATGCCTCATTACCCCTCCCCACTGATAAAGATTGCAGATATATCAATTTCTAGCCTTTTCCTAGGGTGTCTCCGGTGAGATGTTACCACCTAGAGGAAGTTAGATTGATTCATTACCAGATCAAACTGACTAATTGACTTTGAACTTAGTCTTTTAAAAGAGAGAACAGAGACCCAGGTGCTCAGAAAAGATAGAAGCCAGAGGGTTAGATTATAGGAACTGATTGAAATCCTGTGTACTTGGTTCCCTGAAGGAAGCCTATAGATCCACATAGTCAATTAAAGGAACCACATATTCAGAACTGTGCTACATGCAGCCATGACTTGGGCTCCAATGGGCACCTCTCTGAGCCTCAGCTTCCTCATCTGTAAAATAGGAATAATAATACTCATGGTACCAAAGTCATGGGGCTATTGTAAAAACTGAATGAGATGATGTTTCTACATCACAAACTTTACTGTGCTGTGTCAGTTTGGTTACATATTTTTTATCTCTTACTATTCCTTCACAATGTAAGCTCCATGAAAGCAAGGACTAATTTTATTTTCTTTCTTTTCCCAGCTTCTATCCCAATGACTTGCACATAATAAGTGCTTAACAAATAGTTGTTGAGTTGAACTGAATCCTCAGATAATAAAAATTATAAATGATCCAAAGGACAATGGAAAGATGCTTGGAACATTGATCAGACAGTGTCAAATTACCAAACATGACTTGTGTGCAAGTAGTAGATAAAGATATCCTCAAGGAAATTTGTGATTATAAATAAGGTTGGGTCAAATCTGCACTAGTAGTCATGAAAAGTTAAAATGCTAGCTTAGAGAAAGGAATTCAGTATGTTGTAAAGAAGGGCTTTGATGGAATTGAACACAGGACAATAAATAAATGTTGCTACGTGCAAAAAGTCTGGAGCATAGGGTGTCACAGGAAAGATTCTGAAACCGTAGATAAAATTCCCAAGGAAGCAACAGAGTCCTGAATTAGAGAAGGCACTTAATATAAACTGTTGATCTCTGCAGTTTTGTCTTGAGCTGACCCTGAGACTTGAACTCATAAAACAGAAGATGAATTTAGCGATTCCTTTTGCTTTTCTATAAGTTTGACTTTCCCTCCCAATACATGCAAAGACATACTCAGAGAAAGCACACCTAATGGTGAGGTTGTCTCAGCTCCTGCTAAGTAACAATATTACAATCCTGGCTTTGTTAAGTGATGGTAGCAGATGTGACCACCAGAGGGAGGATGCTGACAAGGCCTATGGATTTTCTTGTTTCTGCTAGCGCAGCCTATCCAAAACTGAGTTAATTAACCCACATTGAGTTAATATGTAGGTTTGGAAGGTGTCTGTGCAACCCCTTTGCCCCACCTGTTTGCCTAAGTGTGCCAATGTCATAAATCTCTATGAAAGCAGTTCCAAAATTATTGGGAGGAGAGGAAGGGTGCTATGAGAAGTAGTTTTATTTTCTTAATAAAATTGTAGGAATAAATTTTTTCAGTTTAGCTTAGCTAATGCCATTTCCTTCTAAGCCACTATTTTGTGGCTGAGTTGTCTTGAGTAAATTAGTTTTCTATAAATTATTTTTCAATACTAAGGTAAGTGGTGGGGTAGTTTGACATAGTAAATAATGTTTGCATTCTTAAGCAAGTGATAAACATGTGGATCCTCTGCTAAGAAAGATAACCAATGAAAGAGTATTACAAGCAATTTTGTCACTAATTTATGTAATTAACTACCATTTAACCTTTATTTCTCCCGCACAGTTCTGCTTATCGTTCCAAAAATTGAAATAATTGAAAGAGGGGGGGAAATTAAATAATAGCAAGGAAATTAATGTTTTCAAACATTTGAAAAGAAAAAGCATCAAAAATATTTTATAAGATACTGTCTTATCATGCTTCACTTAGAGACCATCTCCTTTCTTAATGTCAATTAAGTAAGCAGATTTTTTTTCAAAAAATGATAAGCCCACTTTAAAAAGCCCCACTACAAAAAACAATTCATGTATCACCGCAAGATAACTGTAACATGCGAATAATATAATGTGTGTATATATACATATATATGCATATGTATACATCCGTGTATGTATATGTCTATATCTATGTATGTATGTATCCTCTATCCATCCATCTGTCTATCTATCTATCATCTTTCTACCTGTCTGGTTATGTTTCTCTTTAGAACTGTTAAATGTAAAAAAATGTGATGTTAACATTTAACTCAGTATCAAAAGAAAACCTTTTGGTATATGATTAATTATGTATGTTTTGATTTATGATTAATTATATATTTTTGTATATAATTTGTTACATGATTAATTATATGCTAAGGGTCTCAGAACAAGATATTTTCCACTAACAAATTTGAAATCATTTGATGTTCATTAACTCAATTTTGAATGTTCCAATTTTGCCAAAGCTCTTTCTATTGAACACAAAATTGCATTAATGACTAGCTCCTTTGGGTGGGTTCCAAGATGGGCATTTACATTGAATTCCATCAAAAACAGTGTTTTTGCAAAGTTCCAGTATAAGAGAGTAATTTTGTAACAGGGAAAATTATAGATAGTAGAGATGTTACTTATAGGTCTTTTTCAAGTTGAGGAAACTGAAACTTAGAGGAGCAATGACTTAGCCAAGTTCGAACAGTTAATTAGTGTTAAAAACAAGACCAGGACTTAGGTCTCCTTATTTCCAAGAGAGACTATTTCCCCTATACCACACTTCCTTCTGTATTGTTTATGGAACTGACTTTTACTAATTGAAGAATTTTATAGCATAATCTTTTGAATTTAGTTATTGAATTTCTATAGTGTTTTGCATCTGAAAGTTAAAAAAATAGAGGATATATTACTTGTCAAATTAATTATTTTGAAATACTTGGAACATCACCCCATGCTTTCTACTGCTATCACCTGCTAATTCTATGCTGTTTTCTCTCCTTCCCCCAGAACTAAGGAAAAGAAAGCAGCTGAACAGACTCCCTTGTACTCTCCTATCCCTGGAACAAGCACATAATCCCTTAGACTTTTCTCATGAATTTCAACTTTAACAATAGGTTAATAAAAAAAAAATAATAATAATCAAGTCCTTCTAATCGTTACTTATTCTTTTATTTTTTTTAATACAAAAACCAAACTTCACATGGCTGCTAATGGTGTGTTTTGGAGTAGACAAAGGCCTGAAGTAAAATATATTTGCATTTTAAAACATAGTCTGGGTAGTCTTCTAAGGAGATCCAGGACTTTTGGTGCCCTAAAAAGAGGTGGTGGGGAGTGGTAGGGGCAGCATGAAACAAGATCTCAAATCATTTTTGTAATTCAAGATGTGGAAAGATTACGAGAATTAATTAGGAAAATTTAGGAGGGGTAAATAGTTGCTGAAGTGGCTAATAAACGTTATTTTTTGTCGTTTTTCTTTGCTTTTTGGAGGGGAGAAGGTAGGGCAATTGGGGTTAAGTGACTTGCCCAAGGTCACATGGCTAGTTTTTGTTTTAAGTGTCTGAGGCTGGATTTGAACTCAGGTCCTCCTGACTCCAGGGCCAGTGCTCTATTCACTGTGCCACCTAGCCACTCCACTAATAAACATTATTAATAATATGTTAATTATTCACTAATCTAGTTATTAGTAATTAATTATATATTATAATAATAGACATTATTGTTAATGATAATATCATCTGGTAATTTTCAATTTCAACTTATTTTGCTAAATAGATCTTAACCTCAATGTTTGCTAAACTACTGAAAGAGCACATGTATTAGAAAAATTTAACAAATTAAAAGTTGCACAATATTCTAAAAAAAATTTTTTTTTCATATCTGGACTATCGAAAATGTGGTCTCCTAGGATAATGCCTTAGTCCCATCTCTGAAATTAAGGATTTCACTGCAAGAGGTTTGATGAGCCATTTGGAGAAGGGGGCAAAAGCAGCCATGTGGGTTTATTCTTTCTGTTCTCATCATCAGATTCTGTCACTATAGATAAAGGTGGAGAACCTGTGGCCCTGTGGCCCTGAGACCACGAATCCACATCTTGTTCTGTGAAGTTGGATTCAGTCAAATGGCTGTGCTTGAGGAGCTAGAGTGTCACATGTGACTTTGAGGCTGCAGGCTCCCCACCCCTGGTATAGACCAAGGATTGGCCCTGGGTCAAGGTGGGAAGTGTACCCAGGATGGAGACATCCATTAAGGTCTGTAGCAGCAATTAGAGGGAAGAAAAAGGAGGGAGAGAAGGAAATCCTCATGATAAGAGCTAGGAAGGAAGAGGGATTTCAACGATCACTTAAAACTACAGGCTGTTCTGCCAAAAGGTCATTTGAATGTTAGCAATATGGGTAATTTGGACATATGCTAGGAACTGCTTGCAATAGGGACATAGAATTTCCCCACACCCATTTTGTGTAGTCAAACACAGTAATTGCTTCAAGAACTCATGATTTCATCTAGACAGATCTTCCCTCTACATAGATACCTTGGTACATTAGTTTCTGTGTAGAAGAAAATCTACTGCTAGGTATCTAACCCTCTGGTGATGACCTTCTCTGATCTTAACCCAAGTGTTCTCCACCCCTCTCATCAACACACTCTGGTTCCTGGATTTTCTCACACATGAATAAATCTACTCTCTTTGACCTAGTAGTTGAATCTTTTCTTTAAAAGGGATGGGCATTTTAACGACTAACTTTCAATATGCTAGAGGTAGAGTGCTGTGGTGGAAGAGCCTTGCAGTGTCAGGCTCCAAATTCTAGTTCTTCCTCTGACCTGCACTAAACCTCTCAGAACTTTGGACAACTATGTAAGGCTATAAGCTGTGGAGGTGCCATATCTTGCGGTGATAGAAGGAGTTAAAGCTACTTTTTATGGTATCTAGCTTGATGAATAAATCTAGGCAGTTCCCCTCTTTCCAGTCCTTTTTTTATTTTAAAGTCACTTTGGTTATATTTAGAAGATACCAGGCAACTACATTCTTACTAGCACTAGTTAAGCATACTCTATCCCTGCCCATTAGTTCATCACCTTCAGATTTTAAGCCATCCACTCTAGAAACCCCAATCTGATTCTTGATAGCACCTTCTTATACAACCAACTGTTTGTTTCCAAAATCAGTTTTTCTCTTCTGCATCCCATGTCTTCAATGGTCAGAAGTGAGGAACCTGTGCCCCTATACCCTTTGGTTTCTTACCCAAGCATTGATAATCTTTGGCAATGCTCTCTAGGGTCTTCTTGATAGCTTGGTTTGTACCTATCAGCTTCATCAATAGTGTGCACAGTAATAGGTATCTGTTTTGGTAAGCTCTGTTACATCTTAGATACATGATTCAGAAAGACTAATAGACTTCTCTATTGTTACCTGTTACCTCTATTGTTACCTGTTTTGAAAAATAGTGGCCTCACCATGCCTTAGCAGGGAATCTTCCTCTCAACCCTCAATAGTGATTCCTCATTCAATAGTTTCTGTGGCTTTACTCCCTGGAAAACAAACAGCTGCTTCCTCCTCAGAACATCCAGCTCCTTCATTTTCAGAAACAGCCTAAAATTTATTTACTTTAAAAAATTCCTTCCCTTTCCTCCTCCCTAATCCTCCTGGTGCTGGACTGGGTCAAAAGGTCCTGGTCCAAACATGAGTACAATTTGATGAGGCATTGATGGAATTGGGTCTTTCTGACTGATGTTGACATTGGATCTGTCCCTCCTCCCCCAAGACTGCCTGGGGATATAGTTTGAGCCCTGAGGAGCATACTTCCCCAAATTTATACCATATTGACTGGATGTTATGACAATTCTCTGTGGTACCAAGCAGTGTTACTCACCTAAACCCTATATTTAGGTGCCTGTGGTGAGGGAATGGTGACTCTCTCATAGCTGCCTAATTGAGCAGTCAGTGCCCCTTCAGACATTACCTAATTAGTTCTATGTCTACAGCACAAAAAATAATGTATGCAACAGCAAACTACAGAGTAATTTGGTCACATCCTGACTGTTCAGTGGGATGATTCAGAGAGAAGTGTGAAAGGTGAAAACAGAGGCTACATAAAGGAAACCTAAATTCCTTCTCATCTAATAAAAGTGATCTCAATAAAAAAAAATCAAGGTGCTTAGTTTGATAAAGGTAATTCTTTTGTTGAAAGGAATTTGTTATATCTTTTTAAAATACTTTGAAAAGTATGATTTGCTCTCCCTTGCCTCCTATGAAATTGGCACTGTGTCAGAATATCTGAACTACAGACACCTCATGTTAATCCATGGTGCTTCTAGGGGCAGGGAAAATTGCTATAAAGATGAGAAAGGCTACAATGTGATGCCTGTATTGTTATGGTATTATGGACTACAAAGGGCATTGATGCAATTTCTTCTCTCCACCTTATATTCAAATATACCTTTGTAATTTATGCCATTTTCAAAGGTTTGGAAGATTAAAATTAAAATCTAGACTTTTAGTAAATACTAAAAACTTACTGTTGTGCCTGCCTTTCATTCATGAGAGAGAAAAAGGAGACTCTGGGGACAAAGACTGTTTGGTTACGTGTACTCCATCCCTTTCCACTGTAAAACTTGTACTCAGTAAAAAGGTCACACTCAAGGACCTAGAAGGCCACATTTGGTTTTGAGGTCTCAGATTCTTCACCCCTGGATAGCCCAAGGTTGGGGGTGGTCTGCGTGTTGAAATAGTTTCTCTGTCCAAGGGTAACATGATGTCACTCTCAACCCTTCGTTTTAAGGTTTAAATTCTAGTGTATTATCCAATCACCCTAAATTCTAGTGTGTTATCCAATGCCACCCTTCAGGAAGCATATATTGAGAGAGAGTCAAGTGACCATCCTTTTATTAATAACTTGAAAGCCTTATTAATAAAATTATTAGATTACCCAGATACTATGTCTATGGAATCTTTTTAATTGTCACACAGGAAAGGCTTCATGTAGAGGTGAAACTTGGGCTGAATACCAAAGAAAACTAGATATTATAAGAGATAGAACTGAGGAAGGAAAACTTTCCAGGCATGTGGCACCCTATGGAAGATGAAATATTATTTATGAGAACAAGGAAAAAAAAAGGTGAGCTTGGCCCAAATGGAAAGAGTGTGAAGAAGAGTTGTCTTTGCTAAGGCTTGAAAAGTAAATTGGAGTGAGGTGGTGAAGTGGGCTGAAAATGACAACGAGGGGGGTTTGTTCTGGATTCTAGAGGGAATCGGGAGTCACTGAAGTTTTTTAGAGGGTACTTACTGGTGCTGCCCCGACGACACTTAGAACGCACAGGCCCAAAATGATCCCTTGCATCTTTGAGGATTTCTAATAACAGACAACAATTGTTTGCTTTGTTAATAATTAATCACAATAACCAGATTGTTTTAAAGTTAAAAGTACAAATAGTAATGGCCTCTTTCAGGTGTCATGGCTTTCTTTTTCCATTATTAAACATTAAATCTCATAAGTTTGTCAATATTCCCTATGATCATAATGAGTTTTGGCCATTTGGGATCATTACCAAAAAAGGAAGGAAGGAAGGAAGGAAGGAAGGAAGGAAGGAAGGAAGGAAGGAAGGAAGGAAGGAAGGAAGGAAGGAAGGAGGAAGGAAAGAGGGAAGGAAAGAAGGAAGAGAGGGAGGGAAGAAGGAAGGAAGGAAGGGAGGGAGGAAGGAAAATAAAACAAAGAAAAATTGCATTTCTATCACTCAAATAATAACTGATTCATATTGTCTGCTGTCAAATACTAATAGTTTCTTTATTGTTTTTCACACAATTTACCTATCTCTATGCTTTTGCACAGACTGTTTCCCCAATATCTGGAATGTGTTTCCTCCTCACTTTAGCTTCATGGAATCCCTGGCTTCATACAAAAGTCAGGTGCAATCATCTACCTGAGTCCTTTCTTCATATTCCAACTCCTTCCCCTCTTCCCACCCCCCAAACATTATTTGGTATATATTTTGTATAGATTTTCTCTCTAATTTTATATGTGTACATGGTTTCTCCTGATAAAATGCAATCTTCTTGAGAATAGGAGAATCTCTCTGTTTCATTTTTTTTCCTTTATACAGAGCTAGTACATAATAGGTGCTTAATAAATGCTTTCTGATTAAACACATTTCCTGATACCAGACCTTAGGACATCCAAAAAAAGGGAAGTATAGAAGGCATCAAAAATTCATTCGAGAGGTCTATAATTTGTTTTGTTGAGATGTCAACCCATAATTACTTTACACGATACTATTACGAAACTTAAAGTGATGTCTAGAAATGGAAACGCCTTGCAGAAATTCTCATATTTATAGTCTTGGGAAGGTAAGAATAATTTCATCATTAATCTAGTTTCTAGAATAAGAAACAAGAGATCTGAAAATGTTTAAGCCTCTAATTCCAGTATGACCAACATCCTGCCCTTCCTCTGCATCCTCCCTGCTATTCCAGGTTCTTTGTTTCCTGTTGCCAATCCAGTATCTGTAGACATTTCAGCTTGAGAGGCTGGACCCACAATAGGGATCCTGTAATCTGTGGCCCTTCCTCAGCTGTCCCTGCTGTATATTAATAAGCATCCCACACACCTCACCTTACAAAGCACCCATTCTGACACAAGAGCTAGGAATGATAGCCAGATCTTGTTTTACAAAGTTTGCATCCCACCTCTTTTAAAGGCAAAACAGATTGTAAATAACTACTAAATTGATTTGCCTCAAGCAGAGATGGGTACAAAGTCACTAGAACAGATATGACCTTGGCCAATTCACTTAACTTCTCTTGGCTTCAGTTTCCTTATTTCTTTTTTTTCTTTCTTTCTTTTTTTAAAAAGCAATTGGGGTTAAGTAACTTGCTCAAGGTTACACGGCTAGTCATTATTTGTGTGTAGGTGCTCATTTTCTGAGGCCAGATTCCATCTCGGGTCATCCCAACTCTGAGGCCGGCGCTCTTACTCACTGCACCACCTAGCTGCCCCCAGTTTCCTTATTTCTAAGAAATGAAGGAATTGGACAAGATAACATTTACTTAAATTTCTTTCTACAATCCTAAAAAAAAAAAATTCTGTTCTACTTCCTCATTGTAAAGAGACTATATTTAGCTATATTTAGTGTTCAATGAATTTATTTTGTGTACATGTACAACATATAAGAGACTATTTCACAGAGAGAGCCAGTAGGAAGGTAGAGGTAGTAAGAACTGAGTTTCTGTTCTTCCTCTGACATATGCAGACCCACATATTTCACTCAGTGACTCAGTGTCTGCCTGATGCTCCAAGGCTCTGAATTGCAGCTCAGATGTTCTACAAAGGGGGAGAGCTTCCTTCTTGGGAATTTCCTACACTAAGGAGTTCACAGGTCTGGATGAAGTTTGTCTTTATCAAAGCAAACTCACAAATTGACTAAATGAGATTCTGGGAAAAGCACAATTTATTACTGGTAGCACAGTGTAATGGAGTTGATACAGAGCTGTCTTTGGATTCATGTGCTTGTAACACATCACAGCTGTGTGACCTCAAGTTAAGCACTTAAATTCTCTGTGTTCCAGGCAATTCTCTAAGACTCCAAGTTAAAAATGAGTCATAGTTGAACATTGGTTAAGAAAGTTTCCACATTGTTATAAGCATAATTCCTTAAAAAAAAAAATAAAACAACATTCAAACATTTTTATGTTAATAGCTCCTAATGAGGAAAGCAGTGTCAATGTTTCTGAAATTTTTAACATAAGTACAATGTGTTCTTTGTTGATTACTGGTAGGCTAAATTAGATCATTAGCTATGGCAATGATATCAGTGCATTAAGGTAATAATAAAATTATAAGTCCATTTAAAACATTTAAAGTCATTAAATTACAATTATTTCATTATTAAATGTAAAAATAAGCTCTATTATTGAAAATTTTAATCAAAATATTCTTATGTCATATTTAAATATTTAAAGGTTTCATTCAATTAAATAAATATTCTAGTCATTGAAGATAAATTAAGATTATTTTTAAAGTTCAGGATTCAAAGTAGCCTGTTCTTCTGAATTAATAAATTTCTTTGAGCTCCTACTCAGTAATCTAATCAGTTAACTAATCTGTTAAATTAAACTTAAATAATAAATTAAATTGTGCTCATACGATTTAATTTTCTCAGAACTTTATAGATAGAAATGATAGAAACTATGGTAACAAATGTTTAATATCAAATTACTAAATGCTACTTGATAAAACTTTAAGAGAGGAACTCTGATGATCAAAATAACAAAACAGAGTGGCCAGGTGGTGCAGTGAATACAGCACCGGCCCTGGAGTCAGGAGGACCTGAGTTCAAATCTGGCCTTGGACACTTAATACAAAACTAGCTGTGAGACCTTGGGCAAGTAAACTCCAATTACCCCACCTTACCCCCTCCAAAAAGCAAAGTAAATACATAAAAATAACGAAATTATTTGTTGTATCCCTAATTAGAGGTATACAACATAGATAATTGGTGTTTATTTACTATTATGTTATACTATTGTCAGCTCTGAGAGAGAATAACTTACCCCAATAGTCAATCAAAGAAACATAAATTTAGCATTAGAAGGGACCTTAGAAATTATCCCTCATTTTATAGATAAAGAAAATGAGAACCAGAATGTGTCAAAGGTCACATAGATAGTGGTAGCAGATTACCAACTTAAAAGTAATGTATCTCAATGTAATACATTTGCCTTTTTTATGACAAAGCATTATGTAAAAATATATAACAGCAAACTCTGACTGCCCCATAGCTAAAGTTTCAATAAGAATGTTACCCTATACTCCTTCTACAGAAAGAAAAGTTTTATTTATAGTCCTTGCCAAGTCTCCTAAAGTTTCTTTAGTAGGAGATGGTCTGATGTATGCATTCAATCACCAGGTTTTATCACCCCAAAGTGAATCACCACTTGTATAAGAGCCCACAGTCAGCACAGATACTCTGCATCCCTTCTGAGCAAGCATCTTCCCCAAACACCCTATAAATGTCAATTTCCCAGTACCAGGAGGACCAACCAGTACCACCCTAATGCAAGACTTTCTTTTATTTCATTCCTCTTGTTCTTTTTTCATTTTAGATTAATTTCAGTAAGCATTTGCTTTCAAAATTAACACCTTATCTTTCAAATGCAAATGACATGACTAGAAAAAAGACAGCTCCTATAAACAGAATTACTTGTTATTGAGGACAATTTTACAAAATTACCTGGTATCTTCTGTCTGTATTCTTCAGTAGGCTTTGCGAGTCTTGGGCATTTTGCTGAAATTTAAAGTTTGCCCTGGTTCTGAATGACCAATCAGCTGTAGTTGGCTTAACACCAGCATGGGGAGAGCTTATGGGGTAGAGAAGAGTGGGTAAAGTAATTTTCATCTAAAAATGTGTTTTTGTGGTAGGAAGCAGTTATCAAGTGTTCCAGCAAGTTGGATAAATAGAAAGTATATAAATACTCTGGTTGAGAAGTCATATTGGCAGATAATTGGAATGGAGTTTAGGGCTTGGGGTGTTGTTTATTGTATTAGAGATTTGCATTAGGGAATTTTTGCAAAGGGAAGATGTTCAATGCAACACATATTTATTAAGCACCTACTATGTATGGCATGGTTTAGGGAATGGAGAGGTGGCTTCATGGTCAAAAAGATCTGAGTTCAAATTCTGTCTCAGAGTTGACTTGGCTGTATGACCTTTGCTTCTTACTGTCTAAATAACTGTCTAAGATTATAAGTTGCTAAGCAGATGTTCATGCATTGGTAGAGGTATTTCTTCTTTAAAAAATGTGAAAGGAACTGTACTAGGCTCTGGAAAGAGAAAGATGAAAAACAACATAGTCCCTGCCTACAAGGGATTTAATAGGGAAGGAAAGTTACATATGATACAAAGGAAGAAGTGAAAAAGACAAGCCAAAGAGAAAAGAAAGTTATAAGAGAGAGGGTTCTTCATAAGTGCCAAGTGCTACAGAGAAGTCAAGCAGACTGAAAATGGAAAATGGTGCTAAATTTTAAAATAAGGATTGTTACTAATAACGTTTGAATGGTTTCAATTCAATGGCAGATAAAAAAGCCAGGTCGCAATGGGTTGTGGAAGGAGTGAGTTATAAATGTAGGCATGGGGTATAGACTATTCCAGGGGTGGGGAATCTGCAGGTCTCAAGACCACATGTGGCCTTCTAGGTCTTTGGGTGCAGCTTTTTGAATGAGTCCAAGTTTTACAGAACAAATGCTTTTATTAAGGGGATTCATTCTGTGAAGTTAAATTCAGGGCACAAGCTCCCCCCACTTGGATTCTGTATAGAAATTGTACAAATAGAAAGGAGATACACAGGATGGCATAGCTTGAGGGGATAGCCAGGTCAAAGATATTTTTAGGACAGTTGAAACATAAGTGCATTTGTAGAGTGAGGGGAAGGAGTCACTTTATATAAAAGGAGGGAATGAAGAGAGAGAGAGAGAGGTAGCAGTTGATAGAGCAAGAGCATATGGGAAACATTTGGGATAACAGAATGAGTACTAAATTGGGAATCAAAAGAATGGTGTTGACATCCTAGCTCTACCACTTATTACCTTTATATAATCTTCGGCAAGCCTCAGTCTCCTTATTTGTAAAATAATATAGTTCCAAAGGCTCCCAAAGTAAGCAATACCTCCTTCTGGGGGGTGCTGGAACAATTTAGGGGGGGGGAAGTAGTAGCCTTGGGTGCAATTAGGGGGCATTGAATAAAAACAAAGGCTGGTGGAAGCATCAGGAAAGAAAAGAAGAAAAATTTGAAAAGCCATTCATACATGTTTCATCTGTTGTGTAACAGAGTTAAAGTCATAGCAATTACATTATTTTCCAAATAAACACATAAAATGTAAGTTATAACTGATCAGTGGTCAATTTCACCAATAGGTCTTAACAAGCAAGTGTTGGCATGTGAGTGTGTCATGCACTGTTGGGAAGTCCAGCATGCATTGGCAAAAATTTGTGCATGTAATTACTTGCTTGCAATATGATACTACACAGTTACATGATGCAATATTGCATCATCAAATCTGAATGCAGGAAAAAAATCCCACAAATTTACAATAAATTATTAAATTTAAAATGTTATTTAAAAATGTGTATTTTATATATTTTTTGAAATGATATAAATTTTAAAAAGCTATTGAAGGGTTAAAGAACGTAGATTTCCAGGGAAGCTCTGAGTAATCTTTTCTTTAAACAGGGCCAAATATGTTTGGGAACCTCTGAGTTAGACTAAATTACCTCTAAACTTCTGTAGCAGCAAGCACCCCAACATCCCCAGAGTGGCTGCCAATACAGGTTCTTAGATCTGCTTTTCAAAAGGAAAGCAACCCAAAATGGGTTAACAAGCTTACTTTAATCAAACAAACATATATTACCTAGTTCAGGGGAAAAAGGTCAGCACCCCGAACTTCAGAGTTACAGAGCTTACAGATCAAACAGACAGGCTTCCAAACTGTCCAACCATTATCAATACCAAATCAGTTACCAGAGAGGGAAGCATCAACATCTGGGTTTTCAAAGCCAGGGGTGGGGGGGTGGAGGGGGCTCTCAACAACGGCTTCCCAGAGTCTCATCTGGTCAAATCACACAACACTTCTCAAATTGAGCCCCAAAGCAAGGCCTCAAATCAGGAATTATATAGTCTTCTCCTGGCTCAGAGAATGTAACCACCCTCTTGACCCACTGCCCAATCACACAGCATCAAAGTGTGGTCATTCCTGAAAACCAAGCCTCCTACCACAGGCTCCATGTGACCACATTCAGCCTATTAGGAGTCAGAATATATTTTCAAATCAAGGAAGGTTCTCAGAGTCACTTAAGTCAATCAAAGTCTCTTAAACCAATCAAAGGGCCTATGGGCAGGGAAGATCTTCAAATCTGCATTTCCATTACAACTTCCTTCCAAATCTATGTTTGTGATGTTATAAGAATGAATCAAATGGAGGCAGCTAGGTGGTACAATGGGTAAAGCACTGGCCCTGGAGTCAGGAGGACCTGAGTTCAAATCCAGCCTGAGACACTTATTAGCTATGTGACCTTGGGCAAATTACTTAACCCATTTCCTCCAAAAAAAAAAAAAAAAGAATAAAATATCCATATGGAAGTGTAAGCTTTGGCAGGAAGGAGAGAGAACTCTCTAAGACTAAATGATAGGATACTTTATAGAATTAGAAAAAAATAATAACAAAATTCATTTGGAGGTCAATAAAATCAAACATTATGATGAAAAAAGGTGACATCAACAAAATTTCAAACAATATTACAAAGCAGTAATTACTAGAAATATCTGATTCTCATGGAAAGATGGATGGGGAAGAGGTTAGATAAGAAAGACTTAGAAATAAATAGCAGAAGATTGCAGAGTAGGGGCAGGAACTCACCTGACCTCTCCCCACCTTCCCCTCTAAACAATTTTGAAATAATGCCTTGAATCAAATTCTGGAGCAGTAGAGCCAATTAAGGTTGGTGTGAAACAGTTTTCAAGCCCAAAATAACTTAGGAGTTTGGCAGGAAAGGTCTATCACACTGAGGTGGTGGTCAGCCCAGAGGACAGCACAGGCTGCACAGTAGCAGGGCCAGTAGTGGACCTTGGCAGTAGCCACAACAGTAGTAGCAGCAGCTTTGGGAGCTCTCAGCCCACATATGGTAAGGGAGTCAGACAACTGGTCAGAAAAAGTTTGCAGGGGACCCTTGGCTCATGCTAAGGTCACAGCCCTTTTGTATTACCCATATGCCATTCCAGGTCACAGTTCCAGGGCAAAGAGAAGCACTAGTGCCTGTGGTAATAGTGATGCTGGAACCCCATCATATTTGTAGGACAGAGAAGAGTGCTTGTGGCCACTCACAAAGGAGTAGGGCCTTTGTACTAAGTTTCAAGGTAGAAAGTAGCACTAATGCTTGTAGCTGCAGGAGAACAGGGATACTGGTCACAGTTCCACAGTGAAGAGGAGCACTAACGTTTGTGACTGGAGGAAAGCAGGGGGCAGGAGAGCAGAATACACCTTTCTTTAGATTATACCAGCTTGGAAGCACCTTATAAATTTGAATAAATTTTAATATAGCTTGAAAATGAGACCCTTATCAGAGACACATTGCAAAATTATTTCCCAGGTACATGCTTCCCTCTTAATGTTTGCTACATTTTGGTTTGTACAAAACCTTTTTAAATTTTATATAATTCAAATTGTCCATTTATCTTGTGTGATTTTCTCTGTCATGATATCCATATGCAGAGGTCCAAAAGCTTCTTGCAGAAGGTGGGATTTTAACAAAGAATGAAAAGAAACCAGAAGAGCCAGAAGGCAGAGGTGAGAAAAGAGAACATTTGAGTCATGGGGTATAGGCCAGTGAAAAGTTAGAGTTAGAACACAGACCATCTTATGCAAGGAAAAGAAAAATCTAACTTCTTTGAAAGGAGGTAGATAGGATGTTTCATTAAAATTCCTCTGTAATCATGAATAGTCTTCATATCGGTCATAGCTTGCAGCTTCAAAGTTATTTGCTTTTACAATGTTGTCACGTAAATTGTTCTCCTGGTTCTGCATATTTCATTCTTAGTTTATGAAAATCCTTGAAATTGTTTACTTTTATGATAATGTTATAGTATAAATTGGTATTCTGTTTCAGTGCACTTCTGTGGGAGAGCAAACGTGGATTTACCTCAGTGCCCTTGAGAGGTCCCTGGACCTGTGACGGCACTGCCTCCGGGCTTAGGCGATGATGGCAAGGCCTCTCGCCCCCATTAACCCTCTAGGCACTTGAGGGACTGCTAGGCCCCCAGCTGACCCCGCCTTGTTCTAAGGAGAGACGCACATCTGGGCCCACAAGGAATATCCTTGCTCCAGGTAGAAATCGCGAGATAAGAGTCCCAGGGGTTAAGGTGTGCTTGACCTTAAAAGGCAAAAAGTGTTGTAATTGGCCAAGAGCCAAAATGGAAAGTGCTTGCGTAGGATAGGCTATATATGTAGAAGAGCAGGAAATAAAGTGGGAGTTGCCCCCTGAGTTGCTGTGTAAGTGTGCTTTGTTCTGCTCGGCGCTCCCCGCCACGTGGCGTCCGGAAGGCCCCAGGAAAGGATCCGACGACACACTTCATTCTGTATCAGTTTTTATAAGTCTTTCTGTGTCTTTTGAAAACATCTATTTCCTCATTTCTTATAGCACAGTAATATTTCATTGCATTCATATGCCACAACTTATTCAGTCATTCCTTACTTGATGCACATCTTTTTAGCTTTCAGTTTTCTGTCTTACCCCCTCCCCAAAAGCTGCTATTACTATTTTTATACAGTTAAGACCTTTTTCTCTTTCAAGTGTAGATCTAGTAGTGGTATAACTGGCTCAAAGGGTAGGCATCATTAGGTAACTCTTTTTGTATAATTCTAAGCTTTACACAATGGTTTTACCCATTCACAAATCCACCAATAGTGTGTCAGTTTGTTTGTTTTCCCACAACTTCTTCACTTATTTTCTTTTTTTCTCAATCTGATGAGTTTGAGTTTTTAGTTTTTAGTTTTCATTTCTCTAATTAGTAGTGACTTGGAGAATTTTTTTTTTCATATTGATAATAGT